>VMBQ01000184.1:45730-155645 GCA_007657795.1 Dreissena rostriformis
TTATCCTGTTTAAGGCGTTCGTTGTCAGATTTAAGGTCACTGATCGTCGACATGATTTTATCCATTTTTGAATCAATGTTTGTAAAATCAGTTGAGACTTTATGATGTTGTTTATTCATATCGTTCCTTATTGCCGAAAGCATTTCTAGGATTTCGATATTATTGACTGACCTGTTTTCGTCTCTTGCGATCGTGTTGGGTTCTTGTATCCGTTCTTGGGAATTAGGGTGAGAGGTTATCGGAGTCGCATATGTTGATATTCGCCTTTGTTTAGGGTCAAACGTTGTTCGGTTGTTGTTCGGGGACCGAGAGTCAATTACCGGAGTAGCCCCGGACGGTGCCTGCGCTCGAGTCACGGGACGGTTAGGTATTGACCTGTCTATCGGCCCTAGAGCGTCATCTTGGCCGGAATGCTGCGTTTTGCGTCTAGTTCCGACTTCCTTTGGGGGACCCGGGTTGGATTCTACGTCGCCACATGTGAGAATAATGGCGGCAATGCACGTGGCAAGGCAAAAACTGGTTAAAAACCTACATTTAACACCTTTAGGAATCACAAGCGTTTTAATCCGATAAACTGACTTCTTCGGCTGACTAAAACAGCCAATACGCGCTCTCCAAAGAACAATATTTATTCCCATATTCACAAATTTGTAAAGAAATGCACGAGTCACAAAAACACGTCCGTGCTGATCAGGGGACACAACCAATGTACGTAAGTCTCAAATCTTAGACTCAGCTCAAGATTCAGACTCAGCTCAAGATTCTGACTCAGACTCAGACTCAGCCTTACAAAACTTAATTCACGAAACATAAAATGGTATGTTTTAGACTCAGACTCAGTAAGATAAGTCTCAAATGCTAAGTCTACAATGTTTAGACTTACGTTATAAAATCATGACGTAACGTCGTTTGAGCGTTTACTTTACAAAATGACCACCGCACGCGCTACTTGCGTACTAATACTAATATAATTGAAATAGTGTTTCTAGATCGTACCAACCGCCTTCCAACGGTAAATGCTAAGCACTGTGGGTAACTCAAACCTATTGGCTACATTAGAAAGGCTAGTATGTGTCCACACTACATCGTTGGTCCATACATTTTGTTTGAACTGTGATGTTTAATTTAAATACAAGTATACATAAAATGTCTTTGAACAAAACAATGTGTTATGTTTCCAAACTTGGCTGTGGGTGAATCCATGTTTCATTCTAATTACACAAAACTTTTTCTATGTAGTTTTTAATAAAACACAAACCCAAAACTTTTCTATAACCCATTCAAAGAGATTTTTTTATCTTTCTTTTTTAGCCGAGGTCCCAATATTTTGACAATTTTGATGATTTGAATAATTACTTAAAATCATATGTTTAAACAGCTTTAAAGCGAAAAGTAAAAACGGGTAACTAGTCTACAAAACATATTCATGATATTTTATAGTAAAAACGAAAATGGCAGCTTTGTCACAAATGAAGTGGCGCTAAAATAGTGTTAGGGGAACTCAATTTTGCGTATATTGAAATTTACTTCCATCCAATTATCTAAGCTTTTACCATTGTCTGGAAGCGTACAGTATTCCAGTGTGGACCGCGGTTCTTATAAATCACTTCATAAGTCAAGACAGTGTCTGCAATCTGGCAGGGTGTTGTTGTGTAGAGAAATGAGGAAATGGTAACTGAGCGGTAAAACATAAACGCTGTTATAGTGTGAAAATTTTCAAAAAGCGATATATAGCAATTCAATATAGCGATTGTTTATTATTATAAACGGTGTATTCACAGAACAGACACCAAGACCGTATGACGTCTTTAAAGATTGAGGTCATATTTCAGCATTCATTGTTTTAGAAACAATTAACTGTCTAGTGACTTGCCTACGATTTATATCATACAAAGTATTTGTTTAATTTATATATTAATCAATATTTGGCTCTTCCATTGATTCATTGTTTTAGATTCGTTTAGGGTTTTGTTTTACAATCAATCTCCCGTTTTTTGTTTTAAATGGTTGATTAACAATAACTGGTTTGCCATCCATTTCATTTTTGATTGATTGCCGATACGTCATTGTTGTAATGGTATTTGGCATGATGTTGAAATATATTTGACAGTTTACCGGTGCACAGTGATTTTATCGATAGAATCCTACATTTTCTCAAAAGATCCAAAAACTATTCGCATCGGGTACCACACGGCATGTCTTATTCAGCAGCTGCTTCCAAATGGAGTGAATATTAAGAGGATTAGAGCTTATCCACTGTGAATATCAATTTTTTTCTGGTTTACTTTGATCGCATTTACAACAAGAAGATATTATTGATATCAAAGACAATTCTGATGACGTTAATGGCTCGGAATGTTGCGCATTCCTTTTAAGCCGCCATAAACCAGAGGATGAGCTACCGGGGAAACATGCAAAACATACGCAAAACTAGTATTATGAGATAAACACGATTAGAATAATGTCCCTGATAATTCTATAACTTACTGAAATAATTACATATTTTTATTGTTTTACAACTTCACTCATTTCTTTCACAAAATGAAGCAACTATAATACTGATTGTTTTACGTTAATTCTAAGCCTTTATAGTTGAGATTATCACAATTATCTCTTCTTTGTTTTATACTAATGTGTTATTTATCTCTAGCTGCAAGTTTAATTTAACAGAACAGTAACTTTCATTGTAGAACAAAACATAAAACATCCGACGAAAGCCTCAAACATAACTGTGTGTCTATAATCCTGGTACATACCTTGTCTAAATATTCTGGAAATTAGAATGCTTGTTATGATTACATATCATTATAGTTTTAGATCTGCGTTTAGTGTTAAAGCCAATAATAACAGGATAAAAGCCGTACGCTAGTTAACTCGAATCGTATGATCAACACTTTTAATCATTTGGTGTAGATATCAATATTGACTTTGTCATATATATTTACTCAGTTAAGAACTTCTACACGGAAACACTGTAAAAAATGATCCGTTTATAACGAACATATTTTCCACCAGTATTTAATATGGCATGTTCTGAATCGTTTGCTACATTAGTTTGATTAATATATTAACTTCCTCCCTCTTTGAAACTATTCAAGCTCTTAGAACCGATTAAATCTACTCCTATAATTTGAACCTCATTCACATCGCGTTTAATGCATTTGTATAAGAAAAAATGAGTACTTTGGTGAAAGGCACGAGAAAGCATAGAAATTTGTGAATGCCTGCTAAATGGCATCTAATATGTCAGAAAATACGGCGATAGTAGAAATTCACTAAATGTAGTACTTTGCTAGCGTGTAATTACACAGGACTACAATTTAGGAGCAAGTGTAGGACCAATTCATTACTTTTTGTTATCATGCATTTATAAAAAATCTTTAATGTATTCTTCATTAAATTGATCTACTCACAGACTTATATCTTTATGTGATAGTTTTTCTTATATATGGACTATATTTCATCGTATGTAAATATTTTAAAAACCTTTTTCATACTCGTTTAAATAGATTTCCGTAACTTACGACCCTACTAAACTTAAGTTGTATATGGAGTATTGGATTCACGCGTCACGTTTACGCATTCATGTTTTCAATGTCTACACGGGTAAAACTTATAAAAATCGTTTAAGACGCGTGCTTGGTTTGTGATTGTTCTGGAGTAAGTGTGAGATTTGGCAAGCGCTTAAACCGATTGTAACCCCAAATGCTTTTCATTGACCTTTTAAAAAGGTGATCCCAGCTTTAATCATTTTATTGTAATAGTTTGTGTTCTGTTGTAAATGAAGTGAGGTAACAACAATAATTTCTCTTCAGATAAAGTTTCTCGAGTTTCATTGTTTTCTATTTTACAATTATGTGCATTTAATAAACAATAAAGTAAGTTTATAAATGCTCATCATTGAACAGAACAAGTCCGTGTATAACAGCCATATGGGACTTGTTTACACACTGGTGGTGTTGCGTAAAAGCCTACCAAAATAACTACTAAACGGAAAATGTCTTAATAACATATATAATAGGAAAAAATACCATTTTTGTTTATACCGTTGGTTATTTCAAACATATTTTATTTCACGAACAAATATGGTATACATTTGCATAGAATTTACAGTTACAACTGAGTCACGTTTTTCGAAAAAAGGATTAGAACGAAAGATGAAGATCTTATAAAGTAATTACTAATTAATTGCAAGCAAGTGTGTAACATTTCTTAAGGTAGCAGACATGTATTTGAACAGAATAAGTAAATTTACGTTATCTAGAAAGAAAGATTAGGTTCATCAAGGTTCAACTTGATGAAATAGATATTAAGACACATCAGACAGAAGAAAAGACAAAGCGAAACCGTTGGTTATTTTCCTCATTCTTAACTATTCATTTATATAAATACTGAGAAATCTGATAATACACTTTATGGCAGAATCTGTTAACTTTATGATCAGTGACTTAAAATTGGTAATTCAATTTTCCAAAACAGTTAACAATTTAAGCAAAAATTACCGATCACTGCAGCGTCTGTAAACTTCTTTTGTACAGTGAATGAAACGGAGAGTCAACTATACTGCGCCTAAAAAATGTATACAACGACGTCATTATTTTTACGCCATAACGTTACGATTCCAGGAAATATGTTAATTAAATTAATTAAAAAATAAACAAACTGTGGAAAGGCACATAATACAAAAATGTTGGTTTCGATAGTTTTTTCCTCCAATCCTGATAAAAGGAAATATGTTTTCTTTTCAGATCACACGTTAAATCAAATAGATAATCTACCGAGACCTACATATACAGTATAATTCATAAATTATAATGATAGACAATTGTTTTTTTGAGAATGATTCAAACATAATCTGTAGAAATATTACCATTTCAATTTGCTAAAAAACATATAAACACATAGATTTGAAGTTACATTTTATGTATTCGTGTGTGTGTTTTGGTCTAAAGTTAAGATACAGAAATATTGAAGTCATCGATGCTGGTTAATATAATATTTGTCGATAAACTTTTTTTTCCAAAATTCTTTGAAATATAAACCACCCACTAGACATAATAAAGCTAACCAAGTAGTCTTGATAAAACGAAAGAGTTGTCATTTTAGCACCGTTCATGTAAAAGTGATATGAAACGGAAGCAGTTTAATATGTTGTTGATGGAGATTCATCCCAGCCATATGTTATTGCTTATTAACAGATCCAATCGCGTTATCAAAGTAAACCAGATCGTTTTCTTAGAGAACTACCGTACTATGAACACAGATGGTTGTGCCTTGGTGTTTATTATCTCCACTCATAATTTTCGGCCATTCAACGCCTAATGATGACATCCTTTGTACGATTCTTGCAGACGTTATATCACTAACACGTGGAGGTTAATAACCACCATGAACCCAAAATATTAAATAATTATGTATTCTAAATTCCACAGCCGCAATATTGAAACAACGTTATTTAAATTTCTTTCTTGACGTATATTCTAGGCGGTGCCAGTTTGATTTCAAAAACCGTTTCATCTTATTGATACCTTTGAATGCATGTTCTATTTCTGCGTTCACATTTAATTTCACAGAACTTTGTTTAAAAAAAAAAGATGATTTCTCCAAACATCATTATTTTTCTACAATCCTGACACAGGCACATTGTCTGAATGCGTATTGTATACTTGTATGTATAGCATTTGATATTCATTCATGACAATCGAGTTTAAGGTGTTTAATTCAAAATAAAAAGAATGGAAATAAAGGACATACAACTGTTATGTTGCCGTGCATATAAACGTTTTAAAAATATATATTTTTTTAACAAAACTATTAATCCAACACGTTCAGTATTGATCAATGATAACATATGTTATGGCGGCCTTGTTTTAAGTTCTTTCAGGCAGAAACAAATGATAAAATAAATCATAGCATTCCTGTTGATAAACTATATTTTACGAGTATGTTGCAACATCATTTTATTAATCTACATTTAAAGTGGTTTATGCTTTATTCCTTGCATGCATGTCACCGCTTTCTGGAACCACACATAAACATATTTTATAGTTATGTAATTGGTCAATTACACCTTTATCGAAAATGTTTTCTCCAGACAAACAAACCTTAACTAAAAGATGTCCAGATCCTAGAATACCTTATTGAGTGTGCTTGATATAATCATTCATTTTATTGATAAATAAAACATTATGTTTGAAGCAATATGTGGTTTGTTCAGATAGCATCTACTCATGACACCGTTGAAGGATATTACCGATCTGATTGGTTTACTAGCATCTGCACGTTGACCAGTTACAGTAATTATTAAACATGTGTATCTACGTACACTATTTTTGCGCATGCTTAACACACAATTATCGTTCTGAAATGAGTAATTATATATCGACTTATATTGGAACATTTACGAGGTGGTCACTGAGTCGAAAGACTGCTGGTAACAATTTTAAACCTTTTTATTTAATTGCATCGAAAGCCGAAGGCTTATTTGAAACGCAAACAACGCTCCCGCAGTGGGGATCGAACCCGACTGGTAACAAGTGAGGATCCAATCAACAATCGATGGAGCCTGTTAATTCTGACAATTTTGATTTTTTTTTTGGTTGAAGGAGTTCTGCATTAGTTTTAAGTATTTTATATTGATACAAATGGAAAAATAACAGTCCTTTATACACATGCATATATATTGATGAAATATAAGGTGTAAAGTGAGTTATTTTCATACACTATATCTGTGCGTATTGATAAAAAAGATAAGTATAATTGGCGCTTAAATCTCCTAAATTGTTCTCTTATGATCTGTTTGAGACGGGTATTATACAATATGTAGCTACAAACGTGATTTGGGAAATCAACCTTTGTGAAATTACTGTACTTTTGCATATATACGCCGTATATATATTTTTATGTTGGTATACATTCATATATTGTTCCATTAAATTGATTTTGTTTTCATTAAATAATATTTATGTCACTCATAGTGTTAATAGTACATATTGCCAGGTTGAGAATAACCTAGTGTACTTTTCGATTGACTATATCTACCTTAAAATAATGAACCAGTAATTTTGAATTTGTTTAAAAAATTGCACTTGAAATCCTGTAAATTGATGCGTTAAAATATTGGTATATAAACTACATTTCCCAACAGCAATCAAATATTACACGCATTTGTCACAGAATTGATCGATCAAATACTTTATTTATTGTAATTTCGTATGATGTCCTACCCACAACATAATAATAGTTACATAACATTATTTAGAATAATATTTGGATCATAACTCAATGAATATTCCAGTATCATAGTGATGTAGTAAGACATTCGATGACTGGCGGCAGCAAAAAAGAAAACAATCGTACATATGGTAATTCCTTTATTTTCTTTTCTTATTTGGATTTAGAAAGCGTTTTGCAGTAGTAAAGCAATTTAACATTAACTCCGCAGCAGCGAGATCTCTAAAGCACAGTCACCCATCATTAACACATTATATGACTTGGATCACCATAACTGGTTCTGACATTTAGTAAACTACACAATACTGCATGTTTCAAAATGGAATAATTAAATGCCAGTAAATCAATGTAGTAAGGTAGGTGGCGGGCATGTTCAATAGTTAAACACTAAAATTAGACTTCAACAAAAATGTATTAGCACATTGTGTTAAATATGTAACAATTTAGCATTTCTTAACATTTACTGATCGTGCTAATTAAAAAACTAAAATATCTGCATATACATGTTTGATTTGAAATAGCCTCGTTGTCAATGTCATAATTTTATTTGAAGAGGAGTATTCAATTTGCAATTGAAGGATAGCCAAAATATATAAGATGATGAGACATCTTACACAACTTGGCGTATATGAATCCTTCATGAGTTTTGTTCAGAAAAATAAAAGCAGTTTACATGTTGGCAAAACTGTTCTTTTATAATATTTATTTAGCCAAATCTCACAACATAACAATAAAATCCAATTAATAAGCTTTTGAATCGCTTGCTTTCCAACCAGTTTTTCGAGAATCCCCATGATCAGAATATTCAATTTAAATAGTACAGCTTGAAAGAATTTATAGCGAATAGTAATAATGAGTCCACAAGACACATACATTCATGTACTGATATATACTTCGAACGAAAATTTGATTGATTGATTTTATTGATTGATTTTATTTGGTAAAACTATGAATATGAATAAGATAAATAACCATTGCGCAGTTACATTTTCAGGATAGTTCACACAACGTACAGCCAATTGCTGAAGTGCAATTCAATTAATGTAATTTCATAACTTCGTTGTAGCTTTGTCGGAGATAAAGTAGCTCTGAAAGAACGACAAGAAAAGGCAATTTGTGTAGATTGAAATTTACTTACATTTAATTATTTAGCCTTTTACCGCTGTCTGGCACCATTAATGTAATAGACTGTGGTCCCCGAAATAATAAATCAGTGCCTATGTCAAACCAGTCTCTTGCTATCTGAAAGAGTGAAGGGAGTCTGTTGAGAAATGAGAAGTAACTGAGCGATAAACAAAAAAGCTGTTAAAACTGTGTTTGACTTTTTTTATTGCCGAGTACATAACCATATTAACATAGCACATATTGCATGAGGGAAAGTGATTGATATAATTTAGTTTACTTGCGGAGAATGTTCTGAACATATTCGATGCGAGTTGAATATTTGGAATCAAAGTATTACTGAAATAAAATGGATATTAAATTAATTATTATTACAAATGATAAACAACATTTAAGTATTCCTTTAAAAAAAATACAAGCAACAACGACAAACTTTAGCATGCAAAACATATAAATTGACAATAAAAGTGGCGTTCAATAGTTGAATTAATGTTAAACATATCATTTGTAAATAGACGCTTAAGATTAACATAAAAAAGTGATGTAACTGATATATATTAAATAAGTCGGTTCTATGCTTATTTGCGAAAAAGGACAGTTCTATAAGTTCAGAGTTTTTTTGTTGTTTTAATAAGCGAAATAAATTTAACCATACTCGGCCTTTTATAATAAAAACTTTTCCAAAAGCGGTGTGATAATTTTGTTGAATAATTACAAATAATTATAAAGTGATGTGTTAAATGCTATTTAATAATAATTATAGTTTCTGAATTCAAAATATGTAACCAAAGTTGTATTACTTGGACATACTGTTAAATATTTAGATAGGAAACCGTCCTAAATTTGAATAAACGCCGGCAGTAAAAGTACGTTGTTTATATTATTAACACCGAATACTGATTTACAATATTTCAGGAGTACCCTTTCGCTATCATTCGATTTACAAAACCCCCAAACCTCACAATAATAATTTAATGTCTGAGATACAAAGGGGTCACATTAATGTAAAGCAAAACAAGAGTTGACGTCATACTTATTTACATGAAACAACAAAACGCATTGTGCATTTAATGCCTTTCTGATCATGTGCTGACTATTAAGATGAAAAACTTCAGTGTAATTAACTACTACTTCAAGGTAGTTGAAAGTGTCAACATGTAGTAATTTTGTATTATTGTACGACTATTTTTCGGTATTTTTATTTGACTTCGTTTTCTTAAAACTATTCCCTCGGTATTCGCTTAGTAAAGTCCAATTTTTCACAATAAGTAAATACATTTTAAAGACTTTTGTGCAACTCCTCAACTGACTTTGCGATCGTCATAAATTAAAATGTCTAATGACAATCAAACACGTTAAGACCGAAGTCGACTTCCGTATCATGTTTTATATACGATTCAATGTATTTACAAAATAATGCGAACATAATCGGTGAGTTATTTTGCCATTGTCTTAAACCAACGGATATATCAAAGAAATCGGAAAACGTGGTTTAGTGCTTCATGCAAGATTTGACTGTAGAATACATGTGTTTGAATTTGGACAGAAGTTTACCATATAAACCCATAATCTAAAGTTTGAACCATGAATCGATTTTTGTATAGTATGTATTCAACTTAAGGTCGCCGTGGCGTAGTGGATATGGTGTCCGCCTAGCGAACGGGAGGCCATGGGTGTGATCCAATGTAGGATCGTTCTTGAGATCTCCCCAAAATACACCAATTACTGGTTCTACCCTGGAAACGGACTCAAGAGGGGTTTAATAAGCCGTAGGCTTTTGATGCAAACAAGCGAAAATATAGGTTTAAAATACAACTAACGAATACAATGTAAAAATGACGTCTACAGCTCTAACACTGGGCCTCAAACCAAACTGTACATCAGCATTTATTTATTTTCTTTGGACCAATTGCGACACGCTTTGTAAGTACACTGGTCAAAAGCTTACCAAAATGTCTAAGCAGAGATATCCCACTGTAATTTTAAGGGTTATTTGTGGCCCTATTCTTGTGTAATGGTACGATATAACCATAACAACAAGCTTTCGGAAAAAAGACCAAAATCGAACATCTTGTTTAAGCAATCCGTGATATGACCTAGCAGTATATCCGACGTCTCAATTTTAAATTCATTTAGTAAATTATCTACTGAGCATGTAGATTAGTTTTGTTTTGAACATTAAATTGCCGTCGTAATAGAAACATTTAATGACATGAAATTTGTTTTATTTACGTTGAAATCATTGTTTACACGTTTAACACGCGTTTATAGATACACGATAAGAAATAGTCATTGGTCGTTATAGATATCAATATTTATGTTGTAATTTGTTTTCTTACAAACGGTGTGATTACATAACCGTCGACCAAACAGTATGTCGGCATCATATATCGAGGTAATATTTTAGCATTTATGTCTTTAGAAACAAACAGATGTCTGGTGCATTGCTTACGTGTAATATCACACCAATTATTCAGTTTAAATTTATAACATTGAGCCATCTTTAAACCCTGTGTTTCTTTATCTCTTGTTTTTGATTGTGTGTTTCATTATGAATGTATTTTGACTTGTTGCTCTTATCAGTCTCCTGTATATTTTAAATGTTACCATCCATTATGTTTTCCGTGAAGTTCTAATTGAGCATTAATTGATTGATTACCGTTAGTATCCAAATATACTTTTTTTGTAATTATATGTAACATGTTGAAGACATCTGTAACAGTTTACCGATTGATTGTTATGTTTTCCATAAGGATTCGCGAAAACCTCGCAACGGTTACTGCCCCCCTCTTCTCAATTCCCGACCGATCTTCTGAAATTACTACTGACACTGCAATTGAGGATTTGAAAGGGTCTATAGGTGACAACCCTGATGAAATTGAAGAATTTACAAAA
The DNA here is from genome assembly GCA_007657795.1 of Dreissena rostriformis. Taxonomy (NCBI): domain Eukaryota; kingdom Metazoa; phylum Mollusca; class Bivalvia; order Myida; family Dreissenidae; genus Dreissena; species Dreissena rostriformis. The sequence continues at coordinate 56,981 of VMBQ01000184.1, forward strand.
AATATTAAAGTTGTTTCGTTCAAAGAAAATACAGCATCCACATAATTGTTATAAGTGTTACATCATTTCTCCATGTATAAATATAATTATACCTTTATACGTAAGAGCAATACATGAACAAGTATATTTATTTTTGTTTTAACGTTTCTTCGATGTATGCGTTGTTTCTTTTTGTCCGCAATGTTATTTAACTATGGAAGCCTGAAACTTAATTGCAGCATGGATTGATTGAGGTAACGTCGGTTCTATGTGGTTCGATGTGGACATTTAAATAGATCAAGCGATGATCTATTCACTATGCCAGCTTTATAAACTTAAACCAGCCTTGAGCATTTTGTCATCACTCGATGTCAACACGTGCTACGAGTGTTTTGTTCATTAACTGGTTCCCGTATCTGCCCTGATCTGTCAACAATCAAGATGAACTAATCTAAGTGAGTGATAATCAAAAATACAGGCACGTCTTTTTATTATGTTATACGTGAATACACTTTATTAAATGTTCAAGAGTTATTATTTTTTTTAATTGCGTTATATTGTAAACAGTATCCGTAACTTGGAATCAAGCGTTGTACCTGCCAAACTATGCCAACGGGCCTCGTATATCATTATGTGTGTTTCGAGTAGTTCCATCAGACCAGTGAGTGTATTTAATTGAAATGTTTTCTCTAAAACGGTGTAAAACAATACGTAGATGAACTGCACTGTGCCCAATGTTTGAATAAAAAAAACACGAATATTACGTGCGTTGAAATAGTTGGCTGTCTATTGACATTATAAACTGATTGTTTGTTATAGACGCATTTTGTTTTAAAAAACAATTGCATACGCGGACAAAAGTTTTATTGTTCAACGTCAATTAGCGGACGGTTCAAAGAGTAATGTAACAAGAAAATGTGCCTTTATGTCATCGCAATAAAAGGATGTAAGCTTTCTTGGTAGAGATCTACAATAAAACAGCTTTTGTGTTAAATTAAGTTATTTATTCTTAAGCGAATAAACATTTATAATTACATTGAAAATGTTTAGCAATTAATTACATCTTTAAAAAAGTGTTCCGTTCAAACTACATGATTAAAAAATCAGTACATATATATTGTCAGATTAACTAACAAATTAAACAAATAAGTAAATAATAGTCAAACCAAGCTATAATCATAATTATTGGTGATTATGTTAAGAAGTCCTACGTGTAAATAAATTGCCAAATATCTCTCGACAAAAAACTGGATGTGCATTCTACAAAAAAAAAACATTTATCAAAACAAAGCATGCAAACTCAGATTTGTAGTGACTTCCAAAGAACATGAAACGGTCAGTAAGAATTATTCACCAGTCACATCATACATTACATAATCATATCTTACTCTTCCTGACCTGATTGCTACTCCACTGTGTTTGACTCCCAAACAGCATGTCGTAGTTTGAGGGTAAAATGTTATAGCCCTCGTTCTTTCTCTTCATCCGTCTGTTTCTAGCCCGGCGTTTGTTACTTTCGCTTAATTTGTCCTTCTTACATTTCCTTTGCTTCTCCTTGCGTCGCTGTTTTCGTTCTTTGCGCTTTTCTTTCCGCAGCCGTTTTTGTTCCTGTTTATCGAGGTCCTCTTCACCATAATTCTGATCTAGCTTGTTTATTATCTGCTTTGCCGACTTGCTCTCCCCATTGTCTTTTCCACGTCTGTTGTCTGTGACGTCATCAGTCGTGCATACGCCGTCATGTTTATATTTGATACGTCGTTCGCTGTTGCAGTTAGCAACTTTCAAATGGCACCTTGACGGATACGTTACACCGTCCGTGCCACAAATATCCACTGATTCTTCTTTGTTTCGGTTGTTGCGTCTTGTTCGCTTACGCTTGCAAAAATAAACTCGCTGGGGCAGGTGCAGATAGGCAATCCTTGCAGGTTGACAACACACATCCTAAATTTGGGACATTGTCGCTTCTCGCAGACATCAACTGAAATACTATATAGGTGCAGCAATTTATGCGATGTTGAGATATGGTTAAGTTTAAGACGCGTTGTTGCTGTGGTTCAAAATGTCGATCATCACCCTATCACAGCAACAATGCGATATTTTAATGGCTAAGTTTGTGTTATAATCGGCAGCGTAAGAAAATTGTCGGATTAGAAACTGTTGGACATTCGGATTGTGTGAAAGTAAAAATATTTGGTTCAGGACCGTCATACATTCCATATATAATAACCACGGATAACTTGCGTCATTAGCTAAAAGATTTCAGTTTTCTTATTTACCATCCGTACATTTATAGTTGTTTGATACAACAACATGACTGCGTACATATACTACAAAGAATACATTTTAAACCGAAAATCGTAATCAAATACATGTATTTTATTTGGGACAGCGTTACTAAGATTAAAGTTAAAATATAACGCACCTTGTCTTCAAACACAACAGCTAATAAAACGCCACTTAACCATGTCTATAATGAGCAATCAAAGCTCAATATGGAACATGTCCAACAAAACGAAAGAAAGAAGATCCTCAATTATCTTTCAAATTGAACTAATCTGCGACACAGGTTGCAACATTCCTCCAGAGGCGGTCGACAGCGCCGGCGATTTGTCCTCGTCATCGGCGAACTACAAACAATTCCTTCTCTCCTCATTACTCTGCCAAACAGGCGAGTGATGCGTCTCTCACATTCTCGTATAGCAGAAAAATAATTTGCGCAACAAAAAGTTAAAATTGAATTCGCCAATATCTATTAAATCTGATTGCACTGTGGCAGAGTCTACACCGCGAGTGTCAAATTTAATAACAGCTTTTCAGCGTGCTGTTGTCTCACGTACTCCGACGTCTTCAATTCCAATAATCCCCACTTCAGAGTTTATTTGAAACAGCGTTTAAAGGCGCTTAGTTTTTGAAATATTTTGGATAAAAAAGTTTCAGCACTTTAAAGGTAACTCGAGTTTAATGGTCTGTAATATGAGTCATTGACTTTCTCGCTCAGGATTATGTTTCAGTTTTTGAATACACAATGTTAAAATTGTGGACAAAACAGTATTTTAACGCGTCCAAAATCCGGCTAAAGGTTTCATTTACTAGATAGGTCCTAACTATGTTTCAAACAAACAAACAACAACACTGTTGTGCGATTTGCGAGAGACGCATATATTGTGGCCGCATGTGCACAGAGTTTCAAGACAATCTTGAATTTCATAAAGCAAGTACAGTAATACGAAATTACAAGTATAATTGATGCGCATTTTCATCATGCGCATAAATGTATGCTCAGGTAAAATCTGTAGTAAATATTCAGTAAATTGTGTTTAAAAGTAAACCGCATTACGATTAAGCATCAACTACAGATTTAGCCATATATTCGTCACAAGAATGGTAGCCGCCCACGAAAAACACCCTTTTATGGTGGGTTTATTCCATACCTAGGAAGGAACGTGGGGCACGTAGCAATGCACTTAGACCATTCTTCAGAATATCGGAATTACGGCCTTTATCCGAGCATGTTCATAACATAAAAAATAAAATAAAACAATTATGGGTATACAATATATACATAAAAATGTACTCATACAAAACATGAATTTGAATTTGATCTTGCCACGTTGACGCCTTCGCTAGAACTGATTTCTATCGCTATTTATTTCTATAAATAGCAATACACAAAACAAACTCGCAAANCCTCTCATATTGTTATAAATTAATGCGATAGTTTAATGGCTAAGTTTGTGTTAAAATCGGCAGCGTAAGAAAATTGTCGGATTAGAAACTGTTGGACATTCGGATTACATCAGTTTGTGTGAAAGTAAAAATATTTGGTTCAGGACCGTCATACATTCCATATGTAATAACCACGGATAACTTGCATCATTAGCTAAAAGATTTCAGTTTTCTTATTTACCATCCGTTAATTTATAGTTGTTTGATACAACAACATGACTGCGTACATATAATACAAAGAATACATTTTAAACCGAAAATCGTAATCAAATACATGTATTTTATTTGGGACAGCGTTACTAAGATTAAAGTTAAAATATAACGCACCTTGTCTTCAAACACAACAGCTAATAAAACGCCACTTAAACACGTTATATGTGTACAATGTTGCACAAGGTAACGTCATATGTCTATAATGAGCAATCAAAGCTCAATATGGAACATGTCCAACAAAACGAAAGAAAGAAGATTCTCAATTATCTTTCAAATTGAACTAATCTGCGACACAGGTTGCAACATTCCTCCAGAGGCGGTCGACATTGCCGGCGATTTGTCCTCGTCATCGGCGAACTACAAACAATTCCTTCTCTCCTCATTACTCTGCCAAACAGGCGAGTGATGAGTCTCTCACATTCTCGTATAGCAGAAACATAAATTGCGCAACAAAAAGTTAAAATTGAATTCGCCAATATCTATTTAATAAGATTGCACTGCGGCAGAGCCTACACCGCGAGTGTCAAGTTTAATAACAGCTTTTCAGCGTGTTGTTGTCTCACGTACTCCGACGTCTTCAATTCCAATAATCCCCACTTCAGAGTTTAGTTGAAACAGCGTTTAAAGGCGCATAGTGTTTGAAGTATTTTGGATAAAAAAGTTTCAGCACTTTAAAGGTAACTCGAGTTTAATGGTCTAAAATATGAGTCACTGACTTTCTCGCTCAGGATTATGTTTCAGTTTTTGAATACACAATGTTAAAATTGTGGACAAAACATTATTTTAACGCGTCTATAATCCGGCTAAAGGTTTCATTTACTAGATAGTTTGCACCTGCGGGTAATACAGTACGGGTCAGTTTATACTTAACGACACCCTCATAAAAGTTGCACTCCGTCAAAGGGTATTATCGGGTTTGGTTCAGTGTTTCATTGTTATGTTATTATTTAATGACGATATTATAAGAGGTATAATCATACTGTTTTAACCACGAGTACATTAACTATTAAAGTTAGAAATACATCCGATTTGAAACTTTTTGCTTCGTAATGGCTTCGCTTACTGGCTTCCCAAAAACAGACACATGACATTTACAATAACACTATACGAACAACTCCTCTATTGACACAAGACCGTTGTAAAGACTACTGCCGGATGCATGCATTCGAGTTATATGATGTGCAGTTTTTAACAGGGAAACGTCTCCGAGCACTCAGTTTAGTGTTACATGTGTTGATGCATATACTGTTAACATACTCTCATGTGATCGGTTTTACTTACGTGTGAGGGTACTTAGACCGCGTCTAGCCTACTTGTATAATTGTAAGGAAAAGTGCTAGACACCAACTGACAGTTATCAACGGCGAGAACATGTTAGAAATATCGCGCAGTATTTCAGTGTAGTTTATATTAATGCCAACGTATTAATACGTGCGTTTGCGCTAAATTAAAAAACAAACGTCCATTTTAGAGTTTTTATGATGAGTAATAATTTATTGCCAATGAGTTGGAAAAAAAAATTGATGTTGGAAATAATATGCGTTTTACCAGCTTACTTTTGTTTTCAAGCGAAAGGTTACATATAATTAAACCCGTAATTACAATGCGTCAGCAAAAATGTGTAGGCATGTCTATTTAACTCGACAGATATTTTGTTACAATTTTGTTTTTTAATGAGTAGATAAATTGAGAATGATCAATTATTTCCAATACAATCAAATTTGAGGCAAACAGCAATATAGCCCACAAACACATGCTAATAGAACGAACATTGTATAATATAAACACTCCCGTATGAACAGTTCTAATGTTTTATATCAATATTCACAACTACAAACATATGCAATACCCGTTTAAGGATTTTACAATCATAAATCTTTCTTAGTTTATGAATATGAGTTTGAAATCTCGCATTTAGATTTCAACAAAGGATGCCACGTGTATGTTGGGTATTATAAACGTTTTATGCTCGCATAAATATATAAATACCCAAATTGTATTACATAATTTAGATTAAGTGGTCATTGTATACATTTTAGCAGAAAACATCATACTGGCAGTAAACCCAAACAACTTTAAATCACGACAATATCCAGATGTTTTACAAAAAAGTAGTGTGGGTTGCTTGAGCTACTTATTTGCTTTACTTATTTAGTTTCTCTGTCATCTTCGTTCGACACGTAGTTGATTTTTTTTATACAGCATCATAAGCATGATTTTTTTGTTTCAGTATAAACAATTACACTTCTTCGGATTTGTTTAACAAAATTATTGTTACTTATAGGGTTGAGACAAACCACATATTAAACAACAAAAACGTACAACAATGAACATATTCCATAATGTATATGTATATCAAACCATATATTGACAATTCAACCTACACACGAAACACATTGGTAATGACGATGCTTCTATACATTGAGATGACTAGTTGAAATGATGTACTTGTATTTTACTGTATTGAAATACGGATTATACTATTGAATTAACCATATCGTGTTGAAAGACAGTTAAATCTACCTACTTATCATCATACATTAATTCTGAAGATAAAAAAAATTTGGCAAAATGTTTGATCGACGTGGCTATACTTGATTTGATTTTAAATAAATCTAGTTATGTCATCACGCTTTCCTTATTGCATAGTTGTACTAGCTGTATGTTTTATTTCCTAAAGAAGGTGCCGTCGTGGTCGGCGGACTAGCTGTCAGCATTTCCGGCGTCGGCGGTTTGTTTGGCTGCACGTGCGGCTGAAAGAGGTCCGAGGAGCAGCGCTGACAGCAACCGCACTGGTTCTTCATGACGACGCCGGCGCAAAACGTCAGGAGGGGACACGATTTGACGTCACACGCGCGGCACTTCGACGGCACCAGGTAGTCGGAATCGAACTGGTAACCACTAGCCGACACTCCTGACAATCCGAGGTACAGAGTCAGAAGACATAGTCCGATATGTTCCACGTTTCACATTAGCGCGAGATTCATTTGCAAAAGTATACTATCTTAGATTATAGTTGATATACATAAATCACATTATTACATCCATTGCATTGTATATAGAAAACCCAACACAAATGTGCATTTAAACTGTCCCTGTCGTAACTAAAACAGATCCTTTAAATTCATATCTTTACTTGTCGATTTCGACACATGTACCGTAAAATAAATGGTACGTTATTACAGTCGGCACTTAGTAATACAGTGTCTGCACGAATTGAAACCGATTTAAATTACTTACATCCCTGTCTACAAATGAGGAGCACCTTATCAACAAAGCTATGTGTATGTAGTCGTAAAAAGAGTTTCAATGTAAAAATCGTTCATTTACTTATTACATCTATAAAATGAAATCTTTTTTGTTGAAGAAAATAAATACACAATGCTCATGCTTTGAAGTTATGTGCCACTGATGTGTGAGAATTTAGTTCTATGACAATATACGACAAATGCGCACTATTATTGCCATAAATCACATTGCGCAGTAATGTTCATTTATAACTATTTTATTAATGGTGTGCTTATGATGCCGAATCATTCATAAAGAACATAAATGCACATACATTTAATAAACTATCGAACATGCAATCAACTGAAAAAGCGGTAGGAGGCAGACTTACCAGGCACTATAAGTGACTAACCAGGCTCTCACATGCATTAACGACAATGGGCTAATATAACAACCATCTAATTCAACAAAAACATATATATTTAACCAGAAACGAGTGAGCAAGGACCTGACAAAGTTAAAAGATCTAAAATGTTGACCAACACGTAATGACCATAGCTTGATAAAGTAGATAACTAAATGGTCAGACAATGACATAATTGACTCGAGTCTGTAGCAAACGTAAGTATAGTTGTCCATCAATTATACAAGTTCACTACTGATATACACTTAAGATTATATTAGTTATCTATACGAATAACTTTCCATATTTTACAAAGTCGTTTGCATAGTAAGATTTACATAATACGGGTTGTTGGCAGTTTCTTATAAAACAATATTTCACCAACTGTTTGAATGTTGTGAATGTTGTAAACATGATACATGTATATGCAATTTAAAATCGGGCCACAAACGTAGTGATTTGAATATCTGGAATGTGGCTATGTGAGTCATTTGCTCATTACAAATCGACTATTTAGCAGAGTTTTTGTTTTTCCTGCAGCAACATTGCCAAATATAGAGTCATCAGTATAAATAAATACATTTAAAATCAAATATAAGCACAATTCATTTCAATGCATCAGTTAATTATGCACTCAAGTTTAATTAACTTGGTCAGGATTATTTCGTATAAGCATGTTAATGTTCAATCCTTTCTTAATCAGGAATACCACCCATGTCGAAACATCTATCACATTAATTTGATGATATTAGTTATCTGGTTATGAACGGAGACATTTAATATAACAAAGTGTTAAATAATACTTTATTGGTACTTGATTTCTTTGCTTTTTTTAAAAAAAATAGTTACAAATATAACTTCAACAGCGGTGATAAGGATTTGCATCACATGGATTATTGTATCTAAGAACATGTATTTGCTCTAGATAGTTATATTAAGTTCTAACTTTGCTCAGATGCACTGTAATCCAAACGGTCTTGGTGATTTACCAAAGTGATATTACGATTTTCATTTAAATTCTTGTGTAAATTGTAAATGAAGGTCGATCTGATCTTCTTATTTCACCAGGGCATGGTTCGCAGCAGTTGATTAGTTATTATCGTTTCTACGAAGTTGACGACAGGTATTTTACAGTGTTTGTGTTCTTGCCTTTTACTGTTACAACCAGTAAGAATTAATAAAAAAAATATATTACGGACTTTGGACAGTTTAATTTCTAACAAATCTTGAACGCATACATCAATGTAATACCAACACATACACATAAAGACACCAATGCACACTCGCGCTTTACTGAAATTTACAATGTTATTATAACAACGAACACATACGCCGAATACATTTTGTAAGATATATATTTTTCCTTTAAAAATTTCCATGTGTATACGCAAACCTTTTGCAGAAACACTTCCGTTATTCCTTAACATGCGACGTATAAACGCAATTTTCCTCTTTCAGAGATGAACATTTCCACATACAAGCGTTTACTCACGGTTTTACGCAATGCCTTTTGAAAAACGCATGCCTACATTCAAAGAACATCACATTAATTATCTTTTGAACGACCTTTATGTAATCAATGATTGATTACATTTTTGTTTGCTGTTCTTAAGTTTTAAATGAATCCACGAATATTTCTTCGATGAAATCATTGTTTTTTTTCAAGACGTAACTCGTGTTTAAGACATGCTGTTCACACATTAGTTTTTATTTAACCGGTGAATGAAAAACAGTACAAACGACATTTCTGTACGTCTTATACTTATATGAGTTCATATTTTTACGGTCATCGACAAAACATCAAAAGGTCGCGGTTGTGTAGTAGATATGGTGTCCGCCTAGCGACCGGGAGGTCACGGGCTCGATTCCCACTGTGGGAGCGTTCTTTAGATCCCCACAAAAAACATCAAGTACTGGTTCTTCACAGGGAACGGACTCAAGAGCGTTTCTATTAAACGGGATTTTATTTCTGAAAATAACCAAACTATTTTCACCAAAATAATCTGGAACATCGCAGTAGCATATACAAATCTTTTGTCTTAGCTTTCGTGGTTTTCAAACCGCTTGGTCCCGCTATTTAGTGGGCGTAGCGATCGTCTGATGTTAATTATAGAAGCGAGGTCGAAAGGTTTGACCCACTGAATAAACTAAGAGACAGACCATCTGCAATTCGCACACGTTCATTGTTCCTCGGTGAATGCACCGACATACTCCAATGCACCGACATACTCCATGACCGGTCGAGAAAATGAGACAATGCACAGCTGAACTCAGAGCTGCATTTATAAACAGAAAAGCTTTAAAAAAACATTTAAAAATATAGATCAAAATAATTGGAAAATTATACTGGGGACACAGGCTGTAAAGCAAAATTAACGTTCATGGTATTCGGAGAATTTCAGGTATGTGTCAGTGCATATGACATTAATATTAAAATACCTTTGAATACATCACTTACATATTATCATATTATGTACATCAATACCACACACCAAGGTATCAAACAGCAAAATATGATGTTCAAATTAGTTGTATGTGTTACTCTTGTAACACGCAAAATACGGTAAAAAAATGTCCAATTGTGTTTAAATATATTTATAATATTCAACGAAACCGTTTCATTTTCAATTTTCAGAATAACATATTCATAGATTCAAAATAGTTTTATGTCAACTGTTTAATATATTTCTCTATTAAACGTTAACTAAAGTTTCTTTTATCAAACTATGTGAATTTGAGTGCAAAACCTAACTTGATCATTGGTTATACCATATCGTTTCCTGACGATGGAAGTGTAACATTTACAATCAAGCTGGGAGTTCAAACTTGGGGCATATGCAGGAATAAATATCTCCGTGGATAACTAATGCCCGGTATGTTAATACTTGGCAGCGTTCGAACTCTCGACCACAAAGATACAAATTATAGTGTTGTTCATATCAATGTGCATTTAATACAGTTGAGGATAAATGAACTGATGTATGATATTGAAGACTTTCCACAAAGTATTTAGGTCAAAAAAAGTTAAAGTGTCCAGTATTAGCTTTCTCAAATCTTAAGCTGAAACTAGATATTGGGATTGAATTATCTTGACTTTCTCAGTTTTGTCTCTTTCACGAAATACTTTATAAGATTATAGAAATGGAATTTTATCAACCGAACGAAGTGTTATCGCCCGATGGTTAGTATTCACTGTTAACTGATCAATTACTTAACCGTTCATTACGATCAGAACAGATGGCAACATTGCGCTTAACATGGATCGAACAGTTACACTGTGCAATGTCGATCAATATAATCAACACTGTCCAAAGTCTTTGGGCATTTTTTATTCATAACAGGTACCTCACTTTTACGGATCACAATTACCCTGGTGTTCTTTTGTTTGCATATCAATGTTAAAACACTTCACCTATTTTTCTATCTCTAAAGGTCAAAATCAAATGATACATAAAATTATATTGTTCTGTGTATGATCCCTTGGGTGTCAAAGAAGCGGCCGAGCCGTGTGAAATAACGTTTTTAAAGAACGACCATCGGAAAAAATTGAAATATTATACCATATGACTATAATTATGATAACACCGCAGTGCGCCACAAATAGTAACTTAAGTAACATATAATTACTTACAAACATTATGTTACCGTAATTGTTCAATGACAAATTACATATCTGTATCATTGTTAAATAAAATAAATGTATGTATTGCAGAGGAAAGTTGACAACAATGTAGACGATAGAACCCATTGATGTTAGTGTTTAGGCTCCAAAAAGAATTTCTTATATGTTAAATGCCCTGTTCAACATTACACTAATGTCAACTACATATTACGTGTTTGTCTTTTGGATAATCATATACTATTAGTTGTTTGGTTCAAAACAGTTTATGACAGACAAGTGCTAGGTATGTCAAAATGTCTGCTCTGGTCTCATTGATCATGAGCATGCAATGTATGCTCAGTACCCCTCGACTGACTATGATATTGATATTATATATTTTGTCGTAAAGTTCAGTGTACAACTGTATATCATCTAAATTTTCATTAAATAGCTAAATGTATTAGTTATTTTCTTCAAAGAAAATAATAATGCAACCTTGATTGCACGCGGCTGTTTTCTTGTTTGCACCATATTTAAATTGTATGACTTAACATAGATATACATTCCTATGCGATGCGGTCTTCTTAACTAAATAAAGGTTAATATGTTATCGTTGTAAGTACATGCATAAATTGTACTATCCGATTCAACAAGCATTATCACCCTATAAGTTCGAATATCACAAACAGGTTTGTTTGGTAATGATTTGCAGAAGGTGTAGCAAATATGACTACAATTGTATAATAAGAAAAAAGTAAATGTAACATAAATTTATCTACAAGAAATGAAAACGCCATACAAATTATCGGCCAACTGTCACACTATCAATGCAATTACATGATATAAATGCGCTTTAAAACATATTTTGTATACATATGATATAAGCATACATGAATACAGAACAATTTTGTTAATAAAAGGACTTTACAAATTCGAGAGCAGGACAGAACTCGCGAACACGGTGGTCAGTCATATTTTCCTGTCATCGCCATCATCATCATCATCATCATCCACAACAGCAACAAACATCACATGCTATAAACTGAAGACATTCGAAAACATTTGTTTACTTTTAATAATACTTCTTTGTTTGGTTGATCGTAGTAATTTTAAGCTACGGCAACATGTTAAGTCATAAAAATTGTTCGCATGCGAACAAATAAAACACGTTGCAGTATATACCTTAAGTTATCAGATACGTGGCGAATATTTTCAACAAACTGTTAAACATTAAGCTGTTTCCTTGTGTGGCCATGTAAAAAAAATTTACGACCAACTTAATTTATATGATTGATATTATAATATGTTTGCTTACGAAGCGTATTATGAGAACTAACTTTATTATAATTATTTGTATTACCATTGATGCAAAAATTATAAACGTAACAATATGCGTTCGATATGGATTTAACATACGTGTGCACCAGTGAGTGTGCGCTTGTGCACTCGAATACCGCGGTGTATGTAAATGTAGGCGTCGGACCCATTAGAAATAACTGACAGTTTCGAGACAAATGTTATTAATAGTGCGTCGTATTTTAGTGATATTAAATAATGAAATATATAATGATGCTTATTATTGAGACGAATTCGAGCACGTGAATCCTTTGCCTGCACGATGATGATTAGATATTTGTTTGATGCAGAAATAATAATATTACATGTGTTGGAATGTTTCAAAGAATTCAATTCAGAAATATGAGGAGTCTAGATATCCGTAGAAATATGATACAAAATATTTTTGGAAACGTTTGTATTTTTAAACAGGAAGATAAAAGCGTGTATGATAAATAAATATTCGCCTAAATAAATACATTTTAAATCAAACAAGACATACCACTGCGGTGCGAGTAATTTGATGTTTACGTGAATATTAATGCATTAAAGCTTATCACAGTTTCAATGTTTATCAATTCTGCAAAGGTTTATTTCAGTGTTGAAAAGTTGGTAGTTAAAAATGTTGAATTTCGCACTCAGATTTCTTAATACAAACATTAAACACTTTGATACTTAACCCTTTGAGCGCTGGAACCGGATTTTGAAGGTCTTTGCAAACAGTTTGGATCCAGATGAGACGCCACAAAACGTGGCGTCTCATCAGGATCCAAACTGTTTGCTATTCTGATAGTATTCTTTGAAAAAAATCGAAGAAAATGCTAATTTTAGAAATTCAGCAGACGACATTTTAGCAGACGACAAATATCCCAGCATGCAAAGGGTTTAGTATCCTATTCAAGTCTGAAGATAGAGCTACTGCATTGTAGTTGATTAAATTGGCGTTTTTTCCGCAAATCTTACACATGGTCTGTGTTGGGCTATTGTGCAGCATGTGAAAACAATATTTACAATGAATGTCATTGACTTAATAAACATTCCTGGTAAAAACAAACTTTGATATATTTTATGTACATTTGAACACACACAAATATTTCTTAAATTGAACATTCTAGTAAAACATATTTTATTGCCACAAACACTAAACAGAAATGTGTACCACATTAGGCAAATCCACATTTACATGTTAATAAGGAAGTTCTTACAAACAGTGTCTTCATCCAATTCACAAACAGGAAATATGCCGATTGACCTGTCAACTTTCTAATTTACCAGTGGGCCAACTAACGTGCCAGTCAATCATTCGTCAAAGCAGGAAACCAACTGACCTATTCGGTAGCTAGCAAGCCAACTGATTAAAAACATGAACGAACAAGCAAACTAACTGACTATCCGCGCGAGTCGCAGACTTAATTAGCAACTAACTTATTTACCAGGCAACCAACAAACTAACCTACTGAAAACCAATTTTCCAACCAGGCAATGAACTAGGGTACCAACACAATTTTTACAGCCGAGACACCGCCTAACATTTACAGCAACTAGCGTTACAGGAAACAAAATGTCTAAGCATGCGTCCAACTGTGCAAAACAAGACGCAAAAGAACGGTAAAATAGTCTACCACATGTTTGTAAAGAAAGGTACGCTGAACAGATGTGAACTTTACCAATGTAAACTAATAGCGATAACGACACAAAGATTAGCAGTTTGGCAACAAAGCAACATAAATACACGCACACATCGATATTTACCAATAATAAAATATATTGAGAAGTTTGAAAGGCTTATCTGTTTTAAGTTCACCTTTGATACGGGCAGCGCTTTCAAGAGTCGAGTGATATGAACTCGGGCCAATTCAGTCGGGATTTGCACATCTGAGCGTGGCTTCTTATGGCTTTACTTTAGCGGACAGTTCCAAGAGTAACTGTGAGCAGAATAGGTGTCTCTATGGCATCGCAGAAAAAAAGGATGTACGTTTTCTTGGTAGAGATTTACAATAAAACAATTTGTGTTAAATAAGGTTATTTATTCTTGAGCGAAAAAACATTTATTATTTCATTGCAAATGTTTTCCAATTAAATACATATTAAAAAATGTACCGTAAAAACTACACCATTGACAAACCAGTACATACATATAAGTAGATTAACAAAGAAAATAAACAAATATGTACGTAATATTAAAATCAATCTATTCGCATATTTATTCGTGATTATGCAAACAAGTCCTACGAGTAAACAAATTGGCAACTATTTCTCGACAATTCACTGCGTGTGCATTCTACAAAAACCTTTATTATAATCATAACAAAACATGAAAACTCAGATTTGTCGTTTGTTCCTTACAACGTGAATTAGTCAGTAAGAGGTTTTCACCACTCACATTATAGATTACATTATCATATCTTACTCTTCCTGACCTGATTGCTACTCCACTGTGTCTGACTCCCAAAAAGCATGTCGTAGTTTGAGGAGTCCATATTGTAGCCCTCGTTCTTTCTCTTCATCCGTCGGTTTCTTGCCCGGCGTTTGTTATTGTCGGTTAATTTGTCCTTACGGATCCTTTGCTTCTCCTTGCGTCTCTGTTTCCGTTCTTTGCGCTTTTCTTTCCGCAGCCGTTTTTGTTCCTGTTTATCGAGGTCTTCTTCACCATAATTCAGATCTAGCTTGTTTATTATCTGCTTTGCCGGCTTGCTCTCACCCTTGTCTTTTCCACGTCTGGGGAATGTGACGTCATCAGCCGTGCAAACGCCGTCATGTTTATATTTGATACGTCGTTCGCTGTTGCAGTTAGCAACTTTCAAATGGCACCTTGACGGATACGTTACACCGTCAGTACCACAAATGTCCACAGATTCCTCTTTGATTCGATTGTTGCGTCTCGTCCGTTTACGCTTGCAAATGAACTCGCTCGGGCAGGTGCAGATAGGCAATCCTTGTTGGTTGACGACGCACATCTTGAATTTTGGACATTGCCGCTTCTCGCAGACATCATCTGAAACATCAAATAAGTGCATCTTTTAATGCGATGTTGAGACATGGTTAAGTTTAAGACATGTTGCTGTTGTGGTTCTAAATGTTGATCATCACCATATCACAGCAACAATCATCTGTGTGTCATTGCGCACATTCACACTCAAGAATTCCGGTACCTACTTCCTACATGTTTTCGATATCAAGTTAAGCAGCTTGAATCGCGATATCTGTCCAATATCAGTTTTATTGCATAACTCGTTTGGCTTACTGAATGTAGCAAAACGTGTTTATCTGCACACCCTCTCGTATTGTTATAAATTAATGCGATATTTTAATGGTTTGTGTTACAATGGGAAGCGTAAGAAGATTGTCGGATTGGAAACCTTTGGACATTCGGATTACATCAGTTTGTGCGAGAGTCAACAAACTTGGTTCAGAACCGTCATAAATTGCATATGTTATACCACGGATAACTTGCAGCATTATTTATTAGTTTAACTAAAAGATTTCAGTTTTCGTATTGACAATCCGTACATTTATAGTTGTTTGATACACCCAAATGTCTGCGTGCATATAATGCAAAGAATACATGGTAAGCCAAAAATCGTAATCAAATACATGTATTTTATTTGGGACAGAGACGTAGAAAAAAAAGAAATATGACGCGTCTTGTCTTACACAAAAGCTAATAAAACGCCACTTAAACGCGTTATATGAGTATAATGTTGCACCAGGGAACGCCACATGAGCCATACAAGCTCAATATGCCCCATGTCAAACAAAACTAAAGAAAGAAGATTATCAATTATCCTTCAAATTGAACTAATCTGCGACGCAGGTAGCGACATTCCTCCAGAGGCGGTCGCAAGCGCCCGGCGATTTATCCTTGTCATCTGCGAACAACAAACAATTCCTTCTCTCCTCATGACTCACCCAAACAGGCGAATGATGCTCATAAAAGGCGCTTAGCTTTCGAAGAATTTCGGATAAAAAAAAGTTTAAGCACTTCATAGTTAACTCGAGATTAATGGCCTATACTATAAATCACTGACTTTCTCGCCCCGGCTCATCTTTTAGTTTTTGAATACACAATTTCAAAATTGTGGACAAAACAGTTTTTTAATACGTCTATAATCTGGCTAAAAGGAGTCATTTACTAAATTCTCACCTGTGGGAAACAGAGCACGGGTCATTCTATTCTTTGCGACACCCTAATAAAACTTGCACTCAGTCTACAGGTATTTTTGGGTTTGGATCAGTGTTTTATTGTTATGTTATTATTTAATGCCAATATTAAAACAGATATAATAAAATTGTTGTTCCCACGAGTACATTAATTATTAAAGTTAGAAAAACATCAGAGTTAAAACTTACGTTTGCTTTGTAATAGCTTCGCTTACTGGCTTCCCAATAAAATAACAGACACATGGCATTTACAATAACACTACATCATCAGCTCCTCTGTTGTTAGGGCTACTGCCGGATGCATGTATTCCAGTTATATGAGGTGAAGTATTTAACAGTGAAACGTCTCTGAACACTCAGCGTCAGTGTTACATGCCTTATGCATATACTGTAAACATAATGTCGTGTGATCAGTGTGTACTCAATGGTGCGTGTGTGCGCGCGTGTGGGCACTCATGAGCACGTCTACCCTGCTTTTTTAAGTGTAAGTGAAAGTGCTAGATACCAACAGAAATTTACCAACAGCGAGAACATTGGTTATACATTGACACAGTTATATAAGAATGCCAACTTATTAATATATGCTTTTGCACTAAATTCGTTAACTGCATTTAAGAGTTTTTATGATGAGTTTGACTTTGTTGCCAAATATTATGAAATAATTTTGATGTTGGAAATAATAAGCGCTCAAACCAGCTTACATTTATTTTGTTCAAGCGGAAAATTACACATGATTAAACCAGTAATTATAATGCGTCAGATAAATTGCGTAGGCATGTATATTCAATTCGACAGTTATTTTGTTATTTTTATTTTTTTTTCAATGGGCAGATAAATTATGCATGCACAATAATTTCCGCAATAATCAGTTTTGAAGCCAACAGCAATATAGCAAATCAAAGTGTGTATTTTTGTACTGTCTCTTAAAATTGTTCGCAATGATTATTACAGTTTTTTCGAGGTTCAATGCATACACTAATTCATTCCGTATCCCCATGTTTTAAACAATTTATATTAGCATAAACGATTACTTACTGTGTTGATATAAAAAAAATCATCAATTGAATGAATGCAGTTGTGAAAACGTACCTATATTATAAAAATAAAGATGTTTTAAGTTAATGGATTATAACAAATGATATATGTGAGCCTTGCTCTATGAAAAGGGGGTTTAATGCATGTGCGTGAAGTGTCGTCCCAGATAAGCCTGCACAGGATTCTCGTAAAGAACAATCTTCCTTTAAACGAAACATACAATAAAAGAGAAAAGTGTCGTCCCTCATTAGGCTGTGCGGACTTCACAGGCTAATGTGGGACGACACTTTGCGCACATGCTTTAAATCCCCTTTTCACAGAGCGAGGCTCATATCAAATTGTTTAATATAAACTCTCCCGTATAAAAATGTCTAATGTTTTAGATAAATTCACACAACTACATACATGTTTAAAACCCGTTGAAGGATTTTACAAACATAAATCTTACTTAGTTTATGAAAATTAGTTTGGAATATCGCATTTAGATTTCAACAAAAGATGACAATTGTATGTTAGGTATTTTAAACGTTTTATACTCTCATTAATATGTAAATACCCTAAGAGATTAACTGAAATTGTATACATTTCAACAGAAAACCCGTGTAAGGATTTTACAAACATTAATCTTACTTAGTTTATGAAAATGAGTTTTGAATATCGCATTTAGATTTCAACAAAAGATGACAAGTGTATGTTAGGTATTTTAAACGTTTTATACTCGCATTAATATGTAAATACCCTAATGGTATTACAGAATTGAGATTAACTGTCATTGTATACATTTCCGCAGAAAACATCATAATATCTGCGCACCCAAACACCTTTCAATCAATGTCCCGATGTTTTATACCGAAAAATTGTGGTCACTTTGCTGTGGGTTGCTTGCGTTACTTATCTGCTTTACTAATTAAGTTTCACTTTTATCTGCGTGCGACACGTAGGTTATAATTTTTGCACAGAATCATCAGCCTGGATGTTTTTTGTGTGTTACATTATACAAATATAAACCTCTTCGGATTAAAAAAGTAACGTATAGAGTTCACACAAACGGAATATTAAACAACAAAATATGTACAACAATGAACATAATCTGTATTGTATATGAAAATGAAACCATATATTGACAATAAAACCTACATAAGAAACACATTGTTGATGACTTTGCTTCTACACATTGTAATGACTAGTTGAATTTATATAAGTGTATGTAACTGTATTGAAAGACGGATAATACCGTTGAATAAACCATTTTGTGTTGGCAGACAATTAAATCTACTTACTGATCATCATAGATTAATTCTAAAGATAAAACAGTTTGCGAATATTCGTAAGACCTGGCTGTACTGGAATTATTTGTTTAAATAAAT
Organism: Dreissena rostriformis; assembly: GCA_007657795.1. NCBI lineage: Eukaryota > Metazoa > Mollusca > Bivalvia > Myida > Dreissenidae > Dreissena > Dreissena rostriformis. The sequence continues at coordinate 76,029 of VMBQ01000184.1, forward strand.
CTAGTTATGTAATCACGCTTTCCTAATTGCATTGTTGTATAAGCTGTGTGTTTTATTACCTAAAGAAGGTGCCGTCGTAGTCGGCGGACTAGCTACCAGCATTTCCGGCGGCGGCGGCTTGTTCGGCTGCACGTGCGGCTGGAAGAGGTCCGAGGAGCAGCGCTGGCAGCAGCCGCACTGGTCCTTCATGACGACGCCGGCGCAGAACGTCAGCAGGGGACACGACTTGACGTCACACGCGCGGCACTTCGGCGGCATCAGGTAGTCGGCATCGAACTGGTATCCACCGGACGACACGCCCGAGCACCCGAGGTACAGGGTCAGAAGAAATAGTCCGATATGTTCCATGTTTCACATTAGCGTTAGATCCATTTGGAAAAGTATATCTTACATTACACTTGATATAAATCACCAAGTGTGTGTTACATCCATTGCATTGTATGAAGATACCCCACTACACAAATGTGCATTTAAACTTTCGCTGATATAAAATCGTAAATAAACCAACTCCTTTTAATTGATATCTTAAATAGTCGATTTCGACAAATGTACCGTAAATATAAATGTTATTTTATTACATTCGACTTTTAGTAATACAATATTTAGCGACAGTGTCTGCACGAATTTAAACCGATTTAAATCACTTTAATACATCCCTGTCTACAAATGAGGACCGCCTTATCAACCACTGTGTGTGTAGTCTTATAACGAGTTTCAATTGAAAAACCGCCTAAGTCGTTCATAGACATATTTCTGTACATCTATAACATGTTATCGTTTTGCTGAAGAAAATGAATACACAATTTTCAAGCTTTGAAGTTATGTGCCACTGATGTGTGAGAATTCAGTTTTATTACAATATTCGCCATATGCGCACTATTATTGCCATAAATCACATTGCGCACTAAAGATCCGTTACAACTAGTATATTAATGATGTGTAACTGATGCCGAGACATTCATTAAGAACACAAATGCACATAAAGATTAATGTCTTGTAATAACGAAATAATAAAAAATAGTGTCGTCCAAGTTGAATATTTTCTATCCAGCTCACTGCAAATGCCGTTCGGTTACATGAGCACACCAGTACACTAGTTTCCTCATACAAGCGACTGTTCTCCACAAAACCACCGCGGTATCTGCTACCGAAGTTAAATCCCCCGGCTTTATATGCGCGACGAAATTAGAAACTCCTAGGTTTATCTAATAGTCCTAAACTTAAACCAGAAGCAGTGTCCATTGCATAGAGGAAATCCCGACAATACAATACAACTATTATGATGCCAAATAATGGTTAAAGATGGTTATTTCCACAGGCGTTTATACAGTTTGTTTGCTCGAAGAGGATGCTTATTTCTGAGTGTATTTGAAGAAGATTAATTGAACGTGTGTTGCGCAAATCTTTAAATAATATGATATTTGTAAGTTCGTATAATGTGTTAACATTATTTAAATGAATGTCATTAAATTGAACAAACATTGCCGGTATGGAACGAACAAACACTAGGCAAGACAGGATGTTCATGATAAAAACAAATAAGTTAATTTCTTTAAATGTTTGCTTAAGTCTGTTTTATTGCACATCAAAACCATACCGAATCGTTTATTTACTCAATGATTACTCACATTTACATTTACCTTTTTGAGGAATTAAACAAAAAAAACATCAGCTAATTGTGATTATTTAATACATGATATATGCAGTTTAAAATCTGGCAAAACAATGTAATAAGTGTGTCAGCTGTTAATTACAAATCTATCCTATGTCCGCGTCGTCGTTCTTCCTGCATACATATTGCCTAACATAAAGAGTCAGCAGCATAAATAAATACTTTTAAAATTCACTACATGCAGCATTCCATTCAATACATTCGTAAATTATGCATTCAGGTTTACTTAACTTATTAAACATGTTGATGTTCAATCTTTTCTTTATCAGGGATACCACCCATATCGATACATCCTTCCCAATAATTTGATGATATCTGTTATCTGGTTATCAACGGAGACATGACATCTTATAACAAAGTGTTTAGGAATAGTTTATGTTTGTTTTATTCTTTTTTATTGTTTGCAAATAAAACAAATACATAACTTCAACAGCGGTGTTAATAATATGCATCAAAAGGATTACTTCATATCAGTTTTTGCTCTAGATAATTATATAAAGTTCTGATTTTGCTCAGATGCATTTTAATTCAAACTGCCTTGGTGATTTACCAAAGAGATAGAACGCTTTGCATGTAAATGATTGTGTAAATTGTAAATGAATGTCGATCTAAACTTCTTATTTACATCGGGGCATGGAACGCAGCATTTAATTAGTTATTTTCGTTTCAACGAAGTTGACGACGATTATTGTGCAACGTTTGTGTAGTTGCCTTTGCCTGTTACAACCAGTAAGAATTAATCAAAATATGTGTACCGGACTTTTCAAAGTTTAACTTCTAACTTATCTTGAATACATGAACCAATGTACTGCCAACATATGCACATAAAAACCTCAAGGCACACGAACGATTGACTCGCATTTACAATGTTTATTATAACAATGAACACATACGCCGAATATATGTTTAAGATATTGTAGTTGGTGTTAACTACTAGATGTGTAAACCTTTCGCAGAAACGCTTCGTTTTTCATTTACCTTCGACGTATAAACGCAATCTTTCTCTTCCAGTGCTGAAAACTGCCACATAAACGCGTAAACTCACGATTTACGCAAAACGCAAAATAATGTCTTTTGAAAAACGCATGCCTATATTCAAAGCACATTACATTTATTATCTTTTGAAAAATCTCATTAATGATTGATTACAGTTTTGTTTGCCGTTCTTAAATTTTTAATGAATCCACGAATGTTTTGTAGATGAATTCATATTTTTAAACGTAATTGGTGTTCAAGACATGTTGTTCCCACATTATTTAACCTGTGAATGCAAAATACGAAAACAGGTCATCCCTATACGACTGATACTAATATAAGTTCACATTTTAACGGTCATCGGCAAACCAGCAAAAGCTCCCAGTGGCGTAGTGGGTATGGTATCCGCCTAGCGGCCAGGAGGTCACGGGTTCCATCCTCACTGTGGGAGCATTCTTTAGGTCTTCTTCCAAAATACACCAAGTACTGGTTCTATCCAGAAAACGGACTCGTGAGCTTTTCTGTTTTGCCCCAGGCGTTGAATGCAATTGAGCGAACATAAATGGGTTTAAACTAAAACAGCAAAACGACATTCCTTTACGTCTGGTGAGTTAATTGAGTGTTATCAATAAGGATACACATGAGGTATTTCTAATCCTTTTCTTCCAACTATCAGATCTTTAAACAGGCTAACCGTATTCCTTCCCTTCACAGAATCAAAACATACGAATTCATTTGACATCTCTCCACCTATTAGTTAAACTTTTATCTTAATATTGATCGAGCAATCCACGATCGATTAATCGGGCAAGTTCTTTTCGGTGTGTTCTTCATTTTCTTCGACAAGCTGAAATTTGAGGTTCACGTTATTCGTCTACGAGTTTCGTTTATTTGTTTTCGAAAAAACGTAAATGTAATATGGTGGAAAAGTTTCATCTGGGTAAATGTAACTCAGACAGTGGGGTAAATGTAACTCTGACAGTGGGGTAAATGTCATTCTGACAGTGGAGTAAATGTAACTCGGACAGTGGGGTAAATGTAACTCAGACAGTTAGGTAAATGTAACTCATACAGTGGGTTAAATTTTACTTAGACAGTGGGGTAAATGTAACTGTCGTAAACCTCGTGCTTGGTCCGAGTTTAGTGGGTTCTCAGGGCGTTAATCGTCAGGTTGCCGACACCACTTGCTTCTAAAGTCGGTTAGCCAGGAACCTTTATTTTCTTTGACTAACAACAAGTCACAGTTAATTCTTCCTTTCCATTTATTAATTCTTCTTAAATATAGTATAGTTTACCTCTCTCAACAAAATGTCTGCCAGCCTTGAGTTTAGAAATTGCAAACAGCCCTGCAGGTTAATGTAAGATAGCTTTGCTCCAAATAGTTACACATAGAAATCGATCCCGATTGAAACTGTTCCAAATATTACTAAGTTCAATAGCAAGTTGAAAATCATCAAACTCATAAGAAATGGAATCATCTTCATCTCTGTTCTTTAATAAACTATATCAGATGTTGGTAAATTTCCCAAATGTCCATTTCTAGAAACTATCTTCAATGTCCAAAATATTAAAATTAATTATCAGTGACACAGATTCTTTCAGCAGTCAAAATTTAGTTTTCGGAATGCTGATAAGCCCTGTGCAGCAAGTTTTATACACACTCAAGCTAGAATGACATTGGCCAATAGTAAACATTCAATAAAATCCTTCAATACATCTTGTCTGGGCTTATCTCAATTTTAATTGGCTGCTGTATAATCTTAGAGGAGTGTTGAGATTTTGATTGACATATAAGGATCTAAGACAAGGCATTTCAGCCCCTCCCTCTGTGACTCCTCAGCTTAGACAAAGGAAACATGACAATACACTAAAATTCATGTATACAAATAAAAGTTAAAATAATACAAAACAACAAATAGCATATCCATGTTCCTCTAACAAAATGCTTCATTTTAAGTATAAACACAACATATATTGGTTATCAGATAACAGACTTGTGTTATTAATTAGTTACTGGCAGTTGAGACATTAAACATCATCTACATACTACTCAGAAAGAAATGAATTACAGTATGTACACAAACAAAATATATACACATGTAAATGCAAACAATGACACCCTTTAGTGAAAAAGATGCATGAAAATGATCAGCATTAAGTCTCCTTTATGGATGGTAATTATCTACTGCACTAAATATGTACAGGTCAACCAGTGCATAGAAACAGTTTCATAGCACAGTGGCCTGCTGAGATTGTTGATTTTCCCAATCTAATTGATCTTAGAAGATTTTCAATCAATACACCAAAATCAGTAGGTTAACTTGGCTTATCAGTAAAGATCAAAGATAAGACTCTATAGTGCATTAGTACATGTACAGTTAGTTTGTGACATAGAAATAATAGGCTTATTAAATTGCATGCAAACTACTGTCTTTATGTACACCACATTTTATGAAGGAAGTCCCAGGTTTATAACAGGAACTCTGACAGCCGGTATCCAGATAGATTAGTTGGAGGCTTTGAATATTTACCAAAAAAGTCGAAACGTGATCTCGACAAGCGCGAGCGTCAGTTTCCATATGTAGAATTACCAAACTCACCGTCATATAATGTACATTTATTTTAATACATGACACAAAAGATGTTTGTGTATGTTGCGTTTTCCATCATACATATTGATAAATGTCATATAACCGATGTTAAACCTCATTTATGTATAAATAAATANAACAGTTCGGCGTCTGCGAGCGTATTTTACTTCCAGGAATACCCGTTATAAATCGCTATTTTGTGTCAGAAACATGTGAAAAAATGATGTGTTCATATTTTCATGAATAATGGATACAGAACATCGATAAAGGCCATTGTAAAGGTGTTAAAAATTACTTATACCACCATTACACGTTCTGAATTGGAGGATTTCGGTAGCCGCGTGATCGTCAGCGAGTGGCTGCTTTAATACATATAATTACCAAAATCCCCGTTTTAAAAGATTGATTTCTTGTCGCGCTTTGTATGATAAAAAACACCCCAAAACGTGTTCACCAAAATAATATCGCGTGTTCTAAGCATAGACCTCACATTGGTGTTAGCTTGTCGATGTATTGATTGAACAGATTGATAAAATAAGTTGGCGTTGCGATCGTCTTCAGGGCGAGATGTTAATTACGGATGCGAGGTCGAGGGGTTTGACCCGCTAAATAAACTAATAGACAAACCAATTCGCACACGCTCATTGTTCCTCGGTCTATGCACAGGCAGAGTCAATGACAGGTCAAGGAAATGGGACAAGCTACAGCTGATCTCAGAGTTGCATTTATTAGCAAATAAGCGTAACAAAAGCAGTTAAATATAGATCAATACAATAGCAAAATTATATTAGAAATATTATGTAAAGCAATATTTATTTTTATGTTCAGTTGATAATTCAGCTATGTGTCAGTGCATTTGGAATTAATATTAAAATACCTCTACATGCATCATTTTCAATTTGCTTATCAATGTCATATACATCAATACCACACATCAAGGTCTCAAACCAGAAGTGAAAAACAGACAGCAAAATATGAACTTCGAATTAGTTCCATGTGTAGCCCTTGTAACACTTAGCATCAGATAAACAATTGTCCATTTTTGATTAAATTAATTTATAGTATTTAATCAAACCGTGTGATTTCATTTTTTTGTTGAATGAAATATAAATGTATTCCAAACAGTTTTATGTCAACTGTTTAATAAATGACTCAATTCAGCGTAAACTGGAATAGAGTCTCTGTTATCAAACTATTTGAATTTGAGGTAGGAACTTAACATCATTGGTATACCCTATCGTTTCCTGACGATGTAAGTGTAACGTAAACCATCAAGCTGGGAGTTCAATCTTGAGGCATCTGTGTGAATAAGTCCCTATGTGGATAACTCATGTCCGGTATGTTTATACAGGGTAGCGTTTGTACTGTCGACCACAAAGATACAAATTATAGCGTAGTTCATATCAATATTCATTAAATACAGTTGAGAAAAATTCACCGATGGATGCTATTGAAGACTTCAAAAAGTATTTAGGTCAGACAAAATTAAAGTGTACATTATTAGCTTTCAAAAATGTTAAGCTGAAACTAGATAACGAAATACTTAAAAAGATTAAGAAATAGAATTTTCTTGACCGAAGGGATTGCTAGTGCCCGATGATCAGCATTCACTGTTAATTGATCAAGTACTTATTGTCCATTACGATCAGAACTGGCGGTACAATTTCGCCTTAGGTGGGTCATTCGAACAATTAAATTGTGCAATGTGTATAAATCTAATTAACACTTTCTAAAGTCATGTTAACATTTTATTTACTGCAGGAACCCCACTACTAGTGGTCACAATTACCATGATGTTATTTTGTGTGCTTATCACTATTTAAACACTTCACCTTGTCATCTCGTACTATCTATAAAAAAGCATTATCACATGATACATGTATTGTTCTGTGTATGATCCCCTGGTAGTCAAAAGCGGCCGAACCGTGTGAAACAACGTATTCAAAGATCCACCATGGGATGAAAATGAAATGGTTTAACATATGACCATATGATAACAACGCAGTGCACAACAAATAATTACTACAGTAACATATAATTACTTGCAAACATTATGTAACCGTAATTGTTAAATGAAACATTACATAACAAATTATGTCTTATTGATTAAAATAAATGTATGTTATGTAGAGTAAAGTTGAAAACAAGGTAGACAAAATAATCCCATTGATGTTAGTATTTAAGCTCCAATAATAAAATTCTTTTATTCATTTTAAATACGGTGTTCAACACTGTGATTATGTCAACTACAAGTTACCTATTTGTCTTTTTGATAATATAAATATTTGTTTGGAATGCTAACATATTATGACAGACAGGTATGGCAAAATGCATGCTCTGGTCTCATTGCTCATCAAGGTGCAATGTTTACTCAGTCCCTCCTCGACGGATTATGATATTGATATTATATATTTTGTTGTTAAGTTCCGTGTCCATCACTCAAACGTTCATTAAACAGATAAATGTATTACTATTAGTTCTTTTTTTCAGGTTAATTAACATGCAACCTAGATTGCGGTTTTCTGTTTTAGTCCATATTTAAATTGTATGACTAAACATTGAGATACATTTCTATGCGATGTTGGCTACTTAAATAAATAAACGTTAATATGTTATCGTTTGTTGGTAAATGAATACATTCGGTGACCCAGTGATAGGGGATGGCAGACTACATTGGAGATTGGCTTCAACATCAAATACACAGATCGAGGGTTGTCATTTTAAGAGTGTGCAATGACGCATATCGTTATTGATTAAAGACAAAATCTGCAGCAATATGTTTACATTTAACTTAACTAAATCATCATCATCATCATCATCATCATCATCATCATCATCATCATCATCATCATCATCATCATCATCATCATCATCATCATCATCATCATCATCGTCATCATCATCATCATCATCTTCATCATCATCATCATCATCAACATCATCATCATCATCATCATCTAAATCTTTATCATCATCATCATCATCATCGACATCATCGTCGACGTCACCATCATCATTATCACCACCGACACTACCACTTCCGCCGATGCCTCCGCCATTGTCGTCGTCTTGTAATATAAACTTGAATTTATAAGATTAGTGGCGAATGTTTTCAACGAACTGTATGTTATTTATACGAAGCGTACTCTGTTAACCAACTTCATTCAAATTATTTTTGATGCGAAAATCATAAACGTAACAATATTTATAAAAAACGTAACAATATGCATTCAATATGCACTTAAAATAAGTGAAACAAATGAGGGTGCGCTAGTGAACTCGAGTACTGCGAGTGTACGTAAATTAAGGCGTCGAACACATTGAAACCACGTACATTTTTTAGGAAAATTGTTATACAATGTATATAGTGCGTCGCATTTAAGTGATATTAATTAATGCCACATATTGATACTTTGTATTTAGCAAATTTCGAGCACGTCTGCACAATGATGATAAATATGTTACACACACTATTCATGAAGAAATAATATTACTGCGTAGTTTTAGTTTTTAAGATCTGAAGTGTAATGCGCAAAGAATTCAATCCACTTTGAGGAGCCAAAATATCTGTATATATATGTGATAAAAATATTTTGGCAAACGTTAGTATTTTTTTAAACAGGAAGATAAAAGCGTGTATGCTTAATAAATAATCGCCTACATAAACTCAATTTAAACCAAACAAGATAGACTACCGCGGCGCTCGTAATTTGATGTTCACGTGAATATTAATGTGTTAAACCTTATCACAGTTTCAATGTTAATCAATAATGCAAAGGTTTATTTCCGTGTTGAAAAGTTGATAGTTAAAGATGTTGAATTTCGCACTCAGATTTATGTATACAAACTTAAAATACGTTGATACTTAATGATCCTATTCAAGTCTGCAAAATATAGCTACTGCTTTAAGTTGATTACTATGACGTTAGTTGCGCAAATCATATGCATAATCTGCTTTGGACAATTGTGTATCATATGGAGGCATTATTTGCAATGAATGTCATTGACTAAATAACCATTCCAGCTAAAATTAAACTTTGATTTGCTCGGTACATTTGAACAAAATTGTATATTTCTTTAATTTAACATCCTGCTAAAACCGTTTTTATTGCCACAAAAACTAAACAGTACGCGAATCCATATTTCCATACAAATTAAGGAATTTTAACAAAAACAATGTCTTCATCCATTTCACGAACAGATAATATGCCGATTGATCGGTTAGCTAAATGACTTATAAGTGGGCCAACTAACGTGCCAGGCAATCATTCATCTAAGCAGGGAACAAACTGACTAATTATGTAGCTAGCCAGCCAACTAACTGATAGACCGAGAAACGCACATGCCATCAAACTGACAAACCAGTGGGCAAACTAACGAACCAACTGACTAATAAGGTAGCTAGCCATCCATCTGACTGACAAACAAAGCAACGAACTTGCCAACTGACTGACTATCCACGCCAACAGCAGACTAACTTCGCAACTAACTTATATACCAGGCAATCAACAAACTAACAACCTACTGACAAGCAACTTTCCAACCAGGCAAGGAACTAGGATTTCACCAAAATGTTCACAGTCAAGACACTGCATAACAAGAAAAGCAACTAGAGTACAGGACATTTATCGCAGCATATATCACTTTTATATCAATAATCTAAAATCAAAATGCTACAGAAAACAATATTCATTGGCATTTGATTTGGAAAACATCAGCTATGTGCCGGTGCAAATTAAATTTTAAATTGAAATACCATCTCATTCAATTGGTATGTCATCACATATTTGATTATCAAGTCCCTGTCATAAATGTCAATAAAATGTATCTAAAAAAGAAGTATTAAAAACACAGCACACTTAAATCTGCAAATGTGTAGCAATATAATTAGATAAGCATAGCCCCGTTTTGTTTTAATCCATTAGTCATATTCAGTAAAACCATATCATATGTACTGATCATCGAAAAAAACAGTTAATGTCGTATGTGTCTATTTATTAATTTAACAAACATTGCTGTACAATTTATTTGGTTAATAACCGGAAGTTTTATGCACGCTGAATGTTGCACTTAACTGCTTATTTGATATACCTGTGGGGCCAGTGTGAGTTTGTTTCGTTTTCATAATGTGTAATCGTTTCATAAAAAAACACATATGTGTTCAAAGCAGTAAAGTAGTTTCTGTGTGAATAAATGATACGCGGGTAATTAATGTCTAGTAAGGTCATGTAAAATACTGCAGCGTTCGTCCTATCGACAACAATATAAATAAATGAAGCTTTCCTGTATATAACGAAACAGTTCCGGTAAAACTCAATCAAACAAGAAGGCAAAATGTGATTCGCGTCGGTAACCCTACAGGGAATAATGAACCGATGGCTGATCTTGATGACTTGGCTGTAGGTTTATAGATTAGACAACAGATGCCAGAATTGGCTGCCGAAATATACCGCTGAAACTAAATAAAGTGATTGAATTATCATCACAATAACTTCTGTCGGCAAATGTTTCCAGACTGAACGAATTCGGCTCGCCTAATAAACAACATTCACTGATCAAATACCAACAAACCGTTCACTTTAAAGCGCCCTAATCCATCAGTATAGGAATAATGAAACTCCAGAAATATTATCAGGAGAGAAATTATTGTCACCATCCTCGAGTCTTTATAACTGATCTTTAATTAAGGCAAGTGACATATTGGTCTTTTAAAGGCAGGATAATACATTTAACACAACAATAAAAATATAAATTATTACAGTGGTAGTCACCGCCTTGAGCCGGGTAATGCAAAGCACTCCAAGTTTCCATGTAGATGCCTTAATATTATAACATATTTGTAAATTTTAAATTGTATACAAGTGAAATGAACATTTCATATTGTAACCTATTACAAACATTGGGATTACTAAAATGCATTTTAAATGTAAACTTATGTTTGATTTAATTCCATTCAAATAACTAAAAAATCTTATTAATATACATGAAAATCAAAAGTTTCAATTAAGTGGCATTGGTACTCATATTGCATGTATTCGAAATAATGCAGTTGTTCATGTTAGACATTATATACTGAATGTCGAGATTATATAACTCGTAACATATTTGAGTTAATGTTTGCAAGAAACGAGATCGGTCTACAGCTCGCTTTATTAAGTTTGAATATGTACATTTATATCACAAAAGATCATTTTACAGATCAGNAAAAACAGTATAAAAATAACGGTAAATCAAAGAGGAAGTGAAAAATAAATAAATAAATAAAAAGCATGGATCTATTCCACATAAAATCAATAATCATGAGGACGTTTTGTAAAGCGTCCGACATATTTGAAAATATCCGCAACAAATTATTGCAAAATTATAGTGTATATGCGCATATTTTATAACTTACTATTATGTACAACAAACTAATTGATCTGCATTTGGCAAATATGTTCATTCCAACGAAGCACATCAACTTTAATAGTTTGTCAATTTCATATCGCGTTCCCATAACGTCACGGATGACGTCATTTTATCTTACTCTTTTTGACCTGACTGCTACTTCATTGCGTTCGTCTCCCAAAGATTATGTCGAACTTTGATGGATACACGTTGTGGCCCTGGTTCTTTCTCTTCATTCGGATGCTTCTGAGCCGACGTTTATTCTGTTCACTTAATTTGTCAATCTTAGTAATTGTCCGTTGCCTCTCATTGCGATGTTTTCGTTTTTCTTCCTGCAGCCGTTTTTGTTCCTGTTTATCGACTTCCTCTTCACCATACTTCTGATCTAGCTTGTTTATTAACTGCTCTACTGGCTTGCTTTCCCCCGTGTCTTTTTCACGTCGGACGTCTGAGACGTCTTGAGCCATGCAGGCGCCGTCATGCTTACGTTTGATACGTCATTTGCTGTTNTATTAAAAAAAAAAAAGTATAAAAATAACGGTAAATCAAAGAGGAAATGAAAAATAAATAAATAAATAAAAAACATGGATCTATTCCACATAAAATCAATAATCATGAGGACGTTTTGTAAAACGTCCGACATTTTTGAAAATATCCGCAACAAATCATTGCACAATTATAGTGTATATGCGCATATTTTATAACTTACTATTATGTACAACAAACCAATTGATCTGCATTTGGCAAATATGTTCATTCCAACGAAGCACGTCAACTTTAATAGTTTGTCAATTTCATATCGCGTTCCCATACGTCACGGATGACGTCATTATATCTTACTCTTTTTGACCTGACTGCTACTTCATTGGGTTCGTCTCCCAAAGACTATGTCGAACTTTGATGGATACACGTTGTAGCCCTGGTTGTTTCTCTTTATTCGGATGCTTCTAAGTCGACGTTTATTCTGTTCACTTAATTTGTCAATCTTAGTAATTGTCCGTTGCCTCTCATTGCGATGTTTTCGTTTTTCTTCCTGCAGCCGTTTTTGTTCCTGTTTATCGACTTCCTCTTCACCATACTTCTGATCTAGCTTGTTTATTAACTGCTCTACCGGCTTGCTTTCCCCCGTGTCTTTTTCACGTCGGACGTCTGAGACGTCTTGAGCCATGCAGGCGCCGTCATGCTTACGTTTGATACGTCATTTGCTGTTGCAATTAGTAATTTTCAATTAACACCTTGATGGATACGTTACACCGTCAGTGCCACATATCTCCACTGGGCCCTCTTTATTTTGGTTGTTCCGCCTCGTCTGCCGCCGTTGACAAATGAACTCGCTCGGGCACGTACACATAGGCATCCCTAGCTGATTGACGACGTACATCTTGAATCTGGGACACTGCCGCCTAAAGCAGACGTCACCTGAAAACATATTATGACAAAACATAATTATCTGACCATGATCAGCATCGTCGTCGTCATCATCGTCGTCGTTGTTGTCGTCGTCAACGTCGTCGGCATCGTCATCATCATCATCATTATTATCATCATCGCCAACGTCGCCGTAGTTATCATTCCAATCATTGAATCTCTATTCACTTAACACATCCAATATCCTACCGATGTCGATTTTCAGTAAAGCGTGAAACTGGTAACCTTCCACCTATCAGTTTAATTGCATACCGCTATCAGCGTTCTTACGGCAACCAGGATTATGTATCTAAAGAACATCTCGTATTGTTATAACATAATGCAATACTGGTAGGTATCTGTTACCATAGGCATCCCCAGAGGACTTTCGGTTTAGAAACTTTCGGTTATTCAGATTACATCAACGATGTATGATAACAACAACCCAGTGCAGCAACTTCAATAATTCACAGGTTGTTTAGCCGGGGATATTCACGGCCATTAACGCTTGTACTAATGTAACAAATGTATCATCAATAGTTATTTCATACCGAACCAATATCACAACGTCATTATATAATATCGTTGTTGAAGTACACGTACACAAAACATTACATTAAATTAGAAAATTAATATAATCAATATTAAAAAGCATTTTTTCTACTTTAAACAATTAGTTGTTAAATGATGGACTCTTCTAAAGAGATAACATGCGTGGTTTGATGAAAATGCAGTTTCTGCTAGTCTAATAATCGATAATTTATAATAGATACAAGACATGTTACCAGCCGTAACATGGATTTGCCAAACGTCCCTTAAACCTAGCTAAACAATAGCTGAATGTCTCACATTCTCGTACAGTAAGTATGAATAACAATGAATTCACCAATATATATCGAATATGACTGCAGCTGAGTCCAGAAGTGTCATATTCAATGAAAGATTTGCATGGTTTTGTTTGTGTTACATCAATTCCGATATCCCCTATTTCAGCTAATTCAGGGTAACTTCAAGCATCGTTTACAAAGGCTGTCAACTGTTTAAGTATTTCGGGTAAAACTTTTTTGTTCACACTTTAAAGGCAAATCGAGTTCCATGACCTATAATATTAATCATTGACTTTCTCTCACAGGATTATGTTTCAGTTTTATAATACGCAGGACATAATTAAAGGTAATACATATTAATGATTCATCTACAACATTTTAAGTAATATAATTATACCCATGGGTACATAAATGAAATGTTTACCTATTTTTCACACACGTTTTCATTCGGGTACAATAGATCCAGTTTCTCTGTTGTATCATACGAGATAAATTGGTGGTTACGTAGCACACATTGAGGCATATTTCTATCATACAATCCACTTCTGTGAAACACACGGCTTAATTACACCGCCTTTTAACCTCTCTTACGTTTGTTAAAATCATGCTTAGGGGGGTGAAAACTAGGCTACACCCAGGTGTCAAATGATTGATATAAACTTATATACTGAATACAATCCTCTCTGAAAACAGTCCCAGAATGTTGACATTTTTTGTAAAAAGTATCAGATAAAGGTCCTGTACAAAGTTTCACAAACTCGTGACCCTCGGGTCAAACTTGCCAAGGCCCAGGGGTCACATGATTTATATATCTTTATATAGTAATGACGTTTAAAAAATGGTCCTCTTTGAGGCCGCAATGTTCAAGGGTTAGTTATTTTGTGTGTAAAACCGAATAGTTGTCTTCTGCAAAGTTTTTTACAAATCATGCGCCACGTAATTTATATAATTAAGTTACAGAACGTAACGTTTAAAATCTTCCCTTGAACAAAACGTCCCAGAGCTTTGATATTTTGTGTGACGCATCAGATAGAAGTGCTATTCAAACGTTTTTCCAACTCATATCCCTATGGTAAACACGTGCAACGCACAATGGGTTACAGGATTTAAACAGACGTATATACATGTAGTAATGACTTAAAAGGTATTCTCAGAAACCGCAACGGCCGCAGGTTAAATATTTCGAGTGTAACATCCCCTAGTGGTCATCTACTATGTTTGTACAAATCATGCCCTTTTGGTTAAAACTTGCCACGCCCCGGTGGTCACATAATTTATTAAGACTTACTTAGTAGATATAGTTAATAACTTAAAATAGCCTGAAACTGCGGTGGTCAGGTGTTAATTATTTGGTGTACACATATCTTATAATGGTCTCTCTACTAAGCTTGTTCAAATCACGCCCCTTTGGTTTAAACTGGCCACGACTCAGGTGTCAGATGATTTATATAGACATATGGAGTAAATTATATTATGATTTATTTAAACCTAGATTAAATAACTATTTTTTTTTCTATGAAATGAAAAATCTTAAAACTTTGATATATGGTATGTAACATCCCGTAATGGGCCTCTACAAAGATTTTTCAATTCATGCCGCTGGGGTCCAAACTATCTACACCCCAGGGTCACATAATGTATACAGATTTATACAGTGAAATTGTTTACATCTTCTCTAAACAAAATGACAAGAGATGTGATATTTGGCTTGCAACATCATATTGTTGTTGGTTACTAAATTTCAAATCACCCCCGGGATCAACATTAGATCTGTCGAGGGGTGTGGGGCAGAAATATTTAATTTTGAATTGTTTGTTTTTGACATGTGACATAAGGTTATGGTCCATAAACAAGATTTGTCAAAATATACCTCTGTGTTCGAAATTGGCCCATTACGCAGGTGAGCGAACTATGGACATTTTTGCCATCTTGCTTTCATTTGAGCTTCGGCCTCCATTTATATCAATACAGCACATCCGACTACAATGTTAACTTTACAAATAATTCCTGTGATACTTGTTTTGTATATTGTATAGTTTCTTCAAACATTGCTCATTATTTCATTTTATAGCATATTAATTTATTCTTGTATCGAGAACACTTAACTAGATTTTTGTTTCATATATGCATTTCAAAAACCTTTTTTTAACGGACGATCAAAGGCGATGTTGGTTGCTAAAAAAACGTGCTTATATGGTTAGTTGTATAATTTAGCATATGAAATTGGATGACCCAGTGATCACGGATGGTAGACTAATTTAAGGGTAGGCTGCAACATCAATTACACATATCACCAGGGCTGTAATTTGCGCGACATAAACGTAGACGACACAGCAGGCTAAATGGCCATCCTTGCAAATAGCATGCCGAAGTTTAAGTAAGCATGGAATTACATAACGATATATTTCGTAATTGATCTTAATGCAAATTGTTCCATAACTTTGCTTTTGATTAAATACAATTAAAAAAAATTATTTTGCTCATATATACTGGACATAATCAGGTTCTTGTACATTTGTAAATTTGTAAAACAAACCTTTCCAGAATACTCGCATACGAACTAATATTGTTATAATTAATGGAATTTTTATTTTTTATGGAATTATCATTAGAAATATATTACTGTGGCAGGCGTTAGGTATTCGATAAGCATATGTGCATGTTTGAATACTCATGAACACGTGGCACACAAAAATGTTCGATGTAAGCCTCAGAAATGATCAAGACCAGTATCGAGAGAATGGGTTATACAAAGTGCGTCGTATTTAAGTGATACATTTTAGAAAATTAATAACTTACCGGTAAACACATTTAATTTAGAGCCTACTAGAATACTTCCGTATCTTAGTCTCTTTAATGAATATGAATAAGCTGCCAATACATTTATTGCAGCAATTATATGCGTTTTATTACTATGCTATATAAGTTTGGTGATCTCACATTGAAGGCTTCAGGTAATTCTTTTCATAGGAGGTTTTGTTGACATGAGATTTAACAAAACTCGTTAGATATGTTGGTGAAAACAAATCAAATGGAAAGATATACAATATATATATGTAATTATATGGAAAGATATAATTGTGTTTTGTTTGATAAATATTCCCCCAATAAACAAATGTAAAACCAAACAATATAGAAAACCAATGCAGTTTTTTTTCATCAAAGATTGTTGGCAGTGTTTCTCAATAACTATTTATTTTTCAATACATACACAGATTCATTTTCGTGTTCAAACGTTTTAAACAAGTCATATTTGTCCTTTACATTTAGCTACCGCGTTGTTATTGCTACTGTCTTGTTGTTGCTACTGTGTGGTGGTTTCTACTGTACTGTTTTTGCTGGCGTGATGTTGCTACTGTGTTGTTGTTGATACTGTGTTGTTGCTGCTGCTAAGTTGTACTGTATTGTTGTTGGTACTGTGTTGTTGTTGCTATTGAGTTGTTGTTGCTACCGTGGTGATGTAGCTACGGTGTTGTTGTTGATACTGTGATGCTGTCGCTACTGTGTTGTTACTGTTGCTATGTTGTTGTTGTTGTTTTGCAAACCAACATATATTTTTAATGCGTAAGGATGTGCAAACACGTTAACGAATAATACTCATATAATTAACTATGTTTGTATGTGAAACTACGCTGAATTAACATTTCATATTGAAAATGTACTACGTACATGATTTTTAAGATCAGACAAGCTCAGATTAGATTTTCCTAAATAACTAGTATTAAGAGGGGCTTTTATATTGCAGTAGACACTTTCGGACAGTTTGCACGCAGACACATTTTATACACGGCAACGTTTCTACGTGCGTACCGATATATTGCGGTTCCTTTGTTGTGGGTTGCGTTCGCTTTTTGTGCCAGTTTACATGTGATATACGAACAATCTGGCGACATGTTTCTTGACAATTGGATATTTATTCGAAATAGGTATGGTTTTATTATTAATTTATGTGTATAAAGATCTTTCCCACGACTTTGTAAAATTAATACCTAAACTTAATCAATGTTAATGAAACAACAAAAGTCGAAACAGGGGAGATATGCAAATTATACTGGAAAATTTACATGCATGAACAAAACTTGTAATCTTATTGATAACGATAGACTCAACGTGTTTATAAATAAACTGACTGTGTATTAATTAGCAGATTCTTGTAACAAAATGGCATATGGCTTTTAGTGAATAACGCATTTCATGATAAAAGACAATTGCACAGTGCAATTAGAAACTAAGTTTTATAGTATCTAACGGATTTTAGAAATACGTTTCGATTAACCGAATTGCTATATTTTTATCCTACATAATTTAAGAATATAGTCTCTATACGCTAGTGAATACAATTTGACCAAAGCATGTAGTACCTTAAAAGGTGGAAGTTGGTACCGACGGACTAGCTGTCGGTCTTACCGACGGATGTTGCTTGTTCGGCTGCACGTGCGGCTGGAAGTGGTCCGAGGAGCAGCGCTGGCAACAGCCACACTGGTTCTTCACGACGATGCCGGCACAGAACGTCAGCAGGGGACACGAATTGACGTAAGGCACTTCGGCGGTCCCAGATAGTCGGCATCGTACTGGTAGCCACCGATCGACGCGCCTGGCCACCCTAGGAACAGGGTCAGAAGAAAAAGTCCGATGTGATCAATGTTTCACATTTGTGTGAGAGTTTGTGCGTTACCTTTGGGTCACGGATATATAAGAAAACACTTTTTATACTTAAACCACCAACTATAAACAAAGGGAAACTTCTTACCAGGTAGAAATGAACCCAGTTATAGTGTTTCTTCAACGAAACGTATATAGAACATACACGCTGCGTTTAATGTGGTTTACATAATCCATTTCTTTACAAATCCAATCTTTTTATTGATAACTACAGTAATACATTATTTCAACTTGTGTTAATATAAATGATACATAATTTTAATATGCACATATCAATAAAATATTCGACCACAGTGTCAACAAACATTGAGAGCGATTCAAATCGCTTTCATCCTTGTTCATAGATTAGGACCGCCCTTAGAAAAAGCTCTTTCATCACTGTGCGTGTCTCCGCATAAACAGTTTCACTTGAGAAAACCGCCTGTATCGTTCAGACACTTGATGCCTTTTAACCAATAAATAGAGATTCATTTGTTAAACGCAATACATTTTAAAAATCAAACTTAAAGTCAAGTGTAACCGGTTTACATTTATAAGGTAGCGTTTTTATAACAATATACGTTCAGTTCGCAGTCGCCTTGCTACATATCACGTTCGAATCAACTATCAAGTACCGAAATGAACATTAATGTGTCCGACTCTGTAATAATACATTTATATAAAGAATTAAACTATCAATTTTGTTTCCAGCTCGTTCAACAAGTAGTGTGATAACACTATCAAACTTTTTCGTTAAATAACTGAATGTTACCCTTGAATACCCACACATATATATTCTACAGGCTTTTAAACACTTTGATAGCTTAAAGATCAAACTCTAGTCTGCACGGTAGAGCAGCTGTATTGAATTGGATTTAAATTACGTTGAATTTGCTGCGCAAATTTTGCAAATACCAAAAGGAAATTCATGTTTAATGAGCAACCTTTATGCATGGTAAACATTCTTCAATTATAACGAGTTCAACGCCTATATTACAAACGGTGATGGTCTGAGGTATGTTTTAGAATTATTGGCAAATCCATGTGGATTATAATCATACTATATAGAGATCTACAGAGTGCCTACCCGGAGCGTTGTGAAAATCCGTAAAATGGAATTATGTATAAATTACTTTTATGATTCGTAATTAAGAACAATACTTTAGGTATAGTTATATAGTAAGCATCCGCTCAAACAGAAACTACATTTGTCATCGAAATACGTTGATGGAAAAAGTTATGCTACTGATAAAATTCTGTGTAAAACGAATCATACTAGCCTTGTGTTGTACAATATTTCTACTGTATCAATGGTATTCGATGTAATTGTTATATAGCTACAAAAATATGACATGTAATTAATTTGTATATGGTTATTTTGTTATTTTTATTGTCTGTATTGCTAAACAATAAAGAGATACACTTTAAAGTCTAAAGTATTCGATTCGCCTTTAAATAATGCCCAGAACGCTCACATATACGTTTATGTGCTCCCACATACGTTTGTGTGCCCATAAGAACGTTTTGGTGATCACACATACGTTTGAGTTCTGAATAGTATAAATTTGAAATAAACTTTCTGAAGAGCATACTTAATTGAAACTGTCTTTGTAATTATCTATTGACATGTGACTATACCAATTTCATTTAAATGACAACATCTCTTTGCTTATAAAAGTTGAAAGTGAAGTTCGGTAGCCATGTTTTATTTATAACTCAGCATGCCACACATCATTTGAACTTTGTTGTTTATGTTATGATGACAATTGATATTTCCGTAGCGTCTGTCAGTACCAGCTGCAATACTGTGACTTTTATACTTTGAAAAAATGTTTAACACATCGCACCACATACTACCAGATATAGGCATGATACAGGCATGGGTGACATTTGTAAGGATTGCATATCCAATGCAATATGATGATTGCATATGCTCAGTATAACTGTGAAATGTTACTTGCATGTTTTGAAAACAGTCAAGCGCAGAACGTGCCAATGTAACATTTTTATTCAGATCAAAGATCGCACAAATAAAATCCAGTTCGGAAAGACGAAATTGAAACGAGAAAATTATATCTGAAAATAAGTAATTACCAATTTATCCGTAACCACAAACCCCATATTTTACTAAATATTCCATTCACAAAGACTTCATATTCACGAGCATCATCATTATTATTCGTGATTGTACGGCATCCATAATACTTTTTCTGTTGAACAACTTTAAGTACAAGAATTTATCGAAAAGTGACTCATGATGTCCAAAACACACAGAGAATATATATATATATATATATAAATAAATATATATATATATTTACACGTGGTTATGTTAAATAAAAGTGGTATTTACATTAACACTCATATAACAAGCATTGTCTTGAATTTAAGAAAAACAGCAATGAAGACTAGAAGCTACACAATAATAAAGTAGATCATTTAATACATATCAAAACTAAGTACTTTTCATATATTAAGAGATTATAATTGTTATCTCAAACATCTTGTTAAAGTTAAGTTATTAATGCTTAATCATAACTTCCCTTCCATTTATTCATAAGGCATATGTAAAACAAAAAATTGCTTTGGCTAAATAATCTTTACACGCACGCACATAATTTGGAGACGACATAATACATTTCGCGTAATAAGCATAGACACATTTTAAGTTAACAAAATCAACATTCATTTCACAGAGTTGATCTAGAACCATTTGGCAAACTAATCTTTTGTTTGTTTCATAAACGTCGTTGAAATAGGGTCGTTGTGCATGTTGCCAATATTTCTAATAATATAAGAAGATGAGATGACCATATTCCCAAAACAGGCGTTTATATTTCCTTAGCGTGATGTCTTACGCAATGTATGAATCTGAGTTCATAATACAACTTTAATTATTCTCATATTCAGGGTGCAGTCTTCTATGAATAAACAAACTAAACATTAATTATTTCACCATCTCCAACATCAGGCTACAAAGCGTGTATTCGTGGTCGTTAAAGCGGCATCATCTGACAGACACATATCTAGGTTTAAAGTATATACTAGGCCTATGTATACATAACATTGTTAATAATCGGGATTATGGCAATGGCCATAATCCTATTTATTTTTGGGCTGGCGGTGGGACTGCGTTTGTCTTAAATAAATAACAGCACTGAGTTGGTCCGCTGACTTACTCGTTTTCAACGGATGTTGATAAAGTTGACAAGGATCGAGTCAGTGTCAGAAAGGGCTTGCATTGCCTCGATACTTTTCATAAGCGCCTCAAAGCAAACTCTTGAGTGACCAAGAGACCACCTGAAACCCGCCAACCCTACCCTTAAATTTGGCTCCTGAATATAGGTAACTGTTAAATATTGCTTGTTTTTAAACATTAAGCTCGTGCCTAGCTTATATGTTCTTTCATGTATTCCTTAACATGAGATGTCAGTTGTTACCCACCAACTACTGGACGTTATTAGACTGGCAGAAAAGAAAAGACATACAAAAGCTGCTGTTCACGACTGAGCCGAATACTCGCGTTTTAAAACAAGAATTTATACTTGCGGGATTCTGGCGGCCTGGGTGGACGGCATGGTGGTATTACTGCTATGTGTATAATTCAGGTGTTGACTTTGTTATTGAAATTCTATCGTTTGACACGTTGCCAGGATACTGTTTAAGCTGGGAACCAGGCTTCGAGTTAGACTTTAGAACTAGAACTGAGATCTCATAGGGACCACTGGCCCGGAGGATCAAACTCGACTTAACAGGGACAGGTGGTTTCTCTGAGTCATCTTACAAAATCTGAATAACCCCTTTTTCACAAGATAACACTTCTATCGGATTTTTTTGAAATTATTGGTATAGGGGAGAGTGATGTCCAGAACAGACTAGGAATGTCTATGAGTGTATCCCTCGCGGAACCCGTTTTTATGCCTTTTGGTATGTTTCGGATTTGTTATTAAATGGTTGCTAAATAAATATATTGTTATAATGGAGGAATTGGACTGGATTGAATGAATTAGCTTGTAGGACTGGATTGGAGGAATTAGCTTGTAAAAGTTGTATTGGAGCAACTGGATAGCGCATTCTCATTACTGGGGGGAAAACAAACATCCATGCCGTCCACCTGGTTGCCTGAAACTGCTTGTGTCCGGATTTCTCCACTTTTCAATGTGAATGTTTTAAAGGAGCATTATGCTCCAATAAATTTACTAAGGTATATCAGATTTGTGTTTGTTTCTATTTCCCAGCATCCTAAAATAAATAAAACTACTAGTATATTTTAACCGATTCCTTGAATTCTTAATAAATATTCTAACATAAATGACACAATGTGCGTTTTTGTTAAAATTATTAAAGAGCGTACAGTCTCCACTTACTCGGAATCGATATTCGAAGTTTATGAGGTCCTTCCGCGCCTGCTGCTGCATTATATGTGGAACCGGTGTGTTCCCCGGAACTCTAACAAACTTACTTAAATCACGAAAGTTAGGACATATTATAAATTATAGCTGCAATTTCCAGCTATTTAGTTGTTACGTTAAGATTTTGATTTCGTTTGCGTGGTATTGTGTTGTGTGTGTGTGGGNAAAAAAAGTGTTCCGTAAAAACGTCATCATTAACACATCAGTACACAACTATTGGTATATTAACTTACAATAAACACAAATATAAATACTATTTTAACCCAGCCATTGTTTTTGGTGATAATGTAAACAAGTCCTACGAGTAAATAAATTGGTCAATATCTCTCGACGAACCACTGAATGTGCGTTCTACAACAGTATTTATCCTAACACAGCCTATAAACTCAGATTTGTCGTGAGTTCCAAAGAGCGTGAAACAGTCAGTTAGAAATGTTCACCAGTCACATCATAGATTACATTATCATATCTTACTCTTCCTGACCTGGTTGCTACTCCACTGTGTTTCACTCCCAAAAAGCATGCCGTAGTTTGAGGGGTACATGTTGTAGCCCTCGTTTTTTCTCTTCATCCGTCGGTTTCTAGCCCGTTGTTTGTTATTTTCGCTTAATTTTTCCTTCTTACGTTTCCTTTGCTTCTCCTTGCGTCTCTGTTTCCGATCTTTGCGCTTTTCTTTCCGCATCCGTTTCTGTTCCTGTTTATCGAGGTCTTCTTCACCATAATTCTGATCAAGCTTGCTTATTATCTGCTTTGCCGGCTTACTCTCCCCCTTGTCTTTTCCACGTCTGACGTCTGTGACGTCATCAGTCGTGCATACGCCGTCATGTTTATATTTGATACGTCGTTCGCTGTTGCAGTTAGCAACTTTCAAATGGCACATTGAAGGATACGTTACATCGTCAGTGCCACAAATGTCCACTGATTCTTCTTTGTTTCGGTTGTTGCGTTTCGTCCACTTACGCTTACAAATGAGCTCGCTCGGGCACGTACAGATAGGCAATCTTTGCTGGTTGACAACGCACATCTTGAATTTGGGACATTGCCGCATCTCGCAGACATCAACTGAAACAATATGTAAGAGCAGCAATTAATGCGATGTTGAGAATTGTTTAAGTTGTTGTTGTGGTTCAACATGTTGATAACCACCTTATCACAGCGACAATTATCTGTGAAACAATACATAAGTGCAACAATAAATACGATGCTGAGACATCTTAATGTTTAAGACACGTTTTTGTTGTTCATCACCTTATCACAGCAACAGTCATATGTGTGTCATTGTGCACATCCACATTCAAGCATTCCGGTACAAACTTCCTACATGTTGTCGATATCAAGTTAAGCAGCTTGAATCTCGCCATCTGTCCCGTATCAGTTTCATTGCGTACATCTTTTGGCTAACATGTTGTTATAAAATAATTCGGTATTTTAAAGTGAGATCGCACGATTTTTATATGTGTTAAATTGTTACGAATTTCATAAAATGCAGCAAAGACAAATCTGCGCCCCGAGCCGATTGTGACGAAGATATTTCGTACATATTTTTCTACAATAACCGAAGCATTCGTCTTTTTAGTAGGATCGGAGTTAATGTTCGTGTGTCGTATAATATATATCGTTGCGGGAAATTAAAATGATCCGTAAAACAAAATTGTGTTTTCGTGTCGTATGAACGAATCTGCACTAAAACTAAATTTAGATTCACATCGTACATGCATGATATATATACATGCTGGCGAATTCGACTGTACAGACATTTTCGATTTCAAAATTAAATATCTGGCTTATTTTGCATTTTTCGACACATGTTCTTCTTAACTTTTATTAAAATTTATATTGAAATATATGTATAATAAGTTTTTTACACATTTTATATAAATTCATAAAAATTTGACAAAATTGTGAAAATCTCACTTTAATGACAGTGTTTGTGTGACAATGGGTGGCGAAAGTGAATTGTCGGATTAGAAACTTTTGGTTATTCGGATAACATCAGTTTGGTCTCAATTGCTCATTGTCGGATTGGGACCTACTTTAATGTACCCCGGGTATACTACGATGGATTCGGAAAATACGCTTAATGGCTTCGGCTTATATTAGACTCTACCCGATTGTTATTCCCGCCCAAAATCTGATGTCGTAAAACATTACGAAACACAATTCTCTTTGAACAAAACCTGCCTCCCCATGCTTTTAGTATGTGTTTCGATTATATATAGTAGCCATTTTACAGAATATTAACATAAATATGAACATAATTAAATTGAAAAAAACAATGATCCGACAACGAAAAATTCAGCGTTAGTATTCCCGGGTACGTTTAAGGATATTTTCCGTACCCGAGTATATACCCGTTGAAGTATACTTAAGAGTACCCGGGGAACTTTTAAGTAGTACCCGAGCCGACCATGACAAATCGGGCATCAGTTTGTGTGAAAGTCAGCAAACTTGATTCAGGACCGTCGTACATTTCATATCTTTACTACTGGTAACTTGCATCATTTGTTATTAATTTAACTAAAATATTTCAGTTTTCCTCTTGATAATCCGTACATTATTCAATGTCATTATACATATAATACATGTATTTTATTTGGGACAGCGTGACTAAGAGGAAAATTAAAATATGACGCGTCTTGTCTCAATTAACAGAAGCTAATAAAACGCCACTTAAACGCGGTATATGTGTACAATGTTGCACCAGGTAACGTCACATGAGCTATCCAATCGCAATAAGGCCCATGTCAAACAAAACTAAAGAAAGAAGATCCTCAATTTTCTTTCAAATTGAACTAATCTGTGACACAGGTTGCGACATTCCTCCAGAGGCGGTCGCAAGCGCTCGGCGATTTATCCTCGTCATCTTCGAACTACAAACAATTCCTTCTCTCTTCGTTACTCACCCAAACAGCAATAAATTGCGCAACAACAAATTACAATGGAATTCGCCAATATCTATCCATCTGAATGAACCGTGTCTAAATCTACACGGCGAGTGTCAAATTGGATAACAGCTTTTCAGAGTTTTATTGTCTCACACACTCCGACGTCTTCAATTCCAATAATCCCCATTCACGGTGTATTTGAAACAGCGTTTAAAGGCGCTAAGATTTTGAAGTACTTCGGATAAAAAAAGTGTTAGCACTTTAAATATAGGTAACTCGAGTTTTTTGGCGTATAATATAAATCACTGATTTTCTCGCTTATGATTATGTTTCAGTTTTTGAATACACAAAATTGTGGACAAAACATTATTTTAACGCCTATATAACTGGCTAAAAGGTGTCATTTACGAGAAAGTTCGCACCTGCGGGTAATAGAGCACCGGTCAATTTATACTTTGCGACACTCTCATAAAAGTTGCACAGGTATTTTCGGTTTGGTTCAGTGTTGTATTGTCATATTGTTATTTAATGATGGCATTATAACATATATAATCACACTGTTCTCACCACAGGTACGTTGATTATTAAAGTTAGAAATGCATCCGAGTTAAAATTTACTTCGTCATAGCTTCGCTTACTGGCTTCCCAATGAAATAACAGACACATGGCATGTACAATAACACTATATGAACGACTACTCTATTGACACACGACCCTTGTTAAGGCTACTGTCTGATGCATGTATTCCAGTTATATGAGGTGAAGTGTTTTACAGTTAAACGTCTCCTAACACTTAGCTTCAGTGTTACATGTCTTATGCATATACTGTAAATATAATGACACAATTGTATTCAATTGCGCATGAGTGCGTGTGTGTTCGCACACACATAAACACGTCTACCATGCTTGTTTAAGTGTTATTGAAAGTGCTAGACACCAAACGAAAATAATTAACAGTGAGAAAAATGGCTAGAAATGTTGCGCAGTATTTAAGTGATATTGCTTATCAATGACAACTTATAAATACCGGCGTTTTCGCTGAAAATCGTTACCGTGCATTTTAGAGGTTATATGATGAGAATGAATTTGTTGAAATGATTTTGAAATGATTTTGATGTTGTCAATAATATGCGTTTATACCAGCTTACATTTATTTATTTTTTCAAGCGGAAGGCTATACAAAATTGATAATGCGTCAGAGAAATTGTGTAGGCATGTATATTAAACTCGACTGTTTTTTTTTATGGTACATAAATTGTGCATGCACAATAAGCCAACATCAATATAGCACACAAAAGTGTGTATTGTTGTACTTTCTCTTAAAATTGTTTGCAATTATAATTACAGTTGTCTTGGGGTTCAATGCATGCAATAATTCATTCCCTATCCCCATGTTTTAAACAATTGATATTTGCAAGAACATAAGCTAACTGTGTTATTATAAAATATCCCAAATTAATGACGCATTGAAGTTGTGATTATGCACCTTTAGTATAACAATAAAGATGTGTTAAGTTAAAAGATTATAACAAATTATATACATTCATAATAACTCGATACGTTCTTATCAAATATTTCCTCCTTTATGTGCTGTTCATATAGTGTTTCTCAGTAACACACAATCTATTATTTATGAGTATTTTCCACACTTCATCGTCTATTGACATTTTTTCACAAGAAATTAACCTTCCCTGCAATATCAGTTTAAAGGCTATGTATAGTATGCAAATCTTGAAATTCTGGCAGCCAATCAGAATCCACGACTCGACCGGAAGCTTATTTTCAAGATAGCACTTTGTTACTATTAACACAATCGATTATTTTGATGTTAAAAGACGATTAACGTTTGGAAAAAAAAAACAAAAAAATCTTGAAGAAGAAAGGTTAATTATTATTTTCATAATGATTCATGGTCATACATTTATAAAATATTTGTGATGTAACATCTTTATGAAAATTACCCACGACTCAACCAGACTATAGCATACACGTATAATGCCCGTTGAAGGATTCTACAATCATTATCTTTCTTATTTAATGAAAATGAGTTTGGAATCTCGCATTTAAATTTCAACAAAGGATTACACGTGTATGTAGGGTATTTAAACGTTTTATACTCGCATTTGTATGTAAATACCCTTATGGTGTTTAAGAATTGAAATAAACTGGTGATTGTATACATTTTAGCAAAGAACATCATAATGGCAGTGCACCAAAACACTTTGAATCACGGCAATGCCCCGATGTATTATGCCAAAATCGTGTGGTCCCTTTGTTGTGGGTTGCTCGCGTTACTTACATGTTTTTGCTTTACTATTTTTGTTTAACTGCCATCTGCGCGTGGCACGTAGTTTTCTTTAGATAATCATAATTCGGGTCGTTTTTTTGTTTTATTATTAATATATAAACTTCTTCGGTTTAAAAAAAGTAACTTATATAGACACACAAATTACATATTAAACAACAAAAATGTACAATTAACATAATCCATATTGTATATGTTAATATAACTATTTATTATATACCTGTTTAATGCTTTTAACAAAATAAAGGTTGTATCAATCGTTGAAATAAATCCGTATTATGCTACTCGCTGTTTTCAAACTCTTGGAACAATTGATTAACGTAATATTCCGTATATATTGACAATACAACCTACACAAAAACACATTGGTAGTGACAATGCTTCTACACATTGAGATCGCTAGTTGAAAAAATAAACTTGTATTTAATTCTATTGAAATACGTATAATATCGGTGAATTAATCATTTCTTGCTGGAACACAATGAAATATACTTATTTACCATCATACATTAATTCTCAAGATAAAATTGTTTGCGAATATTTAAAGTCGTTGCTATACTTGACATAGTTTTTAATAGATCTAGTTATTTCATCAAACTTTCCTAATTTCATAGCTGTGCAACCCGTATGTTATATTACCTAAAGAAGATGCCGTCGTGGTCAGCGGACTAGCTGTCAGCATTTCCTGCGGCTGTGGCTTGTGTGGCTGCACGTGCGGCTGGAAGAGGTCCGAGGAGCAGCGCTGACAGCAGCCGCACTGGTCCTTCACGACGACGCCGGCGCAAAACGTCAGCAGTGGACACGACTTGACGTCACACGCGCGACACTTCGGCGGCACCAGGTAGTCGGCATCGAACTGGTAACCACCGACCGACACGCCCGACCATCCGATGTAAAGTGTCACTAGAAATAGTCCGATATGTTCCATGTTTCACATTAGCTTGGATTCATTTGGAAAAGTAAAATATGTTAGATCACATTTGCTTTATTACGTATAAATCACCATGTTTGTGTGTCACATCCACTGTATAATTTGTAGAAAACTCCAACACAAATATGCATTTAAAATGTCCCTGATATAAAATCGTCAATACACCAGATCCTTAAAATTCATAACTACAATAGTCGATTTCAACACATGTACCGTAAATATAAATGGTACGTTATTACATTCGGCACTTAGTAATCAAATATTTAGCGACAGTGTCTGCACGAATTGAAACCGATTTATATCACTTACATCCCTGTCTACAAATGAGGACCGCCTTATCAAATAAACTCTCTAACCACTGTGTTTGTAGTCTTATAACGAGTTTCAATTAAAAAACCGCATCAGTCGTTCATTCACTTATGTCTGTAAATCTATAACATTTAATAGTTTTGTTGAAGAAAATGAATACACACTTTCCAAGCTTTGAAATTATGTGTCACTGGTCTGTAAGAATGCAGTTTTATAACAATATACCAAAACTTTGCACAAGTCTTGCCATGAAATACACTGCGCAGTAAAGTTCCCATATAACTATTATATTAATGATGTGTGAATGATACCGAATCATTCATAAAGAACATAAATGCACATAAAGATAATTGTCTTTGTGATAACGATATATTCAAAATAGTTTCGTCCAAGTTTAATATTTCTATCCAGCTCACTGCACATGCACTTCGGTTACACCACCATACCAACACACTAGTTTCCTCATACAAGCGACTGTTCTCCAAAAAACCACCGCGGTATCTGCTACCGAAGTTAAATCCCCCGGCTTTTATATGCGCGATAAAATGAACAACTCCTAGGTTTATCTGATGGTGCTCACATGGTAATTAGAGCGGTTATTGAAGTATCCGTCTATTTAATTTGTTAACAACCGATATTTAGAAGCACAGTAAAATACTTGTAATCGCAATAGAACTTAAACCAAAAAACATTGCATACCCATAATCGGAAATAATTTTAGGTATTCCAGACAAACCAATAAAACTGTTTTGATACCAGTTAATACATAAATAGAGAATAATAGGTTGGTGACGTGGAACGAGAATGGTTATCTGGCAAGGCGGAGGATTTTATCGGGTGAGCCGAAGGCGAACCCGATAATATCCTCCGACGAGCCAGATAACCATTCTCCATCCACGTCATCAAGCTATTATTCTATTTATCATGTAATATTTACAATTTTTTGAATTATACCTTTTACACATTATATCAAAGATAAATGATTTATTGACATAAAAAAATATTTATTCTGGTCGTGCCTCCTACATGTACGCAACATTCCTAACGACCGAATAACTACCGATTGTGTCCCGTACAAATTAGTGCCAAATTAAACCGTTCCTTTTAATACTTTCCTATTGAAAATATGAGAAGAAATTTAAAACGAATCGAGAATGTGATATTTTTATTGTTAGAATTTGAAAAAAATATGCAACAGCAAAACAAAAACTCAATTTTATTTGAACATTCAAATGAACAAAATGGTGTGCACCTTCAGTGTAAGTCAACGGATATATAATGAAATTGAGCCACAAATAAAAAAAATAATCGGAAATAATAATACTTACACTTAGCACATTATTTGGATAATTAAAATATCGATTGCAACTGAAACTGTGCTATAGAATAGATTAAAGCCGTTATTAAAGCTTTGACAGAAGTCCTAAAAAAACTAAATTTAGTATAAAAGACACGTTTACCTCAATGGCAAATTTAATCAAATGCTAATAACAATAAATTTACAACGAATTTACACTTCCAGTGTCTGTTCTTAAGGTTTTATGCATGACAAACACACAATCCAAAATACGTTTTGGATTCGTTCAATGCTTTAAACAAATATTTAACTGTTAAAAAAATCACCACGTCCGTATGGTTGTCCCAAAATGTTTCGTACCCGAAATGACGTCACACGAGATACTACATAAATTGCGTAATCAAGTGAAGAAAATAAAATACGGAAAGCTGGTTCGGATATACATTTTTAAGAAGAAACAAAATAGGATGGTATATAATATAAACGATTACTATCGTGATGCGTCTAAATAAATTTCAAAGGTAACAGTACTTTACATGTATTTAGTATGTTATTAATAGCAAAAAGTAATCCGTCACCAGAGAGCGATTGGCGGATATTCGAGGTCACGTGGTCAACAAGCCTAATAACTTTTGGGTTATTAAGTTACCTGGTTATAAGGCTGATTTAAAGGCATGTGACAGGATGAAGATGGCGTTTATACAGTTTGAAGAGAATGCTCATTTCTGCGTGTATTTGATGTGGATTAACCTAACGTGTGCTGCGCAACTCTTGAAAATAATCTGAAAGAATTTACTCGAGTCTGTAGCATAAGTTTTCCATCAAGTACAAGAGTTCACTACTGATGATTATTTAAGATTTAATGAGTCATCCCTACGAATTACTTTGAATATTCGAATGTATGGATAAGTTAGACAGCTGTCAGCTGTTCATTTCAAATAAATCTTATGTCAGAGTCATCGTTCTTCTTGCACAAACATTGTCTAATATAGTCATCGGACTTTATATGCACTTTTAAAATCAAAACAAGGGGAATTACATTCAATAAATCCGTAAATTAAACATTCAGGTTTACTTAACTTGCTCAGGATTATTATGCAATAAGCATATTGATGTTCAATCTTTTTTTTTATCAGGAATAGCACCCATGCAAATACATTCTTCCCATTAATTTGATGATATTTGTTATGCGGTTATCAAAGGAGACATGACATCTAATAACACAGTGTTGAAGAATATTATATTTGTATTTTTTTTCTTGTCCTATTGTTTAAAAATTAAATAAATACTTAACTTCAACAGCGGTGATTATAATTTGCATCAAAAGGATTATGCTATATACATGTTTGCTCTTGATATTTATATTTAGTTCTAGTTTTGCTCAGATGAATTGGTATTCACACCGTCTTGGCGATTTACCAAAATGATATTACGATTTGCATTTAAATGAGTGTGTAAATTGTAAATGAAGGTCGATCTTATCTTCTTATTAACATCGGGGTATGGTACGCAGCATTTGATTAGTTATTGTCTTGTCTACGAAGTTTACAACTGATATTTGCAACGTTTGTGTAGTTGACTTTGCCTGTAACCACCGTTTAGAACTAATAAAAATATATGTTCCGGACTTATGACAGTTTAATTTCTAACCAATCTTAAATACAGGATCTTATGTAATGTCAACATATGCACATAAAGACCTCAAGGCACACAAGCGCTTTACTAACATTTACAATGTTTGTTATACCAATGAACATTTGTTTAAATTCGATGTATAAACGCAATCTTCATCTTTCAGTGCTGAAAACTGCCACATAAACGCCTTTACTAACGGCTTTACGCAAAACGCATAACAATGTCTTTTGAAAACACGCATGCCTACATTCAAAGAAAATCAAATGTATTATCTTTTGAAAAACCTTTATGACATCAATGATTGATAAAAAATTCGTTTAAAATGATTACACGAATATTTTTTCGATGAAATCAATTGTTTTCCTAACGTAGTTCGTGTTAAAGACATGCTGTTCCCACATGAGTTTTAATTTTACCGATGAATCCAAAACAGCAAAACAACGACATACGTCTGATACTTGTTCATATTTGAAAGGTCATCGACAAACATCAAAAGGTCGCCGTGACGTAGTGGATATGGTGTCCGCCTAGCGACCGGGAGGTCACGGGTTCGATCCCAAATGTGGGAGCGATCTTTAGATCTCATTGAAAAAACATGAAGTACTGGCTCTACCCAGGAAACGGACTTAATAGCTTTCCTATAAAACGGGATTTGATTCTGAAAGTACCCAAACTGATTTGGTTGCTCTTTGTGTGATGAAAAACACCAAAAAAACAAGTTCACCAAAATAATCTGGAAAATTGCGAAAAAAAAGACGAAATAAATTTATCAATTTAACGAAAACTGGACTTGAGTTACTTTTATTTAACTATGTAAATTTGAGAGCGGAACCTAACTTCATCATTGGTAATACCATATGGTGTCCTGACGATGTAAGTGTAACGAAAACCATTAAGCTTGGAGTTCAAACTTGGGGCATCTGTGTGCTGAATCCCAATGAGGATATCTCAAGGTCCGGTATGTCAATACAGGGTGGCGTTTATACTGTCGACCACACGGATACAAATTATAGTGTGGTTCCAATCACTGTGTATTAAATACAGTTGAGGAAAAACGAACGGATGGATGATATTTAAGACTTA
Organism: Dreissena rostriformis; assembly: GCA_007657795.1. Lineage (NCBI taxonomy): Eukaryota > Metazoa > Mollusca > Bivalvia > Myida > Dreissenidae > Dreissena > Dreissena rostriformis. Next base: position 109,386 of record VMBQ01000184.1, read on the forward strand.
AAACTAAGTATTAAGGTCATACAAAATTGATGATATTTAAGACTTTACACTTAGTATTAAGGTCATACAACATTAAAGTGTCCAGTATTAGCTTTCATTTGTTTAGCTGAAAGTAGATAATGTTATTGCATTATCCTGACTTTCTCAATTGTATCCCTATCACGAAATACTTTATAAGATTAAGGAAATGGAATTTTCTCGACCGAACGCATTGTTGTCGCCTGATGGTCAGCATTCACTGTTAACTGATCAATTACTAACCATTCATTACGAGTAGAACTGGTGGCAAAATAGGGAGTCAAAGAAGCGACCGAACCGTTTGAAATAAGTTATTTAAAGAACAACCATCGGATGAAATTAAAATATTATACCAAATGACTATATGATAAAAACGCAGTGCGCCACAATTAGTTAATATAGAAATATATATTTACGTGTACTTACAAATATTAAATAAAAAATGTATGTACTGAAGAGGAAAGTTAAAAAACAATGTAGAAGAAAGTTCCCAATGATGCTAGTGTTTAGGCTTCATTAAATGAACTATGTTTGTGCCTGTTAAATTCGCTGTTCAACATTGAACTTATGTCAACTACATATTACTTGTTTGTCTTTAAGATAATATTATATAATATTATATTTGTTTGGTATAATAACATATTATGGCAGACGAATGACAGGTATGGCAAAATGCCTGCTCTGGTCTCGTTGCTCTTAAGGGTGCAATTTATACTCAGTCCATACTCGACTGACTATGCTATTGATTTTATATATTTTGTCGTAAAGTTCCGTGTCAATCACTCAACATTTCATGAAACACTTAAATTTGTATCAGTTCTTTTTCAAGTTATAAAACATGCAACCGAGATTGCACGAGGCTGTTTTCTTTGTTCACCCATATTTAAAGTGTATGACTCAACATAGATATACATTCCTATGCGATGTGTGCTACTTAACTAAATAAAGGTTAATATGTTATCGTTTATAAGTAAAAAAATAAATTGGGCGACCCAGTGATTGGGGATGGCAGACTTCATTGGAGGTAGGCTTCAACATCAGACGACATAATATGATTAATGGAAGCGTTTTAAAAAGATGCCGAGATATAATTAATTGTGAAATGACACAAATATCGTTATTGATTTAAGACGAAATCTGCATCAAACAGTTAACATGTAAATCAACTTTAAGTTAATCAAAGAGACGAAAGCAACTCAATTGTTCGCTATTGCATAAACGTTGTGACAACGCACGTAAAACAAATAAAAGAATTGCTTTTTAAATCGCTACTCTAACTCTAGAACACTACAGTGGGGTTGATATTTGGTTTTAATATATAAACCGTCCGCATCTAACAGACATATTGCATATCTAAGTTTAAAGTACATATAAGGCCTATACATAATACTGTTAATATATAAAACTACTAATACAGTTCAGCTGATTCGTTAAATGCTTGATGAATATTATACGATAAATGACAACACGGTTTTTTTTGTTAAAATCAGTAAAGAGCGTAGAGTCGCTGCCTACTCGGAATGGAACCCGGCTAGAACAAAAGCAATTCTCTGTGTGTGCATTTCAAAGTTTATAACTTTCTTCCGCGCATGAAGCTGCATTATATATGTTCCACAGAACTCCTATCTAATAAACTTACTTGACTCACGAAAGTTAGGACGAATTTTGAATTAAGGCTGCAATTGCTAGCTATTAAGTTGTTACCGAAAGATTTTCAATTTTAGCGTGGTATTGCGTTGTGGGGATGGGATGGGGGCGGGGTAACCACAAAAACCGGAGGAACTTCACCTGTCCGGTATGGTGACAACCAACCAAACTCACATTGTTTGTGCCCGTATTCATCAGCCCATTCCTCGGCGTTAGAATAAAGAATAGTATTGTACTAAAAAAAAAATCAGAGTGTGCATATATACAAGCTAGATGGTTCTTACATCATTAATTTATTATTCTAAACGAGATTTTTTTAATTGAAATTGTAAACTGCTACGCTAGACTTGACTACCAAGTAGTGAAAGTATTTAAAGTTTTACGAATATCATTTATTTTTTAGACTTAAGTCTAAGAATCGGTTGGTGAATATGGGTCCCGATCATTTCACAAGTTTTAATACTTTAGTTGACGGTTCCAAGAGTAACTTAGTAAAATATGCGTCTATGGCATCGCAGAAAAAGTGATGCTTTCTTAGTAGAGATTTAAAATAAAACAGTTTTGTGTTAAATAAGGTTACTTTTTCTTGAACGAATACAAATTTATTAATTAAATCTTAAAAACAAGTGTTCCGTAAAAACTACATTATTAAAAAATCAGTATACACATATTGGAAGATTAACTAACAAATTTAACAAATATGTAACTAATATTTAAACCCAGCTATTAGCATATTTATTGGTGATTATGTAAATTAGTCCTACGAGTAAATAAATTGGAACATATCTCTCGACAAACCACTGGATTTGCATTCTACAAAAGCATTTATCATAACGAAGCATGAAAACACAGAATTGTCGTGAGTTCCAAAGAACGTGAACAGTCAGTATGAAATATTCACCAGTCACATCATAGGTTACATGATCATATCTTACTCTTCCTGACCTGATTGCTACTCCACTGTGTTTGACTCCCAAAAGCATATCGTAGTATAAGGGGTACATGTTGTAGCCCTCGTTCTTTCTCTTCATCCGTCCGTTTTTAGCCCGTTGTTTATTATTTTCGCTTAATTTGTCCTTCTTTCGTTTCCTTTGCTTCTCCTTGCGTCTCTGTTTCCGTTCTTTGCGCTTTTCTTTCCGCAGCCGTTTTTGTTCCGGGTTATCGAGGTCTTCTTCACCATAATTCTGATCTAGCTTCTTTATTATCTACTTTGCCGGCTTACTCTCCCCCTTGTCTTTTTCACGTCTGGTGTCTGTGACATCATCAGCCGTGCATACGCCGTCATGTTTATATTTGATACGTAGTTCACTGTTGCAGTTAGCAACTTTCGAATGGCACCTTGACGAATACGTTACACCATCAGTGCCACAAATGTCCACTGATTTTTCATTGTTTCGGTTTTTGATACTCGTCCGCTTACGCCTGCAAATTAACTCGCTCGGACACGTGCAGATAGGCAATCCTTGCTGGTTGACGACACACATCTTGAATTTGGGACATTGCCGCTTTTCGCAGACATCAACTGAAACGGTTTATAAGGGCAGAAATGTATGGAATGTTGAGACTTGGTTAAGTTTAAGAAATGTTGTTGTTGTGCTTCACAATGTTGATCACCACCTTATCACAGCAACAATCATATGTGTGTCATTGTGCACATTGACATTCAAGCATTCCGGTACCTACTTCCTACATGTTTTCGATATCAAGTTAAGCCGCTTTAATCGCGTCATCTGTCCCATATCAGTTATATGGCGTACATCTGTTGGCTTACTCAAAGTAGGAAAAAGTGCTTATCTGCATGCAATCTCATATTGTTATAAAATTTATTCGATATTTTATGGCTGTGTTTTTGTTACAATGGGTAGCGTAAGACGATTGTCGAATTAGAAACGTTTGGATATTCGGATTACATCAGTTTGTGTGAAAGTCAACAATCTTGGTTCAGGACCTTATACATTCAATATGTAATACCACGGATAACTTGCATCATTAGTTATTAATTTAACTAAAAGATTTCAGTTTTCTTATTGACCATCCGTACATTTATAGTTGTTTGATACAACAAAATGTCCGGGTACATATAATACAAAGAATAAATTTTAAAGCGACAATCGTAATCAAATACATGTATTTTAATTAGGACAGCGTGACTAAGATGCAAGTTGAAATATGACGCATCTTGTCTTCATACACAAAAGCTTATAACACGCCACTTAAATGCGTTATATGAGTACAATGTTGCACCAGGGAACGAAACATGAGCCATACAAGATCAATATGCCCCATGTCAAACAAAACTAAAAAAAGAAGATCCTGGATTATCTCTTAAATCGAACTAATCTGCGACACAGGTTGCGACATTCCTCCAGAGGCGGTCGCAAGCGCCCGGCGATTTATCCTCGTCATCGGCGAACTACAAACAATTCCTTCTCTCTTCATTACTCACCCAAACAGGCGAGTGATGCGTCTCTCACAATCTCTCACATTCTCGTATGGCAGAAAAATAAAATGCGCAGCAAAACAATATAATTGAATTCGCCAATATCTATCTAATCTTATTGCACCGTGGCAGAGCCTACACGGCAGGTGTCAAATTTAATAACAGCTTTTCAGCGTAATGTTGTCTTACGTACTCTCTCACGTCTTCAATTCCAATTATCCCCACTTTAGAGTTTATTTGAAACAGCGTTTAAAGGCGCTAAGGTTTTGAAGTATCTCGGATAAAAAGAGTTTTAGCACTTTTAAGGTAACTCGAGTTTAATGGCTTATAATATAAATCACGGACTTTCTCGCCCAGGATTATGTTTCAGTTTTTGAATACACAATGTTTAAATTGTGGACAAAACAGTATTTTAACACGTCTATAATCTGACTAATAGGTGTCATTTACGAGATAGTTCGCACCTGCGGTTAATAGAACACGGGTCATTTTATACTTTGCGACACTCATAAAAGTTGCACTCCGTCTACAGGTATTTTCAGAATTTGTCCAGTGTTTTATTGTTATGTTATTATTTAATGACGGCAATATAACAGATATAATCACATTTATTTTTACCACGAGTACATTCATTATTAAAGTGGGAAATACATCCGAGGTTAAACTTATATTTGCTTCGTCAGAGCTTTGCTTACTGGATTCCCTCAACATTACAGACACGTGGCATTAACAATAACACAATATGAACAACGCCTTCCTGTTTCAGTCAGCAATTGACTGTAGGAAGTAACGAAGTAAATGTAGAACTCCTCTATTGACATAAGGCCCTTGTTAATTCTAACAGTGTATTTAAGTAAGTATTTAACAGTGAAACGCCTCCGAGCACTCAGCCGCAGTGTTAAATGCCTTGATGCATATACTGTAAACATACTGGCATGTGATCGGTTTTTCCTCTAGTGTGCGTATGTGCGCGTGTTTGCGCACTTATGAGCACGTATACCCTGCTTGTTTAAGTGAAAGTGCAAGACACCAACAGAAAATTACCAAAAGCGAGAACGTTGGTTAGAAATATTGCGCAGTATTTAAGAGATACTTTATATCAATTCCAACTTATTAATATGTGCTTTTGCGCTGAATGCGTGAACGTGCATTTTAGAGTTTTTATGGAAAGTATGAATTTGTTGCCAATGATTTTGAAAGAATTTTGATGTTGGAAATGATATGCGTTCATACCAGCTTGCATTTATTTTTTTCAAGCGGAAGAAAACACATACTCAAACCCGTTATAATAATGCGTCAGATCAATTGTGTAGGCATGTTAATTTAACTCGACCGTAATTTTTTTGACATTTTTGTAATTTAAGTGGGTAGATAAATTGTGCATGCACACTCATTTCCGCTATGATTAAATTTGAAGCCAAGAGCAACATAGCACACCAAAGTGTGTTTTGTTGTTATTTCTCTTATTTTTTGTTTCGCAATGATTATTACAGTTTTCTTGAGGTCCATTGCATGCACTAATTAATTCCGTATAGTATAAAAATAAAGATGTGTTAAGTTAATTGATTATACCAAATAACATATAATATATATATATAGTATGTGTATATCAAATTGTATGATGTAAACACTCCTGTATAAGCATTTCTAATGTTTTATATAAATTTACACAACTACATACATGTATCATACCCGTTTAAGGATTTTACAATCATAAATCTGTCTTTGTTTATTAAAATGAATATGGAATATCGCATTTAGATTTCAAAAAAGGATGACAAGTGTATGCGGTGTATTAAAACGTTTTATACTCGCATTAATATAAACATAGGCTATGGTATTAAAGAAAAGAGATGACCTGGTCATTGTATACATTTAAGCAGATCATAACATCATAATGAGAGTGCACCCAAACACCTTCAAATCCATCAATGTCCCGATGTTTTATACCAAAATATTGTGGTTATTTTGTAGTGGGTTGCTTGAGTTACTTATTTGCTTTACTAATTTAGTTTCACTGTCATCTGCGTGCGTCACGTAGTGTATTTTTTTTATTAAGAATCATCAGCCGAAATGTTTTTGTTTCATTATAAATAAATAAACTTCTTCGAATTAAAAAAAAAAGTAACTTATAGAGTTCAGACAACCTACATATTAAACCACAAAACCGTACAACAATGAACATAATCCTTATTTTATATATAAACGACACCATATATTGACAATAAAACCTACATACGAAACACGATCGTAATGACGTTGCTTCTACACATTGAATCAGCTAGTTGAAATAACGTACATGTATTTAATTGTATTGAAATACGGATAATACCGGTGTATTATCCATTTCCCATTGGAACACATTTAAATCTACTTACTTACCATCATACATTAATTCTCAAGATAAAAAAGCGAATATTTAAAGACGTGGCTTTACTTGACATATTTTTTAATAAATCTAGTTATTTAACCTAGTTGCATAGTTATACCACATATATGTTATATTACTTAAAGAAGGTGCCGTCGTGGTCGGCGGACTAGCTGTCAGCATTTCCGACGGCGGTGGTTTGTAAGGCTGCACGTGCGGCTGGAAGAGGTCCGAGGAGCAGCGCTGACAGCAGCCGCACTGGTCCTTCACGACGACGCCGGCGCAGAACGTCAGCAGCGGACACGACTTGACGTCACACGCGCGACACTTCAGCGGTACCAGATTGTCGGCATCGAACTGGTATCCACCGGCCGACACGCCCGACCACCCGACCTTGAGGGTCAGTAGAAACAGTCCGATATATTCCATGTTTCACATTAGCGTGAGATCCATTTGGAAACGTATAATATCTTAAATAACACTTTATTTAAATTAACAAGTTTGTGTGTTACATCCATTGCATTGTATAAATAAAACCCAACGCAAAACTGCATTAAAACTGTCGCTGATATAAAATCGTTCATAAACCGGATCCTTTAAATTGATAACTACAATAGTCGATTTCGACACATGTACCGTAAATATAAATGATTAGTTATTGCATTCGGCACTTAGTAATAAAATATTTAGCGACAGTTCTGCACGAATTGAAACCGATTTGAATATTACATCCCTGTCTACAAATGAGGACCGCCTTATCAAAAAGCTCTCTCACCACTGTGTATTTAGTGTCATAAGGAGTTTTGATTGAAAAACCGCCATACACTTACACTTATTCGTTCATACACTTATTTCTGTACATCTATAAAATGTAATAGTTTTGTTGAAGAAAATGAATACACACTTTTCAAGCTTTGAAGTTATGTGTCACTGGTTTGTGAGAATGCAGTTTTATNACGCTGCAGTTGATTAGTAATTTTCGTTTCTACAATGTGCACGACAGGTATTGTACAATGTTTGTGTAGTTGCCTTGTACTGTAACAACCAGTAACAATTAATACAAAAAGTACAGGATTTTTGACAGTTTTACTTCTTACTTATCTTAAATACATTAACCAATGTAATGCCAACATATTCACATAAATACCTCAAGACACACTAGCGCTTTACTCACATTTACAATGTTTATGATAACAATGAACACATATCCCGAATATATACTTTCAAAATATTTTTGTATCTTTTATTGACCTCGTGTGTATAAGTAAAGCTTTCGCAGAAACGCTTCCTTTATTCATGTACATTCTACGTATAAACGCAATCTTCCTCTTTCAGTGCTGAAAACTGCACATTCACGCGTTTACCTACGCAAAACGCAAAACATTGTCTTTTGAAAAACGCATGCCTGCATTCAAATACCACCACATTTATTATCTTTTGAAATACTTTTGTGTCATCAATGATTGATTACATTTTTTGCTTGCCGTTCTTAAGTTTTTAATGAATCCACGAATATGATTTCGATGAAATCATGTTTTTTTCTCAAAACGTGATTCGTGGTCCCACGTGCGTTTTTATTTTACCGACCAATGCAAAACTATATTCCCACGTATACGGCTGAGACTTATATTAGTTCATATTTGAATCTTCATCGACAAAACAACAAAAGGTCGCCGTGACGTAATGGATATGGTGTCCGCCTAGCGACCGGGACGTCACGGGTTCGATCCCAACTGTGGGAGCGTTCTTTAGATCGCCCTGAAAAGACATGAATAACTTGTTTTACCCTGGAAACGGACTCAAGAGCGTTTCTATAAAACGGAATTTTACTTAATAAAAAAAACAAACTGACTTGGTTGCTCTTTGTTTGATGAAAAACACCAAAAACATGTTCACCAAAATAATCTGGAAAATCTCGAAAGTATAGACGAATCTTTGTTCTTAGCTTGTCGTGGTTTTCCAACCACTTTGTCACGTGATTAAGTAGGCGGAGCGATCGTCTTCGAGATGTTAATTACTGAAGCGAGGTCGAGGTGTTTGACAGGCTTCATAAACTCATAGACATAATATCTGCATTGTTTCTCGGTGTATGCAGCGGTAGACTCAATGACCGGTCAAGAAAATGGGACAAGGATACGCTGACATCAGAGCAGCATTTAAAAACGAATAAGCTTTACAAAAAAAAAACATTTAAATATAGATCAATATAATAGCAAAATTCCATTTGAAAAATGCTGTAAAGCAATATTAACGTTCATGTAATCTGGACATTTTCAGTTATGTGTCAGTGCATATGACGTTATAATTAAAATACCTTTAAATGCATCCCTTACCTTTTGCTATAATGGCATAAACATCAATACACGTCAAGGTTTAAAACTAGAAGTAAGAAACAAACAGCAAAATATGATATTCAAATTAGTTGTGGTGTCCTTGTAACACTAAACATAAGATAAACCATTGTGCATTTTTGTTAAAATACAATTATAATATTTCATCAAACCTTGACGTTTTCATTTTTCAGAATGAAATATAGTTTGATTCAGAACAGTCTTATGTCAATTGTTTAATAAATAAATCAATTTAAGGTAAACTGGACTAGACTTTCTTTTATTAATATATGCGAATTTGAGTGCAGAGCTTAACTTGGCCATTGGTAATAACATATCGTTTCCTGACGATGTAAGTGTAACTAAACCCATCAAACTGGAAGTTCAAACCTGGGGCATCTGTGTGAATAAATCCCTATGTGGATAACGAATGTCTGGTATGTTAATAAGGGTTGCGTTTGTACTGTCCACAAAGATACAAATTATAGTGTGGTTCATGTCAGCGTGGATTAAATACAGTTGAGAAAAAAATGAACCTATAAATGATATGGAAGACTTTCAACTTATTATTCAGGTCAGACAAAATGTAAGAGTCCAGTAATAGCTTACACAAATCTTAAGCTGAAACTAGATATTGTGATTAGATTATCTTTACTCTTAACTGTATCTCTATCGCATAATACTTTATAAGATTAAGGAAATGGAATTTGCTTGACCGAGCGCATTGGTTTCGCCTGATGGTCAGCATTCACTGTGCACTGATCATTTACAAACCGTTCACTACGATCAGAAGTGGCGGCAAATTTGTCGATTATATCGGTCATTCGAACAGTTATACTGTGTAATGTGATTCAATCTAATAAACACTGTCCAACGTCACTGAGTGCATTTTATTCATGCAAGTACCTTACGACTAGAGGTCAAAATTACCCTGATGTTCGATGTTCTTATCAATATATTAACACGTCACCGTGTCATCTCTTACTTTCAATGGAGATAAAGTAATACGTAAATTGTTCTCTGTATTATTCCTTGGAGTCAAACAAGCGGCTGACACTACCGTTAGATGTTTTGCCATATTAAAAAAATATCTGCAACCAATTGAGATGTGTTCAAATATGTATGCAAGTAATGTTGGAGTTATCGCAGGACAAAGATATTCCAATGATTGCTGTTCACATAGAAAGCACAATTATTGTGGAACAAAAGGTATTACATAACGTGCATATTCCCCATAAGGCCATCTATCTTAATACTAAACATTCATCAACCAAGCTTAAGTACGCTTTGAGTTATCGCAGGATCTAGTTTTTTGGACAGTTTTCAATTATTTATGTGACCAAAGCAACCGCAATTTATTATTGGACAAACACACAACTGAAATGACGTGCATTTTCTACACATCTACACATTGCCCTCCACCCATATACCGAATATCAATCTACATAGCTTAAACAACTTTTGAGTAATCGCAGGATCTAGATTCAAACGGACAAACGGAGACGCGGACACGCTTACAGACGTATAGAAAGGTCATAAGTTACATGGTACATGCTAGCAAACACAACAGTTAACGTATACAATATTCGTGTTTGCATGTATTTCAGCCATTCTTAAAACTAACGATAAAAATAAATAGTTATTTGTATATCACAAAGGATACACGTTAACAATACAGTACGCTGTTAATAGTTACTTGCACATATTCTATTACCGTTATTATTCAACGACAGAGTACATGTTTGTATCATTGTTTAGGGAAATAAATGTATCTTATGTAGAGCAAATTTAAAATTAATGTCAACAAAAGATTACATTGATGTTATTGTAATGCTTTGCTGCTAAGTAAACTGTTTTCAATAAAGGACTTCATTCCTATGCGATGTGGGCTACTTAAAATAAATAAAGGTTAAAATGTTATCGTTTTCAAGTAAATGAATAAATTGGGGACCCATAAATTGGGGGATGGAAGACTACCTTGGAGGTAGGCTTCAACATCAAATACACATATCAGACGGGTTGTCATTTTTGCGCCATAAGACGACAGAGTATGATTAATGGCATCGCTTTTAAAAGATACCGAGATTAAATTAAGTGTGAAATGACACATATATCGTGATTGATTAAAGATCATATCTGCAGCAATATATTAACATTTAAATAAACTTAATCAAAGCGCTGAAATCAATACAATTGTTTGCAATTGCATCAACATAGATACAGCTCACTTTTCAAAATCAAGTATCACTGTTTATATTGCAAATTCAGACGTTTAACCAGCATATCACCATATAAGTCCAAATATCATCATCATCATCATCATCATCATCATCATCATCATCATCATCATCATCATCATCATCATCATCATCATCATCATCATCATCATCATCATCATCATCATCGTCATCATCATCATCATCATCACCATCATCATCGTAATCGTCACCATCATCACCATCATCATCATCATCATCATCATCAACATCAACATCAACAACAACAATAACAAAAAACAACACATGATATATACTGAAAACATTGAGGAGCTTTTTCTACTGTAAACAGTACTTGTTTGATTGGTGGATCGTAGTCATTTTAAGCTACGGCAACATGTTTAGTAATATTAGTTGTTCGCATGCGAACAAGTAAAAAACATTGCAGTATATACTTAAATTTATCTGATACGCGGCGCATCTTTTCTGTAGAACATTAATATGTCTCGAAATGGGGACATGTAAAAAAGTTACACTGAATAAATACAAACATATAAATGTATATGATTTGTATATGATATGTTGGCTAACCAATCATACTCTTAGAATTCTTAGAACTAACTTCATCATTATTTGTAGTATTAGTATTGCGAAAATCATAAACATAACATAACAATATGCGTTCGATATGCACTTGATATCCGTGATATCCGTGTGCACGAGTGAGTGTGCGCTCGTGCACTCGAATACCGAGAGTGTATATAACTGAGATAAATGTTATTAATAGTGCGTCGTATTGAAGTGATTTTTAATAATAACATATATGGATACTTCTTATTGAGCGCGTGCATTTTAAGCCTTTACGATGATGATAACCTATTAACAAATAATTTTGATGCATAAATATTATTACTGCGCAATTTTAGTGTTATTTTTTCAGATTTGACGTGGAATTTTCAAAGAATTCAATTCAGAATTACGAGGAGCAGATATCTGTAGACATATGATAAAACATTTTTGGCAAACGTTTGTATTTTTATATAAAAAAATAAAAGCGTGTATGTTTAATAAATATTCTTCTAAATAAACTTATTTTAAACCAAACAAGATAGACCACGGCGGCGCGCGTAATTGGATGTTTACGTGAATATTAATGTGTAAAAGCTTGTAACAGTTTCAATAATAATCAATTATGCAAAGGTTAATTTCAGTATTGAATAGTTGATAGTTAAAGATATTGAATTTCGCACTCAGATTTATTTATACAGACTTCAAACACTTTGACACATAAGGATCATTTTCTTTTCTTTAAAATAGAGCTACTGCATTTAAGTTGATTAATTTGACGTTTGTTGCGTTAATCATAAACATGATCGATCTTCTTTGGAGTATTGTGTAAAATGTGGATACATAATGTACAATGACTGTCATAGACTTAATCAAACATTCCCGGTAGAAACAAACTTTGATTTTCTAGATAGATTTAAACAAAATTGTTTATTTCTTAAATTATACATTCTGCTAAAACCTTTTTTTTGTCACGAAAAACAAAACCGAAAAGTGTACAACACTACGCAAATCCACATGTCTGTGTATATAAGGAATTTCAATAAACAGTGTCTTCAGCTATTTCAAGAACAGGCAAGAAGCCGATTTACCGGTTAAAGAACTGACTTACCAGTGCGCCAACTAACGTAACGGGCATCATTCGTCTAAGCAGGCAACCAACTAACTTATTTATTAACTAGCCGGCCAACAAAGTGACAAACCAAGCAACGCACTTGCTAACTAACTGACTACCCGCGCAAACAACAGACTTACTTAGCAGCTTACTTATTTACCAGGCAACCAGCACACTAACAAGGTAACCAACTGAAAAGGAACTTTCCATCCAGTCAATGAAGTATGCTACCAACACAGTTGTAACAGTCGGGGCGCTGCCTAACAAGGAAAGCAACTAGCGTACTAGTCAACAAAATACTGTCTAAGCGTACGACCAACTGAGCATATTGTGACCCGAAAGTAGAGTAAAATAGTCTACCACATGTTTGTAAAGAAAGGTACGCTGAACAGATGTGAACTTGACCAATGTAAACTAATAGCGATAGCGACACAAAGATTAGCAGTTTGGCAACAAAGCAACATAAATACACGCACACATCGATATTTACCAATAATAAATAATATTGAGCAGTTAAAAAGGCTTATCAGTTTTGAGTACGACTTTGACACGGGCAGCGCTTTCACGAGTCAAGTGATATGATCGGGTCAAATCAGTCGGGCTTTGCACACCTGAGCGTGGCTTCTTGTCAGGTGTTTATAGCACAACACAACATCCGCGCAAAGATTTGACTGGTTCCGAGCATAGCTCGATGGCAAATTCATGCCGTTATAACCAATCACGTGCTGATAGCCGAACCACGTGGTACACTTATTTTCCCGATTTGATTTTTCCCTTTTTTTATTTAGGTAATTAATTGTGGTATTATGAACCTTAACTTTGACAATGTTTTCGAAATATAAAGGGAAATGATACAACATTTCATAATATAAAACTTTCAAACAATCTTTCCGCATCTAGAAGGATTTTCTTGTGATGGCAGTGGTTATCGCCAGTAGCCATGGGGAGTTTGGGCACAACAAAGCAATTTATGAGTTGTTGATCTTAATACATACACTAACAAGTAATCGCCCGTGATGAAAACACGTAAATGTATTCGGTATAATAGTAGTGTTTAAATTTATTTTTCAATGAACTTTGTTATAGAGTTACTCTCCACTCGGCCAGGGAAGCCTTAAAAAGTAGTGCCAGTGTAAACGCATTGCTTTATGCGTTGCAATTGGTAGCATAAATGAAATATTTTATAAATGGTAGCATAAATGAAATATTTTATTAATGCGATTTAAATCTCCACGCAAACGTTTGTTTTGGAAGTGTTCGTAAACGCGCTTACCGGTATGCGGCGTTACAGTTAAATTAGAAGCGGTGAATTACGATTATCAAAAATCTAGCCTAAATTAGAAAAAAAAACAACTCAATTGCATCCTTTCCCAACTTAAAACCACCAAATTGATTATCATCGGACATTTATAATTTATCAACAGTTATTTCAATTTTGAGGGCAACTATTGTAAGGTTGGTATGTATACACGGGTAATTTTATATCGACTTAAAAGTACCTACTTCACAAATATTTTTCGTTGTCAAAATTAAATGCCTCCGATATTTTCATATTTTCGCAGTTTACATTACAACAATAAGGAAAATAATAGACGGATAGATTTTTCTGAAAATATATTTTGTTCTTTCATCGTTCAGGTCTTAAATCAGGTGGACTGTATTCAATCACTCAATCATTAAATTGATACACACATATCAGTGTTACATTCATTTACAGAAGCGAGCTCGAGGTGTTTGATCAGTTTAATAAACTGATAGAGATAATATGGTATGTGCACATGCTCATTAACTCATCAGTTTGCACACCTTAATGCTACATGGCCGGACAAATGGAACGGATCGCTGTTGAACTGAATTTAACAATTGTTTTAAACAAACTTAAAATTAATTGAACCACAATTATATATCAGTATTATATCAATAATCTCAAATAAAAATGTTATAAAACAAAATTCATTGACATTTGATGTGGAGAAAAGCAGAAATGTTCCGGTGCAAATTCCATTAAAATTTAAATACCTTCACATTGAATTGGTATCTAAACACAGATTTGATTATCAAGTCCCTGTAACAAATGACATTAAATAAACTCACAAACCAGACGTATAACAAAAACAGAACAATAAAATCTGCAAATGTGTAGCAATATAAATAAGATAAGCAAATTCCCGTTTTGTTTTAATCCATTAGTCAGATTCGGTAAAACCGTGTCGTATTTATTGATCATAAAGGAATCAAAAACAGTTAATGTCGTCTGTGTTTATCTATTTATTAAAAAAACATTGTTGTACAATTTATTTTGTTAAATAACCGGACGTTTTTTACTGGCTGTATGTTGAACTTAGCTGCTTATTGGTTATACCTGTGGTTATTTTGTTTCGTTTTCAGAATTTGTAATTGTTTCTTACAAATCCAATATCTGTTCAAAACAGTAAAAAAGTTTCTGTGTGAATAAGCCATTCTCGGATAATTAATATCTAGTAATGTCTAGTAAAATACTAAAGCGTTCTTTATATCGACAACAATATAAATACTTGAAGCTTTCTTGTATATAACGAAACAGTTCCGCAAAAACTCCATCAAATAAAAAGGAAATAATGTGGTTCGCCTCGATAGCCCTACATGGAATAATGAACCGATGGCCGATCTCGATGACTTGGCTGTAGGTATATATATTAGACAAAAGATGCCGAAATGGCTACCGAAATCTACCACTAAAACTAAATAAAATGATTGAATTTCCATCACAAAAACTTCTAGAATGTCTGGAAATGGAATTTCTTTTTCCAGACTGAACGAATTCGGTTCTTCTACTCAACAACATTCACTTGTAACTGATCAATTACCAAACCTTTCACGTTAAAGCGCACTAATACAGCAGTATAGGAATAATGAATTTCCAGAAACATAATCAGAAGATAAATTCTTGTCATTATCCTCTTATCTTATATAACTGATCTTTTATTAAGGCAAGTGGCCTATTGGTCTCAACAGTACAGGTCAATACATTTAACACACTTCTAAACATTAAAATGAGACAGCGAGTGTCGCCGCCTTGAGCTGGGTTATTAAAATCACTGGGTATTAAAAGTTTAAATGCCTACCAAACCTTACACTTAACCCTGCAATTGTCACTGAACATGGAGAGTATCTTTTTATCTAAACATTACACAACAAACACTAATACTTCAACCGGGATTAGTTCTTTGGTCAAAGACTTGAAACGATCAATGTTAAAACACATTGGGGGTTTAGCCAGAAATGTATCACAAAACACAAAAACAGGATTTTTAGTTCAATGTCATTGCAATTAAATTACTGAATGGTTTAAGATTTACCAGAACAAAAAAAAATACTTTCTGAGGCACGTTGAAATAAGAAGTAAATACCAGTATCAGCTAAATAGACTTGATATATTAAAATTAGGGACAACCTCATGTCATCCTGCGCTTATAGAAAACAAACCTTAAATCAGGCGATTCTTAAATATGTTACTATGAAACGGAACGGTCATTGCATACAATAATACCGTTAAGAAACTGCAGACCAACTATTTTTCTTTTGACAAAACTCTGTGTCAGTTTCCATGTAGATCCCTTTCGATTATAATAAATTGATGAATTGTTGAATTGTATTGAAGTCAAATGAATATGTCATATTGTACTCTTTTAACGTGTAATAGCAACCTATTTGAATAAGTGAAATAAAACATAAATGTTGTATAATGTGTCACTCCATACCATTAACATTAACATGTTCATCGCAAAAGATATTATCAACCGAATCAGAATATCGTACACATAGTTTTATTGCTGTAAAAGACGAAAATGAAATATGTGAATTTTAAGTTCATGTACATTATCATAAACGAAGATTTCTTATTATGTTGGTATACATGCCTTATTTAAAAAATACATGATAACAATAATGGTAAATCAAATAGGAAATGAAAAATAGATGAATAAATAACATATTCCACATTTTAATAAACCTGTTTCTTCTAATACCAATATGTCTACTCACGAGGAAGTTGTGTTAAACGTCCAAATAATCACGTATAAGCAAAGTTCCGCAGCAAATCATCACAACACCAAAAATGTGTGTGTGCGTACTAGTATAACTAACGTTAACGTCCAAGAAACCAATTTATATGCATTCGGCATCTTTGTTCATCACAACGAAGCACATCAACTTGAATAGTTTGTCAATTTCCTAACGCTTATGAAACCTAACACACGTAATTTTCCCGCGTTCTCGCCCCGTCACTGATGGCGTCATTATATCTTACTCTTTCTGACCTGATTGCTACTCCATTGTGGTTGTCTCCCAAAGATCATATCGTTCTTGGATGGATAAACGTTGTAGCCTTGGTTCTTTCTCTTCATTCGACTGCTTCTAAGCAGGCCTTTATTCTTTTTACTTAATTTGTCAATCTTCTTAATTGTCCGTTGCCTCTCATTGAGTCTATGTTTTCGTTTTTCTTCTCGCAGCCGTTTTTGTTCCTGTTTACCGAGCTCCTCTTCATCATAATTCTGATCAAGCGTGTTTATTAGCTGCTCTATCGGCTTGCTTTCCCCTTTTTCTGTTTCACGTCTGAGTTCTGAGACTTTATCAGCCATGCAGGCGCCATTGTGCTTACGTTTGATACGTCGTTTGCTGTTGCAATTAACAATTTTCAAGTAGCACCTTGACGGATACGTTACACCGTCAGTGCCACATATCTCCACTGGTCCATCTTTATTTCGGTTGTTCCGCCTCGTCTGCCGCCGTTGACAAATGAACTCGCTCGGGCAAGTACAGATAGGCATCCCATGCTGGTTGACGACACACATCTTGAATCTGGGACACTTTCGCCTGAAGCAGTCATCTGAAACTATATTATGACAATAACTATTATCTGATTATCTGATCGTCGTCATCGTCGTTGTCGTCGTCGTCGTCGTAGCCACCGCCACGTCACCGCCACAGCCACCGCACCGCCACCGCCACTGCCACCGTCGTCGTCGTCATCGTCATCTATTTCATCATCATCATCATCAACGCCAACGTCGCCGTAGTTATCATCCAAATCATCGTCACGACTTTCTGTATTTGTATGCACTTCAAACATTCATGCACCTACAGATGTCTTTTTTTCAATTAAGCGTGAAACTGGTCACCTGTTACCTATTAGTTGCATTTCATAACGCTATCAGCGTTCTTACGGCAACCATGATAATGTATATAAAGATCATATCGTATTGTTATAACATAATGCAATATTTGCCAGGTATCTGTTACCATGGAGAGCCCCAGAGGACTGTCGGTTTAGAAATGTTTGGATATTGAGATTACATCAACGATGTAAGATAACAACAACTTAGTGCAGCAACGTCAATAACTCACAGGTTGTAGGGCCGGTGATATTCATCGTTTTAAACGTTTGAATGAACCAATGAAACAAATTAATTGATCATCATTAGTTATTTAATACGAAGACACTATCACAAGATCATTATGTTATATCGTTGTTGAAGTACACGCACGCATACCATAAGTTTAAATTACACAGTCAATTAATATAATCCATATTTAAAAGCATATTTCGAATTGAAACAATCAGTTTCTTCTCGATGAAATCTTCTAAAGAGATAAAACGCCTAGTCTGATAAAACTTTGATTTCTGCTAGGCTAGTAATCGATTATTTGTAATAAATACAATCCGGAAGACATGATACAAGCCGTCGCAGGGATTTGTCGAAAGTTCCTTAAAATATCTTAATAATAGCCGTATATCTCATATTCTCGCACATTAAATATTCACTAATTTAAAGTCGCCAATATATATCAAATCAGACTGCACCCGAGTGCAGACAGTGTCATGTTTTATGATAGATTTGCAGGGTTTTGTTTGCGTTACGTCGATTCCGATATTCCCTATTTTAGTTACTTCAGGTTTACTTGCAGCATCATTTAAACGGACTGTAAGCTTTTAAGTATTTCGGATAAAACTTGTTTTTCGAACTTTAAAGTCAACTCGAGTTCCTTGGCCTATAATATAAATCACTGACATTCTCTCACAGGATTATGTTTCAGTTTTTAAATACGCAATGGTTTAAATCAGACCAAAAAGCAAAGTCATTTACCTCCGACTTCGCACTTGTGGGGAAGTGGGCATAGGTAAATTTATACTTGATGACACCCTCATACTAGTTGTACCTGCAGAATACTACTATTATTGGAAATAATTATAGTTAATGCATATTAATGCTTCAGTTTCTAGATTTAACGAGATGCTTAATATACTCGCGGCTACATCAATTGAATCTAGACCTTTTTTTTTCAAACACGTGTTTAAAATATGGTCCCATGGATGTAGTTTCTCTGTTGTATGTTAAGATATAAATAAGTGGTTCTGTAGCCCACATTGGCTTCATATTAGTGGTTGTGTAGCACATATTGGCGTTGTTTATAATAATATTTTCTTCTCTGTAATGACGTTTAAATAAAGTATCTTCCTCTCTGAGGGCGCAATGGTGAGGGTTAATGATTTCGCGTGTAACATCGCAAAGTGGTCCTCTACAACGTTTTAACAAATCATGCCCCTGGGGTCAAACTTGACTTCGCCAAGGGGCTACATGATTTATATATACATACGTTAGAGTAAGTAACGTGTATGACGCATCAGATAGAGGCACTATACAAACGCTTGTCCAAATCATGCCACTGGGGTAAATACTTGCAACGTACCACGTGTCACAGGATTTATATAGACGTACACAGTCATGACTTCAAAACAATCTCAGAAACCCGCACGGTCTGAGGTTTAATATTTCGTGCGTAACATTTCAAAGTGGTCATCTACACAATTTTAACAAATAATGGACTTGTAGTAAAAAAAAGCATCTACATTTATAAACACTTTTATATTTTAATAAATTTAAACATCTTTTTTCAAACCTATTTTTTTAATATGTGGTTTGTAACACCCCCTAGTGGTCCTCTACTTTGTTTGTACAAATAATGCGCTTTGTGTCACAATTTGTCACGCCCCAGTGGTAACACAATTTATAAACCCTTAGTAAATATATTAAATAACTCAAAATATCATGAAACCACAATGGTCAGGTGTTTCTAATGTTGTGTACAAAAATCGTATAATGGTTCTTCTAATAAGTTCGGTTAAACCTGCCACGCCCCAGGGGCACATGATTTACATAGACTAATTAAGACTGAATTACTTACAAAGTCTTCTTCTCTGAAATCGTAAGGTTCAGGAATTTAATATTAGGTGTGCAAAATCGTCTAGTGGTCATGTATTATGTTTTTCAAACATGCCATGGGGATCACAACTGGCCAAGCCCCAGAGGTCACATGATTTATATAAACCTAGAGCAAATCTATTTCTAGGAAATAACAAGTCTTAAAACTTTGATATATGGTATAAACATTCCGTAATGGTCCTCTACAAAGATTTTCGAATTATTCTATCTTAAAACAATCCACAGGGTCACATAATGTTTATAGATTTAAAAATTGAAAGGTTTAACAACTTCTCTAAACAAAATGACAAGAGATGTAATATTTTGCATGAACAATCATATTTGTTACCAAGTGTTTTAAATCACCCCCTCATTGTCAACATTAGATATACATGAGGGTGTTGGGGATTAATGTTTAAATTTGAATTGTTTTTGGGCATGTGCCATAAGTTTATGTTCCTATAAATAGATTGTTAAAATTATAGCCCTGTGTTCGAAACTTGCCACGACCCATTACACAGGTGAGCGATCAAGTTCCATCTTTGCAATCTTGCTTTGATTTGAGCTTCGGCCTCTGTTTACATCACTGAAGCACAACTGGCTCCAATGTTTACTTTACAAAAAGTTCATATGATACTTGTTTAAAATTGTATAAACATCGCTAATGTGTTAATTTAATTGAATATTTATGTATCCTTGTTTCGAAAGCACTTAATTAGATTGCATAAGTTTTTTTG
Source organism: Dreissena rostriformis (assembly GCA_007657795.1). NCBI lineage: Eukaryota > Metazoa > Mollusca > Bivalvia > Myida > Dreissenidae > Dreissena > Dreissena rostriformis. The sequence continues at coordinate 130,064 of VMBQ01000184.1, forward strand.
CATATTTGCTTTTCAAAAACCGCTTTTTAACGAAAGATCAAAGGCGATGTTGGTTGCTATAAAAACGCGTTTAAATGGTTGTGTGTATAATTAAGTATATTATATTGGACGACCCAGTGATTACGGATGGCAGAATAATCTAAGGGTAGGCTGCAATATCAATTACACATATCAAAAGGGCTGTAATTTGGGCCACATTAAAGTAGACGACACAGCATGCTAAATGACCATCCTTGCAAATTAACATGCCGAGGTTTAAATAAGCGTGGAATTACATAAACATATATTTCGAAATTGATTTTAATACAAATTGTACCATAACTTTGCTTTTGATTGAATACATTTGACCAAAATAATGTTGTGGTCATATATGCTGGAAGTAATTAGGTTCTTGTAAATGTGTAAATTTGTTTCAAGAAAACGCGCATACGAACTAATATTGTTTAAATAAATGGTATTTTTATTTTTATGGAAATATCGTTATAAATGTATTATAGTGGCACGCGTTCCGTATTCGATAAGCATGTATGCATGTTTCAACACTGATGAACACGTGACCCACCAAAATGTTCGGTGTAAGCCTCAGAAACTTTCAGACCAGTCAAGAAAGAATGGACTATACACACTGCGTCATACTGAAGTGATATAGTTTACATAATTAATAACTTACCTGTATAGACATTTGCTTCAGAGGCTATCTGATTACGTGAATTTCTAAGCCGCTTTAAAGAATATTAATACGTTGCCAATAAGTTTATTTTAGCAATTATATGCTTTTTATAAGATTGAAATATTACTTTTCCGATCTCACATGGACGGCTTCAGATGATTCATATCAGAGGGAATTCTTGTACACATACAATACAAATACTCGCATGACGTTTGGTAAAAAATTGAACTATAAAGATGTTTTTGTTTTATGCATTTCCCCCTAATTAACACATGTAAAACCAAACAAGATAACACACCGCAGTGTTTATCAATTTCTAGATATTTTTCAATATATACAAAATACAAAAATCTTTTTCGTGTTCACAGTTTTTAAACAAGGCATAATTTTCTTGAACATTAAGCTACTGTGTTGTTGTTGCTACTGTGTGGTTGTTGATACTTTGTTGTTGTTGCAACTGTGTTGTTTTTGCTACTACTTTATTGTTGCTACTGTGTTTTTAATGCTAGTGTGTTGTTGTTGCTATTGTGTTGTTGTTGCTAATGTTTCGGTTGTTGCTACTGTGTGATTGTTGCTACTGTGTGGTTGTCGCTACTTTGTTTATTGTTAATGTGTTGTTGTTGTTAATGTATGGTTGATGTTACTGTGTTGTTGCTGTTACTGTGTGGTTGTTGCTTTTGTGTTGTTGTTGCTTCTGAGTTTTTTTTTACTGCGTTGATGTTGTTATTGTGTTGCTGTTGCTATTGTGTGGTTGTTGCTACTGTGTTATTGTTGTTACTGTGTTGTTGTTGCAACTGTTTGATTGTTCTTACTGTGTTGTTGTTGTTGTTGTTGCTACTTTGTGGTTGTTGTTTCTGTGTTGTGGTTGCTTATGTGTGGTTGTTGTCACTGTGTGATTGTTGTTACTGTGTTGTTGTTGTTGTTACTTTGTGGTTGTTGTAACTGTGTGGTTGTTGTTACTGTGTTGTGGTTGTTACTGTGTGGTTGTTGTTACTGTGTGATTGTTGTTACTGTGTTGTTGTTGTTACTGTGTGGTTGTTGTTACTGTGTTGTGGTTGTTACTGTGTTCTGGTTGTTGTTACTTTGTGGTTGTTGCTACTGTGTGGTTGTTGTTACTGTGTTGTGGTTGTTACTGTGTTGTTGTTGTTACTGTGTGATTGTTGTTACAGTGTTGTTGTTGTTACTGCGTTGTTGTAACTGTGTTGGTGCTATTGCGTTGTTTTTGTTGGTGGTGTTGTTGTAACCGTGTTGTTGTTGCTACTGTGTGGCTGTCGTTACTGTGTTGTTATTGCAACTGTGTGATTGTTGTTACTGTGTTATTTCCGTTACTGTGTGGTTGTTGCTTCTGTGTAGTTGTTGCTTCTGTATTGTTGTTGTTACTGTGTTGTTATTGTTACTATGTTACTGTGTTGTTGTTGCTACTGTGTTGTTGTTAATACTGTGTTGTTGTTGCTACTGTGTTGTTGTTGTTACTCTGTTGTTATTGTTAATATGTTGTTGTTGTTACTGTGTTGTTGTTGCTACTCCGTGTTTGTTGTAACTGTGTGGTTGTTGTTACTGTGTTGTTGTTGCTACTGTGTTGTTGTTGTTACTCTGTTGTTATTGTTAATATGTTGTTGTTGTTACTCTGTTGTTGTTGCTACTCCGTGTTTGTTGTAACTGTGTTGTTGTTGTTGCTGTGTTGTTGCCGTTACTGTGTGGTTGTTGCTTCTGTGTAGTTGTTTGTACTGTGTTATTGTTGTTACTGTGTGGTTGTTGTTACTGTGTTATTGCCGTTACTGGGTGGTTGTTTCTTCTGTGTTATTGTTGCTACCGTGTTGTTGTTGTTTCTGTGTTTTTATTGTTACTGTGTTGTTATTGTTACTGTGTTATTGTTGCTACGGTGTTGTTGTTGTTACTGTGTGGTTATTGCTACTGTGTGGTTGTTGTCACTGTGTTATTGCCGTTACTGTGTTGTTGTTGCTTCTGTGTTGTTTTTGTTACTGTATTGTTATTGTTACTATGTTACTGTGTTGTTGTTGCAACTGTGTTGTTGTTAATACTGTGTTGTTGTTGCTACTGTGTTGTTGTTGTTACTCTGTTGTTATTGTTAATATGTTGTTGTTGTTACTGTGTTGTTGTTGCTACTCCGTGTTTGTTGTAACTGTGTTGTTGTTGTTACTATATTGTTGTTCGATCTGTTTGGCTGGTGCTACTGTATGGTTGTTTCTACATTGTTGTTGTTGTAACTGATGTGTTTTTGCAACTGTGTTGTTGATGTTACTTTGTGGTTGTTGTTACTATTTTGTTGTTGCTACTGTTTTGTTGTTATTTTTGGAAATTTAAGTTTTGCAAATAAAAAATATGTATTTCTATACGTAACGATTTGGTAACACTTTAACGATTAATTAAATATTTTAATAAACACTTCATGTTTAAAATTTACAACGTATGTTTAACTACATGTTAACGACTTTACGGAAGTTTCTCGTATTTGTTTCTTAATAAATCCTAACCGTATTACTTATATTTAAGATCAGATAAGATTTGATGAGTTTACCTAAATTACTTTTATTTAAAAGGGCCGTTCTTTTGCAATAGACACTTTCGGACAGTGTACGCAGACACCATTTATGCGCGGGAACCTCTCTACGTGCATATTAATATATATTGCGGTCCCTGTGTTGTGGGCTGCATTCGTTACTTGTGTCAATTTACCTGTGATATACGAGCACTCTGGCGACATGTAGCTTGACAATTGGACATTTTATCGATATAGTTATTGTTTTATCATGAATTTATGTTTATAAAGCTTTTCCATACGACTTTAAAAATAAATAGTTGAACTGAAACAAAAAAGCGAAAGAGAGGAGTTATGCATATTATATTTTTATATTTACATACAACTGCTTATGATTTCCAGAACCAAAATGTTTATCTTACTGGTAATGATAATCTTGATGTTCTATAAAAAATAATGAATGAGTAAGCACATTCGAGAAAAAAAGCTTGACTCCGGGATTTACGACATTACCCATTTCACGATAAAAGACAATGGCGTCATGCAATTAGAAACTAAGTTTTATGTTACTTAAGTATTCGGATTTTAGAAATACGTTTCGATTAACCGCATTGCTATATTTTAATCTTATACAAGAATATCGTCCCTATACTCTGGTGAATACACATTTAACATTTCTATGTATTACCTGAAGAGGTGGGAGTCGGTACCAGCGGACTAGCTGTCGGCCTTTCCGGCGGCGGCGGCTTGTTCGGCTGCACGTGCGGCTGGAAGAGGTCAGAGGAGCAGCGCTGGCAGCAGCCGCACTGGTCCTTCACGACGACGCCGGCGCAGAACGTCAGAAGGGGACACGACTTGACGTCACACGCGCGGCACTTCGGCGGTACCAGGTAGTCGGCATCGAACTGGTAGCCCCCGGCCGACACGCCCGACCACCCGAGGTACAGGGTCAGAAGAAATTGTCCAATATGTTCCATGTTTCACATTTGTGTGAGCGTGTGAGCGTTACCTTTGGGTCACGTATATAGAAGAATACGCTTGTTATATTTTTTTTACCACCAAATATTTACAAAGTGAAACTTTACTGCACCAGCTAGAAAGAAACCAAGTATTAGTGTTACTTCAACGAAACTTATATAGAACATACACACTGCGTTTAATGTGTGTTACATAATGCACTTCATTATAAATCCTTTCCTTTAATTGATAACTTGAGTAATAAATTTCGACATGCGTTAATATCAAAGAAACGTAATTTCAATCGGCACTTATCAATAAAATATTCAACCACAGTGTCAACAAGCATTGAGAGCGATTTAAATCCTTGTCAATAGATTAGGACCGCCCTTCGAAAAAGCTCTTTCATCACTGTGCGTGTCTCCGCTTAAACAGTTTCACTTGAGAAACCCGCCTGTATCGTTCAGACACTTGATGCCTTTTAACCAATACATTGAGCATCATTTGTTAAACGCAATACATTTTTAAAATCAAACTTGAAGTTAAGTGTCACCGGTTAACATGTTTAAGGTAGCGATTTTATAACAATACACGTTCAGTTTGCAGTCGCCGTACAGATACAGATAAATAATTGAACTATCAATTTTGTATCGGGCTCGTTAAACAAACAGTGTGGTAACATCATCAAACTTTTTTCGTTTAACAACCGAATGTTCCCCGCAAAACCACCATAATGCTGCTATCGAAGTCAACTTTCAACTTTTGTAGTTAATCTCCGTATAGGCCGCTTTATTACACACGGCATAGCACTTAATCTCTATCATATAGCCAATTTTATGTTATTCAGTTCTACTACTTTGTACGTTTAGTGGAAATTGCAATGCTGATCAATTTAATTCTTTAACATAGACATAACGCATACTTTGTCTTCTGTTATAACTTTATAATCTAACGTATCAAATGAAACCTATTAACGTATATGCATTTCGTTTTATTTTAATTTGTCCACGAAAGCATGCCTTTTAAAATATGTGTAACTATTTTGATCCCGATAAATATCTATGTTTGAATTCCCACACACATTTATTCTACAGACTTTCAAACACTTTGATAGCTTAAAGATCAAATTATAGTCTGCATGGTAGAGGAGCTGTAGTGAAGAGTATTTAAATAGCGTTAAATATGCTGCGCAAATGTTGCAAATAGTCAGCTTGTGGGCCAGTGTTTATCATGTAATGATAGTCATTAATTTTATTAAACAATGGAGACAGAAGAGGATGGACTTTTCAGAACATACAAAGTGAAATTTCAATTGCACCAGCAGGAGAAAAAACGTATTACGATCAGAGCTCCAGATAATTTTTTCAGCCGAGGGGTATTTCACTCATGATTTTTTTTATTGATGAGTAAAAATCAAAATCCGATAATATTAAGGAGTATTTATGTTCACAGGATCAGAATTAATAATAAATTGTACATGTAGAGTTAACTCTCTATAACAAGCAGTCTTGTACACAAATTAACACAATAAATCACTTATTTTACAGTTTTTCAGTTTTTGTGCCCTTGGCTTATAAGCAGCCATTAATCTTTTTTCCGTCTTGATTTGGCAAGCCACTGTTAAGCACACTCTGTACAGCCACGATCAAAATCTTCTAAGCTTGGCCCACAAAGGCCAACCCGCACGAGGGCTTCCATGGCGACATTACCAAGCGATGATCTGAAATATATAAGATATAAGATGCTTGTTTAGGTTTTGAAAAAATGCTTGTTTCCTGTAAAAATAAATTTATTAAAACTACTTAGTGGTGTTCCTCCTTTTATTTCCTGTTAAACTAGTTTTAGCGAACAAATAATGTTCAGTTCATTCTTGCTACATATATGTAAATATGTTATGTCTTATATTTGTTTTGTTTTTCATTGAATTGCACCATTTCTGCTTCATATGAATGGGTAAAGTGTTACTGGTTATTTTTTTTTCTAATTTAACATTACCATATTACTTACCTGAATTTGCTTTTGATCCGGTTCTGTGTACTGAATGACCTCTCACACTCCACTGATGTGACTTGCATGCATATTGCTATAAGAGCAAGTTTGGTCATATTTGGACATGTTTCGTTATGCTTTGCTACCAGCCTCATACAAAAATCTTGGATTGAGAGATTTTTGTATGTCCCTTTTATCATGCCGTAGACCCCTAACCATTCCTGATTCAGTTCTTCTCCATTCAGGAATTTGTCAACAGTTTGTTCAGTTTGTGTTGTACCAACAGTGAGGTCACCTTCAGTATGTTTAACAACTTTGTCAATACCATAGTGCTCTGCTAACAATTTTAATGCTTCCTTAGATTCCTGGACTGATGTCACATTTACAACACATGGCTAAAGCACTTGACTTAAACTCAGGATAATCTTGCTATCATCCTTTGGTATCCGTTTCTTGATACTTTTTGCCATGTTACTCAAATAGTTCTGCCTAACAGTGTCAAACTGAGAAAGTATTTCTTCTCTGTGATTTTGAGCTCTTCACTTTTGTAGAAGGCTTTACCGTCACTTACTTTGATAGAAGCTTTTATTTCAGACAAACCACGTCCATCTGTGGTTTTCATGAATTCCAGCTGACTTACTGTGTGGTTTATCGTTGCTGGCACATCACTGGAGATCAGATTTTCCTTTTGCAAATTATAACAAAGTACCCCATCATCACCCATCATAAGTCCAAGAAGCAAAGCTGTTTTGTATGAACTAAAATAGTTGTATAACCCTTAAGGTTTTGGTTGATTTTCACTAGCATAGTTTGACAGGGTAGCCAAAATAGATCCATAACATTCATAAACGGCATCATCAGCCAGCTTAAGTCCAAGCCAGCGCACAGAAAATGGCTGTTTTACGGTAAGCTCATGTTCATCCAGTAACTTCTGCATTTGTTTCAAGGCAAATGTGCGATTTTCTGAAGCTGAGATGAAGTTGTACAGCTGGGAAAAAAAATTCACTGAACTTTTTAATTGTTTCTTCACTTTTTATAGAGTCAGTCACTACCAGATTAAGTCTATGGGCAACACAATGAGTTTGTACACAGAAAGGGGCCGCTTTGCTTTGAAACTGCACACCAACACCAGACCTTTTTCCCATCATTACACTTACCCCGTCTGTAGCAAGAGAAACACATTAACAAACATCAATGTTACATTTCTCTAAATAATCAATTACGGTTGTTGTAAAAGTGTCAGCAGAACCATCCTCTAATTCATGAACATATCGAACACAAAGTGATAACCTTTTGGACACTGTGATGTCAGTACTTTCATCAATTATCACAGCAAAAAAGTCTGACTTACTCAATTTATCTACTGTTTCTTTCTTAACATATGAGGCAATAATGTGTTGCAGTTCTGTAATGGTGGTCCAGCTAAGGTTACGATACGGCATGTCAACCTTATTGATTCTCTGAAGATCTAGGAGAGCATTTACTTTGTCTAAAGGCAGTTCCTCTTTCATGGCCATATTAACAGTTCGCACAAGAAATATATCCGTGTCTGATACATAAGTGTCAGAAACTGCATCATCAGCTAACAGCGTGGAACTTTCTGCTAACACATTTTTTTCACAGACAATTTAAAAGCTTCAATGTGGGGGGCAATCTCACTGTGTCGCTCAATAGTTGACTTTTGAACATTTGTTGTACCATCAGTTCCCCAAACAGAATTCATTTTAAATTTTTCGCATAAAGTACATTCGAGTCTTACACATGCATCGCCGTCCGTTTCAATTTTGAGCCACGGGAAACTTACTTTCCAGTAAATTCCAAAAATAGTCTTGTCTGTAACCTTATTTCCGTCAAGTTTCTTTATCTGCACCGATTTTATAACTTCTGCTTATATACTGTCAATAATAGGGCTTACTATTCTTTCTGGTGTTACCACTTACGATGTCGACTTAAAAAGTCGACCACTTTTGACTGGCTCGCCATTACTTTTTGTTTTATTTACAATCAAACACAAACACATGCAGACGCTGCGGCAAACGTCACAAAAAGAAAAACGCTTTCGGGACAGAGACTGCCGGTCAGGACGGCACAGATGAAAAACAAGAAAGCAGCAAGTTTTCGCATTACATTATGATTCAAGTGGATTCATCGGCAAGCCTCGCGCTACCATGGTTCTATCCATCGCTCACATAATATTCTCTATATATCTTACAGGTTATACATGTGCTTAGTCACGTTATCTGAATGGTAAGCGGGTGGTATCCGTAAAACTTGTTAATTATATGTGTATTTCGGCTGCCATTTAAAAAGTGCTTGAAAGAAAAAGGTTTTTCCATAGTGCCACACAACTTACACAAGAGATGAACTGATAGCAAAAAATATATGCTTGAAGTAGGCAATTCGGGTTTTATCGAATGTGATGTCAAATGTTTTCACCGTAAGCGTATATAGATTCTTAACAATGCAGCGGGGAGCCCGTTGTGTCAACATCGGCTTTTATCGTGGGCCAAAATGAAATGATACCGTTCTGACTGAGGAGTAAATTAGGTCGGGAACCACATTCTATACAAAGATGCTGATGTCACTACGTTTTTACCGGTGTGGACACAATGACGGGCACCAGTCATGTTGACATGAATTTATATGCATGTATTAACGGCTAATACGCATTGAAATTTTACACGATGCGTAATCCGAATTTAGCCAGGAGTATTTTTACTCATCATAATTTTAAGTCATGCTTATTTCCTTTTTTTTCATTCGTATTTTACGCAAATACGCATCTTATCTAGACCTCTGATTACGATATCGTTTCTTGCAAACATTAACTCACATATGTCACGACATTAAGTATACAATCTCCAACATGCACAACTGCATTATTTCAAAGAACCATACATGTGCAATATGCGAACCCATGCCACTTAATTGAAACTTTTTACTTTTATAAATATCAATAAGATTCTAATCATTTTAATTGCATTGAATGAAACTTGAAGGAACATTTATTTTGTATTTTAGTAATTCCAATGTTTGTATTAAACGTTCATAGAGTAAAATATGACCTATTCATTTTAGTTTAATACAATTGAATAATTTATCAATTTATTTTATTTAGGGTTCTATATGGAAACTGACCCAGCGTCGTGCCACAAGTAAAATAGTGTATATGTAGATTGTTCATTAACGGTATTTTTGTATGCCATGATCGTTCCTTTTCCATGGTACAGTAAATCAAACATATTTATACTTCTTCTGATTGAAGGTTTTGTATTAGCGCAGGATGACATGAGGTTATCCGTAGTTGCAATATATCACGTCTATTTAGTTAATGCTTGTATGTACTTATTTATTTCAACGTGCCTCAGAAAATTATATTTTGTTGTTCTTGTGAATACTTAACCATTCAGTTATTAATTTGCAATTACATGTAATTAAAAATCATGTTATTTGTTTTTTGTGATATATTTTGGGCTACAGTGAGGTTCGGCACGCCTTTCATCCGTTTTAAACATCCACTATGTTTTTACATTCAGCGTTTCAAGTCTTTAACCAAAGAATTAAGCCCGTTTGGCGTATTTATGTCTGTTGTGTAACTTTAAGATAATTGGATACTCTCCATTTTCAGTGATCATTGCAGGGTTAAATGTGAGGTTTGGTAGGCCTTAACACCTGTTTTTTACCCAGTGCTTTACATTGCCCGTTCCAAGGCGGTAACTCTCGCTGTATCATTGATACAAGTTAAGTGTTGTGTTAAATGTTTTGGCCTGTATTTTATAGACCAATAGGTCACTTGCCTTAATAAACAATCATTAATACAATACTAGAGGATGGTGACAAGAATGTGTCTGCTGATAATGTTTCTGGAGTTTCATTATGCTATAATGTTGTATTAAGTCGCTTTAAAGTGAACGGTTTCCTATTTGATAAGTTACAAGTGAAGGTTGTTGATTAAGCTAGCCGAATTCGTTAAGTCTGGAAACAGAAATTCCATTTCCCGACATTCTGGAAGTTTTTGTGAAGGAAATTCAATCACTTTATTTAGTTTCAGCGGTATATTTCGGCAGCCAATTCTGTCATCTTTTGTCTTGTCTATCTACTTACAGCCAAGTCATCAAGATCAGCCATCGGTTCATTATTCCCTTTAGGGTTACCGACGCTTATCACATTATTGCCTTTTTTTTATTTGTGTGTTTGCGAAACTGTTTCGTTATCTACAAGAAAGCTTCAATTATTTATAACTGTGTCGATACGACGAACGCTATTGTGTTTCACTAGACATAACTTGACATTAAGTATACGCGTATGGTGTATTCACATAGAAACTACTTTACTGTTTTGAACAGAGATTGGATTTTTAAGAAACAATTACCCATTCTTAAAACGAGACATAATCACCATAGGTATAACCAATAAGCAGTTAAGTGCAACAAACATCGTGCATAAAATTTCCTGTTACTTTAACCAAATAAATGCTAAAGCAAATTTGATAAATAAATATATATACACAGACGAGATTAACTGTTTTTTACTCCTTGATGATCAATAAATATGATATGGTTTTACTGAATATGAATACAGGATTAAAAAAAACGGGGCTATGCTTATCTTATTAATATTGCTACACATTTGCAGATTGTATTGTGCTTCGTTTTTCTACTTTTGGTTTGTGAATTTGGTTATTGCCATTTATTACAGAGACTTGATAATGAAATCTGTGATGAAATACCAATTAAAAGGGATGGTATTTCAATTTTTAAATTGAATTTGCACCGGTACATAGCTGCTTGTCTCCACTTCAAATGTCAGTGAATAATGTTTAATAGCATTTTTATGTTAGATTATTGATATAATACTGATATATGCAATATTTAAAGTGGTTCACTTAATTTAAATTTATTTAAAACAATTGTTAAATTCAGTTAAACAACGATACGTTTCATTTGTCAGGTCATATAGCATTCAGATGCACACACTGAGGAGTTGGTGGGTATGTTCCAGGTGATCTCTATCTGTTTATTAAAAAGATTAAACACCCTCGAGCTCGCTTCTGTAAATGAATGTCACCTTGATATGTTTGTTTTATTTTATCGACATTCCGTACAACATAAACTGTAAACAAGGTATATAGTCATCTAAATGTTAATTGTATTTTCACTTTCCAATAGTAATTACATAGACATTTAAATTCAATTACAGACCTGAAATAAATAAGTGTGTTTTTTTAATTCAAAGAACGAACTTATGTCTATACAACAGCGTTTACTAATTGCTCACGTTATAATACATTAAAATGATACAAATTATGTTAAAACTATAATAAGAACATTCATGAATTCCATGTGCACATGTATGATTCGCAACGATTTAGGTATATAGGTGTGATGATTAATGAAACATTCAACATAGATGAATTATGATTATGGAGGGCAACCCTGACCAAGTGGATAGTAACCCTAACCTTTAAAGACTACTGTTATACCGAATACATTTAAGTGATTCGATCAATGGCTATTACTTGTAAGTGTATGTATTAAGATCGAAAACTCATAAATTGCTTTGTTCTGCCATAAACACCTGACAAGAAGCAACGCTCAGGTGTTCAAATCCCGACTAACTTGGCCCGAGTCCATATCACTTGACTCTTAAAAGCGCTGCCCGTGTCAAAGGTGTACTAAAAACCGATAAGCCTTTTTAACTGCTCAATATTATTTATTATTGGTAAATATGGATGTGTTTGTGTATTTATTTTGCTTCGTTGCCAAACTGCTAATCTTTTTGTCATTATCATTATAAGTTTACATTGGTCAAGTTCACATCTGTTCAGTTTAACTTTCTTTACAAAAATGTGGTAGATTATTCCGCTGTTTTTTGCGTCTCATTTGGCTCATTTGGTGGTAAGCTCAGACATTTTGTTTCCTGGTACGCCTGTTGCTTTTCTTGTTATGCATTGTCTTGTCTTGTTCGTTACCTTGTTAGTTTGTTGGTTGCCTGGTAAATACTAAGTTGCTTAGTAAGTCTGCTGCTTGCCCGGATAGTCAGTTAGGTGGCATGCATGTTAGTTCGTTGCTTGGTTTGTCAGATTTTGCTGACTAGTTACTTGATTTGCTAGTTAGTCGACCGGTCAATTGGCATATTGTCTGTTCGTAAAATGGATGAAGACAATGTTCGTTAGAATTCCTTAACTTACATGGAATTAGAATTTGCGTAGTGTGGTACACTGTTCGGTATTGTATGTGTGGCAATACAATAAGTTTTAGCACAATGTTTAAATTAAGAACTAGATAATTGTGTTCAAATGAATCTAAACAATCAAAGTTTGTTTTTACCTGGAATGTTTAATTTAGTCAATGACATTCATTGCAAATAATGTTTCCAAATGCTACATAATAGTCCAAATCAGATTACACATATGACCCCAGCTTTATTCTACTATGTGTGTATGTTGTTTCGTATTTTGCCGCACTGTTTTGGCAATTGGTCACTTGCCATAAATAAAGAACCACGAACGTGTGTATATTAGGAATGCAATACAGCTAGTGTAACTGGATTTTCACTTTTTAATATATGATTACCCCAACAAACGACATATAAATCAATTAAAAGAAGTAGCTCTATTTTTCAAACAAGTTCGATCCTTAGTATTATAGTGTTTAAAGTCTGTATACATTAATCTAAGTGCGAAATTCAACACATTTAACTATCAACTTTTCAACACTGAAATGAACCTTTGAATAATTGATTACCATTGAAACTGTGATAAGCTTTTACACATAAATATTCACATAAAAATCCAATAACGCGCGCCGCAGTGGTCTATCTTGTTTGGTTTAAAATGTGTTTATTTAGGCAAACATGTATTAAAATACACGCTTTTATCATCCTTTTTAAAAAATGCAAACGTTTGTCAAAATATTGTTTATCATATGTCTTCAGATATCTTGGCTCATCATAATTTTGGATTGAATTATTAAAAACATTCCACTACATATCATCAACAGTATGTGTAACATATTTATCACCATTGTACAGACAAAAAATTCACGTTATCAAAATTAGCTAAATAACAAGTATCAATGTGTGATATTAATTAATATCACTTAAATAAGATGCACTATTTATGACAATTCTCCTCAAAGCTGTTAGTGGTTTAATTTGTTCGACGCATACTGTTACTTACACTCGCAGTTTTTGAGTTCACCAGCGCACCCTCACTCGTGCCGCTTATTTTATGTGCATGATTATCACGATGATGATAATACGAAGAAAGAAAAAAGGAGAACAAGATTGGAGAATGATAAATATGTTGTCCCACTTCAACCATATGTTATAATCGCTTTAATCAAACATCAAACCCACTGTAGTGTTTAAGAGTAAATTAGCAATTTAAATCAAAGCGCTGAATGCACTGAAGTTGTTCGCTATTGCATAATCTTAGACGCAACTCAGTTTTTTTAAATTATGTTTTAGCTTTTTATATCGCAAGTTTGAAATGAACACAACGCATTCAAAATTATAAAGAGTGTGTCTTAAAGCACATGTTGAGATGTGTGTGCACTGTTTATCCTCATATTAATGTTATAAAGATAACTTAGACAAAATGTGCGCAGTGCACAGGCTAATCAGTGTGCACAGGCTAATCTTATTTGACATGCATTAAGCCCCGTTTTTCAGGAAAGCAGCCAATATGTGCAGATTTCAATGATTAACCTGCCAATGTTGTCGCACAAGCTGTTAAACACTATTGATTACATAAACCAAACAAATATAATATTATCTAAAAGACAAGAAAGTAATATGTAGTTGACATAAGTTCAATGTTGAACCGCGGATTTAACAGGAATACAAGAAGTTCGTTATTGCAGCCCAGTAAGGTACCTGCAGTAAATAAAATAAAAGTAAACATGTCTTTTCAGAACAGTGCATCTGTTCAAATGACCCAACTAAAACTCAATTTTTACGGCCAGTTTTGATCATAATAAACCGTAAGTAAATGATCAGTTAATAGTATATATTGCCCATCAGGTGAGATCAATTTGTTATGTTAAGAAAATTCAATTTCCTTAATCCTCTAAAATATTTCGTGATAGAGATAACATTGAGAAAGTCAAGATAATGCAATCACACCATCAAGTTTCAGCTTTAGATTTCGAAAAAATAATACTGGACACTTTATTTTTGTCTGACCTAAATACTAAGTGGGAAGTCTTCAATATCATCCATCTGTCCATTTGTCCTCAACTGTATTGAATGTCCACTGATATATACCGCACTATAATTTGTATCTTTGTGGTCGACAGTACTAACGCTGCCATGTATTAACATACGTGACATTAGTTATCCACATAAGGATTTATTCATACAAATGCCCCACGTTTGAACGCCTAGCTTGATGGGTTACTTTATACTAACGTCGTCAGGAAACGATATGGTATAACCAATGATCAAGTAGAGTTATGCACTCGGAATCACATAGTCTAATAAAAGAAACTTTAATGAAATTTACGTTAAATTTATTAATTTATTTAACAGTTGACATAAACCTGTTTTGAATCCATTTATATTTCTTTATGGAAACTGAACATGGCACGGCTTGATGGTATATTATAAATTAATTTACACACAAATGGACAGTGGTTTATCTTATGTTTAGTGTTACAAGGGCAACACTTACAACTTATTTGAGGAACGTTCTTGCTGTTTGTTTCTTAATTCTATTTTTAGACCTTCATGTGTGGTATTTACTTCTTAGTGATGCATGTAAAGGTATTTTAATATTAATTTTATATGCTCTGACACATAGCTGAATTCTACACTTGACATAAACGTGAATATTTTGCTTCACAGCATTTTTCTTATGGAGTTTTGCAATTAAATTGATATTTAATTAACCGTTTTTGTTTAGCTTTTAGTTTTTAAATGCAGCTCTAAGTTCAGCTGTTCCTTGTCCCATTTTTTTACCCGTCATGGACTCTACAGCTTCACGCACCGAGGAAAAATTAATGTGTGCGCATTGCAGATGGTCTGTCTTTTAGTTTATTTGGCGGGCTAAACAACTCGACCTCGCTTCTGTAATAAACATCTCGAAGACGATGGCTACGCAAAACTAATCACGGGACTAAGCGGTTGGAAATCCACGACGGGCTAAGACCGAAGATTCGTCTAAGATTTTGCTTATTTCCAGATTATTTTGGTGAAATCGTTTTTGGTGTCTTTCATCATTAACAGAGCAAAAAAAAAATCAGTTTGATAATTTTCAGAAATAAAATTCCGTTTTATAACGCGGATTTCGGTAATTCTATGTATTGAAGCAGCTACTCGCTGACGATCGCGCGGGTACCGAAATCCTCCAATGCAATACGTGGAATTCATCGATGTTATTCATGAAAATATGAACACAATTTTTTGTTCACTTGTTTTTGAAACAAAATAGCGATTTATTGCGTATCGACTTTGGAAGTGGTAAACATTCCAAGCCTCCAACTAATGTCTCTTGATACCGACTGTCCGAGTTAAATTAACCCCACTGAAACCGTTTAACAATGTTTCGAATATTTCATTAATATTTAATTTAACGTGTTTTAGAAGATAAGGTTTACGTTCATGTATATGTATTAGTTCAAAACCAAAAAAAACATATCTTTAAAATATTTTCGGCGTCTGTGCTAATTGTTCAAATAAACATTGTAATTGTGAGAAGAGAGCTACACTGCCTTGAGATCTTTATGGACATATGATGGCCTTAAATTGATTTATGTATTGAAGATTAGTTAGAAGTAAAACTGTCAGACGTCCTGTACTTATATTTTTATTAATTCTTACTAATTGAAACAGTCAAACGCATCTGCACACACGTTGCAAATACCAGTGGTGAACTTGGAAGAAACGAAAATAACTAATCAAATACTGCGTACCATGCCCCGATGTAAATAAGTAGATTAGATCGACCTTCATTTACAATTTACACAATCATTTAAATGCAAATCGTAATATCACTTTGTTATATCACCGAGACAGTATAAATTACAATGTATCTGAGCAAAATAATAACTGAATAGAGCTATCTAAAGCAAATTCTTAGATGAAATAATCATTTGGATGCAAATTATTATGACCGCTGTTGAAGTTGTAACTTTATTTTTTGTTTTAAAATAGAAATATTATAAAATACAAATAAACATAAAATATTCTTAAACACTTTGTTATTAGATGCCATATCTCCGTTGATAACCAGATAACACATTTCATCAAATTAATGGGAAGCATGCATCGACATGGGTGGTATCCCTGATAAAGAAAAGATTGAACATCAATATGCTTAATAAGGGAAGTCAACCTGAATATATAATTTACGGATTTATTGAATGGAACTCTGCTTGTAGTGGATTTTAAAAATATTTATTTATGCCGATGACTCTTTATATTAGACAATATTTATGCAGGAAGAACTACGACGCTGACATAGGATAGATTTGTAATTAACATCTGACCCACTTAATAAGTTCTTTGTTTGGCCAGATTTTAAATTGCATGTATTATGTATTAAATAATCACAATTAGCTGATGTTTTTTTTTTTAATTCCCTAAAAAGGTAAATGTAAATGTGAGTAATCATTGAGGTAATTAAGGTTTCGGTTTGGTTTTTATGTGCAATAAAATGGACCTAAGCGAAAATTTAATGAACGTAACTAATTATTTTTAATATTAAGTTTATGTCTTGTCTAGTGTTTGTTCTTTCCGTACCGGCAATGTTTTATCAAGTTAATGACATTTATTAAAATTATGTTAACACATTATTCAAACTTACAAATATCATATTATTTCAAGATTTGCGCAACACACATTCCATTAATCTACTTCAAATACACTCAGAAATTAGCATCCTCTTCGAGCAATCAAACTGTATAAACGCCTGTGGAAATAACCATCTTTAACCATTAAATGGCATCATTATAGTTGTACTGTATCGTCGGGATTTCCTCTATGCAATGGACACTGCTTCTGGTTAACGTTATTTTGTGGTTATTCTAATTCTACTGTGTTACTGAAGATCGGTTGTTAACGAATTGGATAGACCAAAGTTTCAATAACCGCTGAAAGAACTATCATAGGACTATTAGATAAACCTAGGAGTTGCTTATTTCATCGCGCATATAAAAGCAGATACCGCGGTGGTTTTGTGGTGAACAGTCGGATGTACGAGAAAACTAGTGAACTGGTGTGCTCTTGTAACCGAATTGCATGTGCAGTGAGCTGGATACAAAATATTCAAATTGGAACAACTATTTTTATTATTTCGTTATTACAATGACATTTATCTGTATGTGCATTAATGTTCTTTCTGAATGAGTCGGCATCATTCGCACATCAATAATATACTAGTTATAAAGGAACTTTACTTGGCAATGTGATTTATGGCAATAATAGTGCGCATTTGTCGTATATTGTAATACAACTAGATTCTCACATATCAGTTGCACAAAACTTCAAAGCTTGAAAATTGTGTATTCATGTTCTTCAACAAAAAAGATTACATTTTATAGATGTAAAGAAATAAGTGAATGAACGACTGATGCGGTTTTTTAATTGAAACTCGTTATAAGACTACACACACAGTGATAAGAGAGCTTTTTTGATAAGGCGGTCCTCATTTGTGGACAGGGATGTAAGTGATTTAAATCGGTTTCAATTCGTGCAGACACTGTCGCTTAATATTTGATTACTAAGTGCCGAATGTAATAACGTACCATTTATATTTACGGTATATGTGTCAACATCGACTTGTGTAGATAGCAATTTAAAGGATCTGGTTTATAAACGACAGAGACAGTTTAAATGCGCATTTGGGTTGGGTTTTCTATATACAATTCAATGTATGTAACACACAAACTTGGTGATTTATATCAAGAGTAATTTAAGATATTATACTTTTGCAGATTAATCTCGTGCTAATGTGAACCATGGAACATATTGGACTACTGACGCTGTACCTCGGTTGGTCAGGCGTGTCGGCCGGTGGCTACCTGTTCGATGCCGACTACCTGGTGCCGCTAAAGTGCCGCGCGTGTGACGTCAAGTCGTGTCCCCTCCTGACGTTTTGCGCCGGCGTCGTCGTGAAGGACCATTGCGGCTGCTGTCAGCGCTGCTCCTCGAACCTCTTCCAGCCGCACGTGCAGCCGAAAAAGCCGCCGCCGCCGGAAATGTTGACAGCTAGTCCGCCGACCACGACGACAAATTCTTTAGGTAATATAATTAGGAAAGCGTGATGACATAAATAGATTTTTTAAAAACATATTTCCAGTACAGCCACGTCTTCCGTATATTCGCAAACTTTTTTTTTCAGAATTAATGTATGATGATAAGTAAGTAGATTTATTGTCTTCGAACACGAAATGGTTAATTCACCGGTATAATCCGTATTTTAATACAATCAACTACAAGTTCATTGTTTCAACTAGTCACCTCAATGTGTTGACGCATCGTCATAACCAATGTGTTTCTAATGTAGTATGTATTTTCATTGTATGGTTTAATTTACATATACAATATGGATAATGTCCTTTGTTGTACTTTTTTTTTTAAATATGTAGATTGTGTGAAATCTGTTAGATTCAATATATTTTTTGTAAAATCCGAAGAAGTTTATATATGTTTACTGAAAAAAAATAAACTGTCTAATGATTATGTATAAAACATTAAAACTACGCGTCGCACCCAGATGACAGTGAAACTAAATTAGTAAAGCGAATAAGCAACTCAGGCAACCCACAACAAAGGGACGACGATATTTGGTATAAAACATCGGGAAATGACCGTAATTTACAGGTATTTGGGTTCGCCGTCATTATGATGTGTTCTGCTCAAATGTGTACAATCATCAGTTCATCTCAACTCTTTAATACCATAAGGGTATTCATATATTGATGCGAGTATTAAACGTTTTAAATACCCAACATACACTTGTCATCCTTTGTTGAAATCTAAATGCGAGATTCCAAACTCACTTTCATACAATATGAAAGATTTATTATTTTAAAATCCTTAAACGGGTATTATACATGTATGTTGTTGTGTAAATTAATATAAAACATCAGATAAGTTTAAACGGGATTGTTTATCTCATACAATTTGATAATATATTATATAGTATTATATTATAATCAATTAACTTAACACATCTTTATTTTATACTATAGGTGCATGCTAAAAAAACTGCAAAGCTAGATTCAATTGATGATATTTTATATCAACACAGTTAGTGAATGTTCGTGCTTATATAAATTGTTTTGAACATTGGAATGCGGAATGACTTTTACATGCATTGAACCTAAAAAAACAACAGTAATAATCATAGCGAATAATTTAAAAAGAAAGTACAAAAAATACACACTTTGATTAGCTATATTGCTGTTTGCTTCAAATTTGATTATAAAGGGAATAATTGTTCATCCTCAATTTATCTGCTCATTAAAAATACAAAATTGTAAAAAAATAACTGTCGAGTTCAATAGAATTACCTACACAATTTTGCTGACGCATTATAATTACGGGTTTAATAATGTGTAACCTTCCTGTATTTGTAACTGTAATTTTCTGTTGGTGTCTAGCACTTTCACTAACACTTAAACAAGTACACGTGCTCATGAGTGCACACATACGCGCACACACGCACACTTGAGTAAAAACTCATCACATGCCAGTATGTTTACAGTAAATGCATAAGTAATGTAACACTGAAGCTGAGTGTTCGGAGGCGTTTCACTGTTAAATACTTCACCTCATTTAACTGGAATGCATGCATCAGGCAGTAGCCTTAACAAGGGCCTTCTGTCATTAGAGGAGTTGTCNTGGTTGGGAGTGAATTGGTCACGCAAACAAAGTTAATGCACCAATTTGTAACAATGTAACAGGAAATCGATGTTAACATGTTTTCTAACTTGATGGCAACATTTACGACCGCAAGATTAAAGGTTTCTAGCGAAAATCATCTAATATAAATTGAGCATTTATTACACATAAATGAAAATGTATGCATTATACTAATTCCCATAAATTTGATACACCATTCACTAGATGTTTGTGAGTTGTGCATGAGTCAGACGTTGGAGCATTGAGTAGTACTATCCTTTGTTGAATACTTAGTCAATGTTGGTAGAGAGTAGCATGATGGTAATGTACACACATTTCTGATCACAAATGAGGGATGTTAGTTATTAAAATAACGGGCATTAGCAGAAACAAACATGTTGAAGTTTATAGTGACCTTGGCTATGTTTAATGTGGCGTTAAGGTTATTGGATGGATTTAATCTCGACGAAAGAAATGCCAAAATCATCACAGGCAGCAGTGTGGGAGGTTATTTTGGATTTTCAGTCGCAATTATTGAAGCAAACGGGTTAAGTTTACATTTTAAAAGACAAGTTTAAATAATACATCGCTTTTTATACGAAATGTTTTATTTATAATAAAATATGTTTCACAAAACAATAATTAATAGTTTCACTAATGTGTACCTATCCCGAAATGCGAGTAAATTACCATCCTGTTAATGGTATTTGATACAATTTGGTTAATCTGCTCTATTCATTTGTTCACATGGTTATATGTTAACATTCCTTAGATATCTCTGAATGTTTATCAGAGAAATTTCAATGCTGTATCTCCTTGTATAATACCGACACCAGATTCTCTAACAATTTTGAGATTTTTTGGGGGACAGTTTCATTTCGACCAAATTAGAGCAAATTATAATGTAAAAAAGTTAAAGCCGTTAAGGGAATATTGTAAAAGTGTTGTGTTATATGTTAAACACATGTAGTGGAATATTATAAAAGTGTTGTGTTAATATGTTAAACACGTGTAGTAAGTTAACAAAATACAGTCCAACAGTAAATCTACACGAACAAATGAAATCCTCGTTTCAGTACCCATTTTTCATTAAATTAAGCAAATAGATACCAGCATTATAAACTCACCAGATTGTTGTTTTAATATAATAGTTAAACAACGTAGTACACTTTCCTTAATATAATATTAAGTTTATGTCAAACATGACATTTTCGAATAACACCTATTGTAGGTNTAGACTACCTATTTGATACAATAGAAAGTCTGAAAGCAAAAAGTGTTTGATCATATCCAATAAATAAATTAATCGCAACCATTTTTACTGTAGTCTATTAAAGCCTCGTTTAGACTTTCTATCCTTAACAAAACAATAAACAGTCTTAAGGCTTACTACACTACATTTCATGAGATAATATTAGAACATAGCTTTTATAACATCCTTATTGATACAGGTGTTATTTGATTATTCACCACTGCAAGTATGTTTTTTTTCAATTTTAAAATGGCAAACAATCCATAAAGTCCGCGTTGGGTCCCTCTTTATAATGTGTAAGTAACAACATTATATATGCGGTACATAACAAATACAATTTGAGTAACAACATGATATATGCAGTACAAAACACATCAGAACACATTAAATTGATGATACAAAGGTATTATGCATCACTGAAAAGAGCGATAAATATTATTATTAAACAGCCTAATTTTTTATTAATAGTCCATTAATTGATGTAATAAGCTTGATAAATGTGTACATATTTTTTCTTTGTCTGTAATACACTGTAATATATTTTGATCTCAGTTCTGTATATTATTTACATTCAAGAATAAAATAAAACTTATTTTTGAGTTTATTACAAATAATAAACTTTCATTTAAATCTAATTGAATAGCCACAGGTGTAGCCTATCTACATGTCTCAATATTTAATCTATGTGATAACATGGATAATTTTGATAAACTTAATCGAAATTAATTTAAACTAGTTTACATAATTACTATAGCGATGCACTTTTCATCTACAATCTAATCTTAACTACCTATTTTGAACAATAGACAGTCTTAAAGGAAAGGGCTAACTCTGCCATTCACCAAATTTAGCCAATGGCTTAAAGTTGAAACATTTGGTTTAAGAAATTTATATTTGGCTACATCTTTTTCATTATTAAACCCATAACATAGCAAAATAACAAGATTGTTAATATATATTGATGCAAATTTGGCTTAAGAAAGAAAAGCCTCGAAGGGCATTGTTCACAGATTGTCAAAATGACACCAAATGTATATGGTGTAGACGGTTGATGAAAATACAGTTTAGTTTATGAATAGTGATTATTTGAAATTGATAAAATTATAAAGTGTTACAAACCCGAAATGATTGAATATGTTGGAATTGCTAGTTTCTGTTAATTCCTTTAAATTTTGTAACAACACGTAGATCACTTATATAAAAAAAAGTATAAAAAGCAGACTTAATTTCTTATAACCGTCCGGAGTGCAGAGTGTTTACAGCAGTTCGATAAGGGCAAACTTATTTCTCAATATTTCTCGTTATAAATTCTTTTCATGTTAGTATATTTATTTAACGCCTCAATATTTAAGAATATATATATATATATATATAAAGAAACAAAAGGCAGTCTAAGGATCAGGCTTACACAATAAGTCATAATTTAAAGTGTAAACATTACGATTTAAATTGTAAACCTTATTAGTTGTAACTATTAATGCAATTAACAGTCACATAGAAAGTTAACTAATCATCATAATCTTCTTCAGCCATGGCTGATGTCATTGTTGATGGCTTAGTGCGCCCACCCTCACAGCAGTCACGGTCACTGGCATTTCGAACAAATCTTTAATGAAAAACTGTATTTCACTGTTCGTTTAGTTCTGAAAGACTCGCTTGATAGCTACTCTATTTCACTGTTCATTTAGTTCGGAAAGACTCGCTTCACAGCTACTCTCTATTTCACTGTTCGTTTAGTTCGGAAAGACTCGCTTGACAGCTTCTGAAAAAGTACACATTCAGGATTATTAATGATCATTTAAATACATTTGCTTAAATATATTAAGATTTTTAATTTATTTAAACTTTTCACTTTTTCATCCACAAGCCTTATTGTTCAAATATTCAGGGCTATTAATTTTGATGTACGGTTTTAAAACCTTAAATATTATAGTTATGGCAGTTTAATTTAAATGATATAGTACTTTATGCTGTTATAAAAGTGTAAAAAAAAATAATAATACAAATAGCATATTATGTTAATAACCAAAGAAACAACTCCAGGAATAGTATGTACCTGAAACTATCGTTTGTGGTCTCTCAGACGACAACCTTGAAGATTCACCACTGGAAATGTGGGTAGGCTCTGAGGGCTGGGTCTGGACAACAATGGTGTGGAATCTTTCAATGAAACAACGAAACAAAACTATTCTTAATATGTATAAATACATTTAAATTGTATACAAATCCAATTTAAGTGAGTGTACAACTAAAAAACCAACAAAGTATGAATGCGCAGTAAAATGTACCTCGCGAATATATATTATAAACGTAAAATCAAAATTCGTACTGTACCTTTATTTACTCACAAATCTACATGTGCGTACAAAAATAAAGTTAATCATATATTATAATATATATATAGCAAAGAAAACAGCATCTGCAAAGATCAACTTTGTCAAGGCAGGGGAAACAAGCACAAAGCCAGCTCCNGTTAGTATATTTATTTAACGCCTCAATATTTAAGAATATATATATATAATGAAACAAAAGGCAGTCTAAGTATCAGACTTACACAATAAGTCATAATTTAAAGTGTATACGTTAAGATTTAAATTGTAAACCTTATAAGTTGTAGCTATTAATGCAATTAACAGTTACATAGAAAGTTAACTAATCATCATGATCTTCTTCAGCCATGCCTGATGTCATCGTTGATGGCTTGGTGTGCCCACCCTCACCGCAGTCACGGTCACTGGCATTTCGATCATTTTTTTTTAAACCTATTTCACTGTTAGAATGAAAGGATTGAATGAAAATAGTATGTTCGGAATGACTCGCTTGACAGCTACTCTATTACACTGTTCGTTTAGTGCGGAAAGACTCGCTTGACAACTTCTGAAAAAATACACATTTAGGATTATTAATGAACATTTAAATACATTTGCTTAAATAAGATTTTTAATTTATTAAAACAAGATATTCACTTTTTCATCGACAAGCATTATTGTTAATTTTTCAAATATTCAGGGCTATTAATTTTGATATACGGGTTTAAAACCTGAAATATTACGGCAGTTTAATTTAAATGATTTAGCCACCAGAATAACACATAATTCAAATTATCAGCTTATCTGCATGTATTGCACTACTACAGACTAGTTCTGTATGATGTTATAAAAGTGTAAAAAAAAAAATACATAATACAAATAGCATTTTAATAACCAAAGAAACAACTTCAGGAATTCGCTATATTCCAATAGACCATAATTCCTTGCGGATAGACGAATGGGTAACTTCCGGTTAAATGTAAACATTGATTACTCAGTGCAATAACGAAAATAATCAACTTCAGTGAAAAAGTATGTATAATAAATGTTTTTATGTCAGAAACTGAAGGATATGTTACCTAAATTATATTAAATTTGCATTATTTGGTGTATTTGCACTCAAGTATTTGTCTTTAGATGGGTTTTCAGCCGATTTTGAGTTTTAACTAGTGGGTGGGATGAAAAAAATTGTTACACATTTCATTCATCGGTTTAAAATTTCAAGACAACAATTGATGCACATTTTTTTTATTTCAGATTCAATTTTGGTATCCTTCAAATATGCCTAATCGTCATGGCAGATTAGCATGATGGTCCTGTTCTCCAAGACTGTGTGTGTGCGTTCATGAAAGTTATGTGTCCAAGGCAAGTGTATACTAAAATTACATCTGTCAATTAATCTATCTTCTTCAGATTCACTTATTGTCTTGTTTTCCTTCATAATTCATATTTTTGCTTTGTTATTTGTACACAATTTTTGTATAAATGAGACAAAGGAAGTAAAAGCACTTAAGTTTAAATGTGCTATTTTTCTGTTGTTTTTCAGACTTGACAAGGATTAGTCGAAAAATTTGTTACCGGTTATAAGGTTCGAAGCTGTGTAAGAAGTACATGAATACCATCAAACAATACGGAAGGCGTTGTTATGCAGCCAGTTAAATATTACAACCGCAGTGACAGACAAGGACACTGCTTCATTCGGTGGTGTAAACGGAAAGCTTTTTATCTCCATGAACTATGTAAACAAACCATTTTATATATATTTTTGTATCAAAACAAAGTGTATGTATTAACATAAGTGTATATTTATGTTTGTTGTTTCTATGTTATTACTGATATTAATGAGATACATATGAAATCTGATTATGCATGTTAATAAAACAATGGTTTCATAACAAACAAGAAAATTTGTTGAATTGATATCCACCGCAATTAAAATTGTGTTTATGGATGGGCGAAGGATAATAAAACAGAAACCCAATGATGCTTGTTTGTGGTCTTTTAAGTTTCTTTTGTTTCCAATAACATGCTCATATGAATTTCTTTACTATATCAAA
>VMBQ01000184.1:155954-275930 GCA_007657795.1 Dreissena rostriformis
TACTATAGCCATATAAGGAAAACTGCCACGCCCCCTGGCAGCCATGTTTTTCAACCAACCGGAACCATTTTCGAACTTGTCCAAGATATTATTGAGACACATGTTCTGACCAAGTTTCATGAAGATTGGACAATAAATGTGACCTCTAGAGTGTTAACAAGGTAAATGTTGACGCCGCACGACGGACGACGCACGACGGACAAAAGGCGATCACAATAGCTCACCATGAGCACAACGTGCTCAGGTGAGCTAACAAGCAGTTAATAGTATACTTTTTATTATAGACAGTTGTACTTAAAACAATCAGTTTATCCGCCTTTAAATTAGAAATTTGGAACCATTGCAAAATTTATCCTGAAATCAGGCTACTGTTTACATTCTGGCTAGTGTTTTTCCCAGGCCACTTTAGCGTGGCGAAAAGCCACGCCGCCCTCCCGGATAGCAACTCTGCCCTTTTCAAAGGCAAATTTCGCCACGCGCCCTTATGGATAACATCTTTATTGCCTTATGACCTAACTTGTCCGCAAAATCAGCGTCCTTGATTGTCTGTGATGCTCCGACTGTGCTTGATTTACTCGAGAGACGTCAACGTCTAATCGACTATATTAAGCGAGTAGATTTAATCTATTACAGTGCTCGATTTATAGGTAGGTCTTATACTGACTGCTCCAAAGCATATGCGAGGGAGTATATAACAGGCTCAATTAGAATGAAGTAATCTTTTTACGCATCGCATAATAAACATGTTCTTAGATCGATGCAAACACAAATTTCTGCGTTCGATAGGGATTCATTTTTAAATTATCATAAGCATCCACGTACAGCCGACAAAAACATGTCCGTGTTTAATCTTATATTCAGGGTAAATGCACAATTTAATATTAATTATGTATTAACATAAGGCAATTAACTTACACACCTTTACCAAAGTAGATAAACCAAATATACCGACTATCTAGCTAGAGACTTGAAAGGTGTGAAAAATTGCGGCCGTGTATTATAATGCGTGTCAATATGCATCTCTTCAACTATATGATAAATGTTGTAATCACATTATAATTGATAAGTAAAAATAACATATAAAGTATACCCATAGCCGTTATCATTGATAAATAATTATCTATAACAGTACTTCCATATAGCTAAAAAGGGACTACGCGTATGACTCTGCCCTTTTTTGCATACAGCGCGCGTTAAAATGCCCTTTTTGAATTTACTGCAACATGCCCCTTTGCCCTCCTGGGAAAAACACTANGCCGATTAATTAACTGACCTCTGTAAACAAACATGTGTCACGGAAGTCATACAGTTCATTTTATTGGGAAATCTTAATTTGCACTGACTTAGCAATTTCTGATCTTAAATTCATTTTTTTTCTACTCCCAAACGGCTAAAGGAATCTAATAGCATTATTGATTTTCAGGGTTTAGCCGGCTATTACTGGGTTTCATCAGGAAGTAAACATATTTGTATACACAAATAGCACGCAATGAAATACTCAACATGCCAACAACCGTAGTACCAATTTAACTATTCTGCATACTTCACTATTATTTTGAACACAGTTATTTCTTATTCCTAATACTTAGAAAAAAAAACACAAATAAATTGGCATTCACAAATAAGACAATATCACAGGTTCCTCATTAAATGAAATATTAAATAAAACTACACAAAACACACAAAGAAACTTTTTTTAATTTTAATATTTGTACATATTACTATAAACATAATTACACATTTATTTAATTGTAATCTTAAACAATAATTTGTAATTGAACACAAAATGTGTAGCTTTTTTAAAGGGCCGTAACTCTGGGTATGTCAGAAACGTATGAACCAAACTATGAAGGTGCCACATTCTACAAACCCACATTCTGTTTAATATCTTTGTAACATTTTAGCACTCTAGCATTTATATTTCATTCAAGTTATGAGGGACACACACATAAGACTGAAGGACGGACATAGAGACACATGCATTATATGCCCTACCCTACCCCCTCTATAAAATTAGGGGCATCAAATTTATAAACACTTTACAAACAAACTCCATTCAGAAATGGGATACATAATGCTTTCTTACATATGCTATGAACAGCTGTCTGAGTGAAGATAATCGAACTTATGAGGCGGTTCTTAAAAATCAATAGATCCGTTTATATCAAACTACTGTCAGTGATTACCATCCCTAACTGTTAATAGCGCGTATCGCTTAATACCAGCCACATCTTCGTACTTATTTTCGCGGTTTGTTATGCACCTAAAAAGATTTTTAACAATTAATAAACAACACTGTAACTTCGCAACTACATTGTACTCTTTATACATATATCAAGTGTTTAACAATCACAAAGAGATGTATTGGTTATCGTATGCATGTATATGTTTACATGAATATACGTTCTGCTAGGATTCGTTTTATGTCGGTTATGAGAGAAACCAAGAGATAAGCTAGTTAAAGTATTTAAAATTCGCGAGACGGGAAAATGCCTTTGCTCAAGATTGTCGAAGAACTATTTGCTTGGTCTTGCAGTGTGCTTAAATAATAAACAAATTACGGCAGATATGGTCCGTCTCAATGACGAGATCGTTTAAAGACCGTTATTTTATTATTCGAAAGCACATCTTGAGCCGAGAACAGTAAAATTTCGGTATATCCGGGCAATGCTTTCCTACAGTGAAAATATTTATGTCCAATGTGGAAGCTATTCGTAAAAAAAATGCATAACAATAATAATTAAATTCCAATATCCTGCACCCTACTGCGCTACAAGAAAATATAACGTTCTGTTCTAATATCACAGTTACTGAATTCCACCGCTACAAACCTTATGAATTTTTCGAAGTGTTTTGGATGCAAGGCATTGCAAACGCTTCATTATTTTTGTCAGAATTCGATTGAAGATTATCATTAAAAACATATTTATTTGTCTTAGTCATGAGTGTTCTTTTGTTTGTTTGAATATAATGTATGCATTCTTTTATATTTCATGACAAAGTTCCATTTTGCAACTATTAACAATGATTTGAAGCCATTTTGAATAAATGCCATTTTGGGCACTGCGTGTATATGTTTTCTGTATTAAGTTCGACGTCATGTTGGTAACGGATGCTTAGACAATACATAAAATATATAGTCTCACTACGCGCTGAATATGTGAATCATTATAATGAATATATATTATAATCACAATCACAATGGGTATACATTTGTGTAAAATGTAAAGTTAATTAAATTCCGACAGAATACTATATTTAAAACTGAATGTTTGCTTTTGAAATACCCCTATAATTAAGTTTATATTACTTTGTCTTATAAATAGAAAATATTGGTAAAAGTGTAGAGCATATGGAGTTTCATACGCAGTAAATGTATTCCGTGATACTTTGGCCATTGTTTGAAACTTCTGATTTGGAAACAGACACAATTCTATAAAAGTAGGAATTGTTACAAACACACAAATGCGATCGAGAGGTCATGGGTTCGAACCCCACTGGGAGCGTTCCATTGATATCCCCCAAAGACACCAAGTACTGGTTATAGTCCCAGGAAACGGACTCGAGAGCGTTTATATAAGCCTACGGCTTTAGATGCAATCGAGCTTAAATAAATAGGTTTAAACTAAACAAATGTCCAGACTGCCGAGTACAGTGAAATTGCAGTATATCCGGGGTACGCTTTCCCACAGCTATTCGTAAAACAAAAATGCATAACAATAATAATTACATCTTAATATGCCGCACCCTACTGCGTTCAATCCACATATTAGTTTCTGTTCTAATATCAAAGTTACTGATTTTCAAAGAACACACACAACTACTCTATCAACTATTTAAGAGAACGTATACTTTATATTGATATCACGTGTGTGAAAATCAGAGAGAAAACAATACAATATTTTACAGTTTACATCCATTAAGACTTGTCCGTGTGTTGTTATGCATGTATATGTTTATATATGTTTATGTGCTGCCAGGATTCCTTCAATGTCGTTGATGAGCGAAACAATATGATATACTATTACAAGTATTTAATAAATGCGAGGTTGGAACATGTACAAGCACAAAGTTGTCCAAGAAAGACACGGACGTAACTGCGGTCCGCTGAAAACAAAATAGGCAGAGGTTTTTCCCGACCCGATGACGCCGGTTACAACCTTCTTAATCTTACGAAATAATATGCCTTGAAGATTAAGTTAATCCGGTAAAATCGCATGTGCATGTTATCTGATACAAAAAATAGCTAAAAAATAAGAGCTATGTGCTATGTTAATATATGACACGTAAATGCATTATATAGAACATTAAATGATACGATTAACTGGTTGTTGCTAGCGTTTCCTGCTTTTTTGCTCATCCCAAACCAATAATAATAGTAGAAATTTGACGTTTATAAAATATGTACATCGATATACTAATTATTTATTTGTGCATGTATGAGTATACATGTACCGTGCTTAAATTCAAAATCTTCTTAATAAACACAAAATAAACCTTTTTCAACCGCAAATTACGTCACTTTTACCGCACGAGATCGCAAAGTACGGTATTTCTTACTTGTTCTCTGAGATGTGCTTTTGGATTATTAAATAGCGGTCTCTTAACGATCTCGAATTTTACACCCTAATTTAAAGTTAATGTACTTGTTTCAGATAAAGGCCCCAGATGGCGACAATTCGAAGCAACGAGTGGCCATAAAGTAACACCGTACGTTCCCTTATCGTCTTTTTTAACCGTAACGATATAGTAAATAACGAGCAAAAGGGCCACACTCACAGAACTTACATTACATGTGTGATGTGGACAGCGCCCCATCAAGAACTCAAAGTGGGAAGTGGAGTTGAATATACAAAACAAAGGGTGACGTTTATAATACTATTTGTTATTAACTGAGATGATACATAAAGATAAAGCAAATCACAACATGTCTATTTGTGTACAATGTGGTTTTCTAGTTAAAACATGTTCAATCATGTAATAATATCATTTATAAACATTCCCATGAAATATAAATACTAAAAAGCAAACTCGTGTACGCATTCAGGTACTCATTCATGTACGCATGCAAATCTCGAATGGAGATTTACCATACCCATTGACAACAGCCCGTTTTAACCTTTTAACCCCTAGCTCTGGAGACTTGAGAGCTATGTTATGATTACAGATTATATAACACAGGGAATATTGCAATACTGTCGCATACATCATCCCTTAAATATTGCTAATCAGCGTGTATGAGAACAATTTTCTACGCTTTGAAATCATGGTATTTTTTACTTTACAAAACTGCAGCAGCGGTAGAGTATCAAATCTCAGTTGACCATTTGTTAAGTAGATATTGTTTTTCTAGGCATATATAGTGTTATTAATATGACATTCAAGTTGAAGCCTATTTCCTCAACAAATGTAAACACAATAATAATAATAATTTAAGATTTACAAACACGATCTATCAGTACACAGTNTGGGCCATGCGATATTACTGACCGTGGGGAGAAAACGGTTACAATATTCAGTATAAAGATCAGAAGTATTTACAGTATATGGATTACAAGTTTATACAGTATATGGATAACAATTATTTACAGTTTATAGATAAAAATAATAAACAGTATACGGATAAAAAGTATGCACAGTACCGGTATAAAAATAAAAAGTATATACAGTATACGAATACAAGTATATATATAAAATAGATACAAAGTATGTAAGTAATATGGATAAAAAGAAGATACAGTACATGGATAAAAAGTATATACAGTATATGGGTACACATTGCATACAGTACATGGATAACAAGTATTTACAGTAAATGGATAACAAGTATTTACAGTATATGGATACAAATTATATACAGTTTATAAATATAAAGTATATTTAGTATATAGATTTAAAAAATGTCAGTATACATATAAACAGTATATGCATGATTTATATAAATAGCAAATACAGTATAAGGATTAACAGTATGTACAGCAAATTGATAAAAAGCAGGGTTCCCGCTCTCAATCCCCATTGTCACAAATGGCGATAAAATCTCAAAAGAGTTTCAAGATTGGCGAATTTTTAAAATATAGTGTTTTATTTTATATATTTTACTTAATGGACAAATGTGGCTTTATTGAGAAGCCAATTTATGACAGTCAATTACTGGAGCAGATTAAGCCAGTGCAATGTCCTGCTTATATAAGTAAATGAATAATTAAATTTAAAAAAAACATAGCAAAATGCGAGGGATTTTTCTGCATTTTCTGTAAATTCAATAATGGTCGGCAAGTATTCTATGCAATTTGTTTTATAATTGATGTTCGGAAGTGTGACCAGAAAAACTACCAAAAGAATGGAAAATAATGCCAGTAACGTAATACTTGTAGCATGCGCTTGGGTAGGCATATTTGCATAATGATGACATAGCTTGCAAGATTTTGCATGCTCCCTGCATGATGGTAGATTATGTCTGGGCCAAGAAACAACGGGTTTTAATGGCGTTTGGAGCCTGCATCATCAGTCGCAATTGATAATTAGGTGTTTTATTACACTGTGCATCGCTCTTATTTAATGCATATTTGTTGTGTTATAGGAGGGGTCCAAAGTGGCATGGGTTTTATTTTTGTGGGGGGAGGGGAATTAAAATTGAAGTAAGGTGATATCATTTATATTAATTCTGTTTTGAATTTTATTTTAGTTGCATTGCAAATGACACAAATTTGATTTGTTAATGCAATGGATCCTCCACTTATTTTTTTAAGACGTTCAAAATAAGCACTTAACATTTTTACAATTTTCATTCTGATGTTTCTCAACATATTTTCTACATCTGCATGATT
The DNA here is from genome assembly GCA_007657795.1 of Dreissena rostriformis. NCBI lineage: Eukaryota > Metazoa > Mollusca > Bivalvia > Myida > Dreissenidae > Dreissena > Dreissena rostriformis. Next base: position 162,785 of record VMBQ01000184.1, read on the forward strand.
TAAACAAATAGTGAACATTTAATAATAGTCACAAAGAATCATCTTAATCTTATATCACATAATTGCTTCTTTAAAAGTAAAGAGCAACATATTATTCACCAGATAAATATTGAAATACTATAAACTGAAACTGAAAGTCAAAGTCCTGTGAAAATTACTGGCAAATCTGATCATTGCATGCTAATGGACCTCCTTGTTACATGTGTCTGATGATACTAATGCCTGCGTAATGAACCTTCACTAGTGGGACAGGTGTATGATTAATACCTCATTTGATGGCAATTGTCTGCAATTGTTGTGATATTTCCCAAAGATAACAAAGATGTGTTGAGTTTTAAAATGCTATAAGTGTCTTTGGATGGGGGCCATAATCTAACTATGGGTTCCACATTGTCTTCACCAGGTCTCTCAGCTGTTGTAGCAATTACAGTGTCAACTGCCTGGAAATCGGATGTGTATTGTCTTGACATCTCCTGTTTGTGATCCATACTGACACTTAACAGCAATTTATGTTGAACTTTGTACCTTAGCTAATTGAAATTACATGCAGGTCATGCGTGTATTTTTTGGATTGAACAGTGTTTGACTGTTGTTAAGATGTAATAAGTTCAAATTTAAGCAGCTTTAGAATTAAAACTTTAAATAAACTTATAAAACTTAATAAAAAAAACAAGTTGGGTTTTGTTGGTAAAACATATTGTGTGCTAATCTTAAAAAATATTATTTATAAGCTCAATAATTTTCAGTCAACAGAGATAATGACATTTTTTACAGTTATTTTTCTTTTTGAAGAATGCCACTTTTGCATAATTTGTTACAATTATGAACAGAAGTAATGGACAGTGAAACAGCTTCTAAATTACAAACATTCAAGTGCTATTGTTAGTAAATCTGCTGTAAAATATTGCTAATATGTTGCTTTACCAACATGTAGCAGGATATCAACAGTTGATGCTGCTACGATTCTCAGCATCTACAGATTGTTTTGTCTTCTAGAGTGCTCGACTACAATACCCAGTCTGGAATTCTGGCGCACTGCTACCCTGTCGTGATGTGTGTGTCACCCAAAAGAATCCTAACGTCTTTGTTTTCGAGCGATGACGTATTTGCAGCACAATACACCCCAGCCTTGTCAAAGAGAACTTGGCATTTGCTCTCAAATAAATATAATTCTTCTCCCCAAAAAAGGATTGATAGCAATAAAAGAAGCTAAAATTGTTCATTTCTTTTAGTTTCATTCTTGAGGTATTAAGGGTATTACAATCGTAAAAAGGGATGTTGGTAGCCATCGATGAAGAGTTTCTCACATTGTAAGTCGATTGGCCAGAATAATTGGATTAAGTTTCAACGTTTGTCAGGTGCATGTTCCGCATTTGAGGGCAAATAATTGTTGACACTATTGTAGACTACTGTTACAAATGACTTCTTTATACAAACAATGAGCCATTTATAATGGGATTTATTGAACAGAATGTCATGGCATAGGTCTGGCAAACTTGTATTTGCACTCCAGATTGTTTGCGTTTCGTGGTGCAAGATGGCCACTTACGCGTGCCCTAAGCTCAGTTTGTTTGACCAGCCTTTTCCAGTCTTGTGAAACCTTAAAATATTGACATAAAGTTATGAAATCTTGTTTACACAGAATCTTAACTTGATGGTTGTTAAAAGAAATTGATACGTATTGAGCCATACTGATTCTGGATGAGAACACTGTAATTTCAGAATGTGTGTGGCAATAAATGGATCGTCTGCTTGTGTAGAATATCTTCTGTGTAAAAAGGATAGATTAAAAAAAAATGTCAAAAAGAGAAAAACTTGTGTCACTCATTTACAGTCTTGAAATTCAAGATATCGAATACAGTTGCAGTAACATGAGGCAGATTTTGTTCTATCTGGGGTAACATAGTATCATAAATGTATGTGTAAACTCTTTTATTTGATGTATTTTATATGAGCCTCGCTCTGGGAAAACAGACCTTAATGCATGTGCGTAAAATGTCGTCCCAGATTAACATGTGCATTCTGCACAGGCTAATCAGGACACATTTTTCCGCTTTTATGGCATTTTCTGTGAAGGATGTCGATTCTTAACGGATATGCAGTCTAGGCGGAAAATGTCGTCCCTCATTAGCATGTGCAGACTGCACAGGTTAATCTCTGATGACGCTTTACGCACATGTATTTAAGCCCTATTTTCCTAGAGCGAGGCTCATATATTTTTTTTGATGATTAGCACCCACCTGTTGTCCATTGCATAGCTTCATTGCTGGCATATTATAAAACTTGATGTTAATGGTCAATATCAGTTAAGGTACCCAGAGATCTGAGAATACAACGATGTGGAATCAAACACCCCAAAGAGCTCTGAGATCAATCACCAGTTGACCTCACATGACCTGCGACCTTGGTTAACCTGTGTCCTTGTGACACAGATTTCCATGGGAATAAAGCATTTGTCATGGTGCGACAGAGACCACAACAGCTGAGAGACCTTTATTGTTCTTCAATCGGGTTTTTCACAGTTTGGATTGCTTGTTGATGGTGAAAAGGAATAGGAGACGTATTTAGCCTTAAATTTACCAAACTACATTTTAGAATACAGGCCAGGGCTTTAAAAACATTTGTCACTCCAAGAGTAACAATATTTGTAGATTTTTTTTAATTGTTCTTAATCTAGAAAGAACAAAACATAATTTGCAGCCTTTTATGGTCCCATCATTCCACTATGAAAAATTAAATGTCAACATTTTTGTTCACATTTATATTGCATTAATATATTTCTCATTTTTATTTGACCATCTAGGTAAACTGATTCCTTCAAAATGAAATGAGTAAGCATGGTACACATGTTAATTTTACAATATTTTTTACCCATATGTAAAAAGTAGGTACCCAGTGAAATATTTCCGGTATCTCAAATGCTGTTTTGCATGACGAAGGCCGAAACACCCTGGTACCATAAAGTCTAGATTCCCAGCCAATGCCCCCATTTCTAAAAAAATAAATAAGCATTGTTTAAGAATATCTGGCCCAATACATTTATTTCATTTATTCTCATTATTATAAATCTTAATTTGATGGTTTTGTACAAAAAAGTAGTAATACTGTTAATTCAACATGGAATTTTCAAGTAAAGATTGTAGTATTTTTTAAAGGATTTTGTGCACACTTAATTGCAATACAAAGAAAAGATAATCTTTTTAAATTAACCAAACAAATTGGGCTATGTTCATAAGAGTTAAGGTTTTTCAGTAAATATATCCACTGTAAGGACACTACCGGTATTGTATTTATATTTTCGCATTCAATTAAAATGTGAACAGCAGTAACTTACGCAAAATCATACTGTCTAGTGAGACTTGGACCACCTTTAAGTTTCAATACCGAAATAAACTGTCACACAAATGTATCAGTGTAATTATGGCTGCAAATTCAGAATAAAAGTCCCCTGCTGGTGCGTGCATTGACATCTGTCGTTCTGGCCACTTGTAAGAGGCGATGCTGCCTAATTTAGTGACCAGTTCCTTGATATGTACTCAGCTAGGGAGTAACTTGACTTTTATGGGCCCTGTCCATACAATAAAGTCATTCATATGTGAAATTAAATTGTTAAGTTGTAAAGTCTTAAAATACCCGTGTCCTTTTTGGTATGAGGAACGATAGGCTGACTGAGTTTTTCTGCTTCAGCGTTTTTATTTGCGCAAATGGCTTAAGTGACTCTATTGGAAATGGACATTTTAGCAACGATGTTTATGTCTTGATGTCTTAATTGGATTGTACGGACATTATAATGTAACTTTGGATTTGCTTCAATTTTACTAATTTACAGTAGAGTCATGTTGCGTTTCTGGTTTCATGTTAAATAATGAATATTCCTCACCTAAATTGCTTAAACAATACTTGTATAGATTCCCTAAATGTCAGATTTCATTCAGAGCATGGTTTTTTGGGCCATTAGTAAAATACAAGAGAACTTATAAAAGGCCTGAAAATTAAATTTCTTTGTACAATCTGTCAATCAATTGGGTTCGACTCTTAACTTTGTGTTTCACATGGTTATTGATTCCTCATTAATATTGGGATCACACTAGTAACATGCTCATTTAATTTGATTGTCACAAAAGCGTGAAAACACGAACAAAAGATTTAACCTCAGGGATATTTACCCACTGAAGGTTCCTTCTAAGGAATCTAATTATGGCGTGTGGTGTGTGTTTAAAGGTCAGTCGAGATTGTGATGGTACCCTGATTGGGGGATTTTGTGAGCAAATGGCAACATTTAAGGTCAAAGTGCATGGCCAGGATAAGATGTAAAACTGTTGTATCAGATATATGTTTCTGTATAAGATAAAATATTTGAATGCCGGACGTTTGATAAGAAGCGAATGTATGGACATATGGGGCATTAAGTCCTTTTTTAGAGTCATCGAACACAAAATGACATAAGATATACATGTATTATAATAATACTTTCCATCACTTGCTGATAGTACAGTGTTGCTAACAGTTTAAGATGTATTATCAGATGTTCTTTTGTAGTCACAATTTAATGTAATTTTAGGTTTGAAAATTAGCATGTATTCATATGGCAAAATATCAGAACAGAACAATAGTATGAATTTATTAGTATGTCAACGATGTGCATGTCTTTGTTTTTATTTAATTTTCACTTATAAGCTGAATCGGAATTGTTGTAATTTCATTTCTGTTTTAGTAATCAGACATTTCATTTTCTGTGTTGTTTTGTTCTTAATTTAAAAGAGTTTTTTCAATGTCTCATCAAGACGCATGAATTTAATTTGATATGCATAAAAACAGTTTAAACCAAAGTTAAGATATGATTCATATTAGCAAACAATTGCATGCCTTGATGTAATTGCTATATAAAGAAAACATCACAATTAGTTGTGGTTTCATGTCTCTTACAATAGCAGACGTGCATTAAATGTTTTAAAAGAACTCTATGGTCACAAGATGTCATCAACAGTTTAGGTTAATTATCGAAAATGGTGCAAATTCTCGTCAACAGATGGCCAATTTGTGAATGAGCGAATGACGAAAGTGTAAAATAAACTTGCATTGAATTGATAAAATGTATGTCCCCCCTGGGATTTCCAGTCATCTTTGTTTCGTTAATTTGGCACAGAGGGGCTAGAAGAAAGGCGGCCATAATGTGTTGGTTACAGTTGAATTATTGAGACACAACTCTCCACTGTCCTTGTATTACAACAGTAACAGCTCTTGTGATCGGATTTGTGTTATACAATGGAAACGGTTCCTGTTATGCGATTCTTAAAGTGCGACTGTTTACTGTGAAGATTGGCAATGCAAATCATTCTTCAGTGATTTGATCGTTTTGTCTATACACTATTGTTCTTTATTACATTTAATTAGTCATAACTTACCCAACTTGTTTTTTTGTTAACCACTTTAAATTTATAACAATAAAATGATAGAGTCATGCCAAGCTTGTTTTTGAAGAGTTATTGTTATGTGTCAATGCCCAAACTACATGCATTTGAGTTTAAAGTGTTAAATCAATTTTGTAAATGTTTATAATAACAAAATAGAGTTTAAATGTTTGTTAAACATAATGTTGGGATATCAAAATATTGATTATATAATGAAGCTTCCATTATTTTTCTCCCAAATATCATTAAAAAGATATACGATATATCAGGACAACATCATTATGCATGTTTTCTACCAGCATATCAAATCTCACTTTTGGGCATGGTGTGACAATAAACAATATATATTAATTTCACAAAAGCAGTCATAATTTCTGATATGTGTTATCACCATCAAACATGATGCATATTTTTATGAGCTGTATTGTAATAAATATTTTTACAAAAGTTTTCTGTGTATTTTCAGGTTTGATTTCAACTACAACTTAACCAAGTGACGGAGAGAACAAGTATGTCATCGGTTTGGTGGCGAGTTTTGTGGCAGCTTCATTCAATGTTAATGTTCCCCGTCAATGCAACTGAACTGTCATCTGCAGCAATGACACTTGAAAGTGAAAGTGATACAGTTTTGTAAAGTTTACATAGCACTTAGGAGTACCTAGAATTGTTGTCGTAATCATCATCGTGAATGTTTCCATGCAACTTGCTTTGATGCGATAAACAGTTCTTATTAATTTGTGTTTGTTTTAAAATATGCACTATTTATGTATGTGTTTCATACTTTTGTAACGCCTGAAGCAAAATATGTCTTATAATTTATGTATCTCTTGACTTTGCCTCAATTGCACAAGTTGGTGTACGACAATGTTAAGGAAACTCAATATGTTTGAGTCAAATGTTTTAAAAACGTTTTGGATTGCTATTACTTGCATTTTGGTAAATACTTTTTCTGCAAGCATTGCACAATTTTAAACTAACAGTAGCTGTTTTGTACTGTCATCCATTGTATTAAAACCATGAACATGTTTTGGTCTTGATTTTTTTCGAGATGACGATGATTTGTATACAAATAGATTTTAATTGAGCAAATAGATATAAATAAAAGTTTTGCTGACGATTCATCATTTGCATATGTTTCAGCGCTCTACTTTTTTGGACTTTATGTATACTTACTTCTTACTTTTATTTTTACTTGTAAGCTAACTACTTTAATGAAATTAATTAATTTTGAATATTATTGTTCACATTTAACTTAATAATCTAAACAAATACCGATGCTTTTAAAAGAATATTGTTGCTGATCTGCATCACTGACAATAAACAGAAACTGTGTTGCCTTTCTTTAAAAGTCAGACACTAAATTAACAAGTGCTGTCATTTGTAAGCGCCAATGTCCCCAAACATTGTTTTGACCAAAAAGTTTAACCTAGACATACAAAGAATTGGAAAACGGATACATTTTATTTATTTGTCGAAAAACAGAAAATAAACAAAGAACAATAAATTTGAAATACTGAATAAAGAGTTATGATATTTGTACTCTGTACATCATCTTAGTGTTCCTTATCATTATATGAACTTTTGAAAGGTTCCCTTCAATACTTATATAGTTATGCCGTGAAATAAAAAATATATAAATAACACCAATTATTTATCACTGAAAGAGTTATGCTTCTTTTAATTTGAGACTCTTTTCAAAGTGCAACATAAGAATATGAAGTTGCATTACAATCAATTATATACGAATATTTAACCAAGGTAAATATGTCTATATATATCAAATGAGAGTTATGGTTAATGAAGTTTTATTTGAATCCTTTCAATACTTTTTAATTATTGCGGCCCATGGAATAAATAAACAAAGGGTAATAACTCAGTAAAACCAAAGATCGAGTAATGGTCCTTGTTCTCATTATTTTATCTTAAAGCCAAGTTTATGAAGGTTCATTTGAATACTTTCAATACGTATGCTCCACTTAAGAAACAGTATATACGTTAAGTAAGCAAAGAACAATAACTAAACAAATACTGAATAGAAAGTTGTGGCTCGTGTAGATTGCAATTTCTCTCAATATCCTCTTTAAATATAAAATGTTTTATTAAAAACATATAATACTCGAGTTATACTTCGCACAAAAAAATAGATAAAAGGGCACAACTATTAATATTATGTTCCTTGTACTCTGCACTTCCTTTTCAAGCCGTCTATAATAAGTTTCACTTGAATCTCTTCAATTCTTCCTGAGGTATTCCCAGCAAGAGGACAGGCTGATGGAAGAATGGACAATACGATTACTGTATTGGTCCCTTTATGACAACAGCACATAACATTTTCGGATGATTTTCAATCATATGTGCTTATTAACGTTAACACATGCCATTTTGTTTGTTTTATTAAGATTATTCGTCTTGCTTTTAGAAAAAAAATCCTTCCCCCCTCATTTGTCATTGAGTTAATACTTCTACTGTTGTCCGCCTTGTTGGTTGAGTGATGATGGAATGCTGGCATCTAGTAAAGGATCTTGTTCACGGGTTGGAAAATGACTTTTCTCTAAAAAGTTGTAATCGATTTCAAACAGAATGTAATCATTATATTCTAAGTGCAAAATAACACTCCTGACGAAGAACAATGTTAAACAAATATGTTCGTTTGTTTATAATCATCAATCAAAATCTGAAAAAGTAATGCAAATTGTACATTTTTTCGATTTCTGTAAAAAAAAATAGGCGTTTTACGTTATTTTCTAATGCATATTTTGCTGAATTTTCACGACGGTTCATACCGATGAAATGCCGAAAAATAGTATATAGTTCTGAATTGAGTTAGATCGCTCCATATAACGTTATTTCTCTGACCCCATAATATATGTTGGTTTATATACTATACACGTCATTAGTATTACAAAAAAATGTATTGATGCACCGCAAATGAACAAAACTGACAGAAAAGGGCAAATCTGTTATTTTGAGCTGGTTTTCTCTTAATCTAGTACACCCTTCTACTTATGCAATCACTTGTTTCGTAATACGTGAGCAGCTACTGGATGATTTTGTCTGCTGCAACATTTCGTTTGAGGCTCAGATGGTTACACGCTCCTTACAATGGGCGGAAAAGGCACAACATCGCGTTTGACAGAGCGGTAAGCGTTTTAATATCCCACGGAATGATTCCAGTCATGGCGAAAACGAGGCGATTCATTTTATTTAATCATCCCATTCAGCAAATTTTCCCAAACGGAAGATTCCCTTACCAACAGACGTGTTTTTCGCAACATCGCCTTTATCGTCTTTCGCGATTGTAATAGACTTACAAACTCGCTTATTTGGAGGTGGAATTTCAACAATGTGGACATTTTGGGAAATGAAGCGATGGCTTGATGGCCGCTTCGTGTGATTGAGAGATATTTGTACGAAATGAGATCGACATTGCAGATGGTTACAATAGTTCAAGGGCTGTTTGGAGGCCGATACCTGCCAATTAGTCTATCCGGAGTTCATTGTTTTATGAAGTTAATGATTTTCTCAAGATTGGATACACTGCCTGTGGCAGATATGTTGCGGCGACCAGGACCCGTATTTACCAGCCCATTCTTAAACTTAAGAATAAAGAATAGACTTAAACCAAGAAACAAACGTCAAGCGTTTGAATATATACATACTACCACTGGTAATTATGCCATTAAGAAAATGTTCTATATATAAAATGATGTAGAAATAAGGTGTTTCCTAAAAAAATAAAGCAATTCTTTAATATTCCAATTTTACGAATATTCTTTATTCTTATACTTAAGTCTAAGACTAATTTGGTGAATACGAGCCTAGGGTTGGTCTCTGCGTCAAAACAACACGTGGTGTACGTAACGTATATGGACACATTATGACAATTACAAAGGTCCGAAGAACGCCAGACGAACGGTCTCCTTTAAGAGCGAGCTGGTGCTAATTTTAAGCAAAGCTGGGCGAAAAAAGCGGCGATAGTTTTGAATGCCATGTATCCGAGCAAAGACCTATCAATATACATGTATATTTATAGCTCTTTGATCCGAGAGGTAAATTTCGAGCACAGTTTTAAATCCGGTCATTAAAATGTTCCGTTCCGCGCTATATAATTTTCATAAATTCCGATTGGGAGTAACTTTACGCTCGAGTAATTACCAAAACACTACCGTTTACCTGCGATGCATACATCTGCGGCACACGCTGCGTTCATTGGCACGCGGTTTGCATGCGACGATTTAACGTCGGTTTTGATTGGCTGCTGAAGTTAATTTGAGGTAATTGCGGGTTATGGCTGCAAGAAGATCAATCAGGTGAACTAGCGATTAAAAAAGATTTTAATTATCACAATTTATTAATAATCAACTTCAAAAAATGTATTGATCGAAATATTGATGCAGTAACAACGACCAGTTGACAGTTAACTCTGTTCAGCGGTTCCTGCTGGTTTAACGTACAGGTACAAAAAAGCAGTAAAATTGGTGCGGAGATCCTCACGTGTAGTCTATCTTTTGTTTTCGATAGAAATTGTCTTAGATGAAAGTAACTGAGAACAAAATACATGCAAGGTGTATAAATTAACGGGTGAAGATTATAAATTGCATTTTTATTTTCTTCTTTGGTTTTATCGGAAAAAAGATCGCATTCGTTTGTGTTAATTTGGATAAATGTATTGCCATCAAGATATGAATGTTTTGCGCAAAAGTTATCTCAATGAATGACCATGTGTACCTTATTTTCTATTCAACATCAAATACCCGACGGTCAACTCCATTTTCCTCGACTATTTACTATAAAACATTCCATAATGACGTCAAAGTAATGAAATATTGTCCCATTTTTTAATTATGTAACTCATTTTGTTAACTGTATCAAGTCGAGAACTATAAAGCAGTCGAAATACCCCCCCCCCCTTTCCTTTTTTCACCACTTTCTCTAAAAATGCGCTATTTTATTTACGCGTATAATTTGGCGTACTATCTGAATTACGACGCTTTTAAGCCATCCGTCAACAGTTGAGTGACAACTCCTGTCTTCGAAAAGTCAACCACGGCGCGGAATAACGCCGGGTCTGTCGTGTGAGTATTTCGTTACGAGCCCCACCCCTGAATAAACAATTCCACGAGAGGAACGCTGAGTAGGTTTAAATATACCCATCTTGCGCAACCCGTTATAATGATCAATCCGAAACCATTGGTTTCCGAATTGCCTTTTCTGGCAGCGTCTAACATACTTTAATACGTTGTGAGGCGGGGAAACGCGGAGAGACCGTTCCCATAGTAATTTCCTGATGAATACGCAAATTACAAGCTCGCCTCATTTTTCATTCCATTGTTTATCGCCGGAAAGATTGGTAAATGACAATAAGATAGGTTGTAAATCAGATGTGCGAGCATTTATCAAGTGTGAACGGTGGTAATCTGCGAGCCGGATCCGGACGTGAATCATCTGTGAACGGCCAACGGAACGGTGTTGATCAATGCGCAAACGTGGTCTTATATACTGTAGCCTCGTTCTGTGAAAACGGTGTTTAATGCATATGCGTGAAGTCTCGTCCCAGATTAGCCTGTGCATTCCGCAAAGGTTAATCAGGGACGACACTTTCCGCCTAAACTAGATTTTGGCTAAGACGAGACTTTCTTTGAACGAAAGATATCATAAAAGTGGTAAGAGTCGTCCCTGAGTAGCCTGTGCGGACTGCATAGGCTAATCTGGGACGACACTTTACGCTCATGCATTGTAGGAAATGTCGCCGGACCCGACTATGTCAAGGTCCGTGTATATAAATCTTTTGGGAGGAACACTGCAATTCGCACGTCACGTTTCAACTTTTATTTCATCCACATAAACAATGCCGCCGACGACGCCGACGAGTACACAGACTACGTCGACAATGACGTCCCCGACGGTTATGGCAACGATGACAATGCGAAGATGATAATACGTAAATGACATTCACAAAAACATCCTATGTACCGATGTTTATACCAATGTGACGATTACGAAGTGACGTTTCTTAAGTGATGGTTATCTGTAATTAACAATACGAATGAAAAGTATAATAAACAAACGACAATCTTACATGCAGGATCTAAATACATGTGCGTTATAATAACATGTGCTTTTATTCAACTCACGTAACATTGATTCCAATTGATACAAATAACACATAATTGAAATGAAAACTAAATTCCATTCTCAGATAGTTTTCCTATACCCTTATTACAGAGTTAATAAATGAGACTTTCATAGTCACTCAAAGTAAATGTATAAATTAATTTATCAAAGAAGCACTTTGAGAAAAGATGCAAAAAAATAATACAAAAAATTACTTATGAAAAACAATACCAACTTACTGTAAAATGCCTTCTTACATCCCCAAAATTTATATTTCAATTATCTGAGACCACGACCCACTTGTTTTAGAGCCTTAATGTGTCGGAGGGCTTTGGGCATCGTTCCCATCGTACGTAAAATATTTCTAAATAAAACCATAAAAAAACATCATTTTTGACCAATCAAATTCTGGTATAGGCCCCAGCATCATGTTCTAAATATACCCGTTACCAAATTTGGAGACTTCCGGGAACGCCATCACCATATTCGGAGACTGCTAGTACATCATAGAATGATACGAAACACTTGTTTCTCCGTCAATACCTCAAAGGATGGCTAATTTTTAGATGTGACATTAAAACCTGATATACGAGCTTCACTCCCTGGCTTATNTGATTCCAATTGATACAAATAACACATAATTGACATGAAAACTAAATTCCATTCTCAGATAGTTTTCCTATACCCTTATTACTGAGTTACTAAATGAGACTTTAATATTCACTCAAAGTAAATGTATAAATTAATTTATCAAAGAAGCACTTTGAGAAAAGATGCAAACAAAAATAATACAAAACATTACTAATGAAAAACAATACCAACTTACTGTACAATGCCTTCTTACATCCCCAAAATTTATATTTCAATTATCTGAGACCACGACCCACTTGTTTCAGAGCCTTAATGTGTCGGAGGGCTTTGGGCGTCGTTCCCATCGTACGTAAAATATTTCTAAATAAAACCATGAAAAGACATCATTTTTTACCAATCGAATTCTGGTATAGGCCCCAGCATCATGTTCTAAATATACCCGTTACCAAATTTGGAGACTTCCGGAAACGCCCTCACCATATTCGGAGACTGCTAGTACATCATAGAATGATACGAAACACTTGTTTCTCCGTCAATACCTCAAATGATGGCTAATTTTTAGATGTGACATTAAAACCTGATATACGAGCTTCACTCCCTGGCTTATCGAGCAGGGATTCTTAACACAAAGGATCGGGACCGACCCTGTCAACATCCTAAGTCCAGAAACCCCGTTAAATCATCATTCTACTGGTTTGAAACAATGGTGCTAGTCTGCAACATGCATTAAAATCTGATGAGTGAGCATTTATCAAGTGTAAACGGTGGTAATCTGCGAGCCCAATCCGGACGTGAATCATCTGTGAGCGGCCAACGTTACCGTGTTGATCAATGCGCAATTGTGATCTTATATATTTGAGCCTCGCTCTGGGAAAACGGGGTTTTAATGCATGTTCGTAACGTATTGTTCCAGATTAGCATCTGCATTTCGCTCTGGCTTATCAGGGACAACTCTTTCCACTTAAACTGGGGTTTCGTCAAGAAGAGTCTTCCTTTAAACGAAAACTATCATTAAAGCGGAAAGTGTCGTCCCTTATTAGCCCGTGCAGATTGCACACGCTTATCTGGGACGACATTTTACGCACATGCTTTAAATCCCCTTCACACTAAGCTAGGCTCATTTGCTTTCAATTCTTCTCTCGTATTTCTTCCGTTTGTTTTGCCGTTATTTCTAACTAATAAACTTTTTATCTCTTGTCTTGCCTTTCTTGTCACTTACATTTTCCATTTGTTTGCGCTCATTTCTTGCATCTCTTTGCGCTCATGTCTTGCATTATTTGCTTTGATTCTAAGCATTTCTTTTCGCTCTGTCTTTTTGCCTCTTTGGCTTTGCTATCATTTTTTGTATATGTCTACACTATCATTTATGTTATGTGTTTGCTCTCATTTCTACTCTTTTTGTTTTGATTTCTATCATTTCTTTAATCAGATTTTGCATTTATGTGTGCTCAGGTTTTCCTTTTGTTCCGTCATTCATTACACATTGTGTTAACCGTTTTAAAATATTGATGTTCAAGCATTATGTTATGTCTGCGACGGTGGTTTTCTTTAAGCGCACCTTAGAATGAAGTGCCCATAGGTGCGCTATTCTTATCTGTCACCGTTCTTCGTCGTCGTCCGTCGACGCAAACAATTTACTAATGAGCCCCGTTCTGGGAAAACGGGGTTTAATGCATGTGCGTAAATTGTCATCCCAGATTAGCCTGTGCAGTCCGCACATACTAATCATGGATGACACTTTCCGCTTGTATGGTATTTTTTGTTAAAAGGAAGTATCTTGTTATCGAATATCCAGTAAAGTCGGAAAGTGTCGTCCCTGATTAGCCTGCGCGGACTGCATATGCTAATCTGGGACGACACTTTTCGCAAATTATTTAGCCCCGTTTTTCCAGCGCAAAGCTTACTTAACAGATCTCCTTAAAACAGACTGGGGGCGCGGAGCCTTTTTCCCTTCGACAAAATTCTAGTCAGAAACCGCTGTCCGAATTCGAAATATTTCAACGCGGTTGATCATAGAGTGGTCCTCTATCCTAATACTCGCCATAGTGTAATGGATATGGTGTCCGCCTAGCGACCGGGAAGTCACGGGTTCGATCCCAACTGTGTGAGCGTTCTTTAGATCTTCCCCATCAATTACTGGTTCTACCCAGGAAACGGACTCGATAGAATGTCAACGAGCCATATACTTTCGATGCAATCGATCTNAAAAAAAAAAAAAAAAAAAAAAAAAAAAAAAAACTCTTCCGACTATGTAATATTAAAAAATATATCATCGAGTTAAAGTTTACTCAAATACTTGGCATTAGTTTGATAAGTTACAAAAACATGGTTACTATGATACCAGCATGCTTTAGCGGAGGGTGAAGGGGCGAGGGAATTTTCCGTTTATGGTTGTATAGAAAAATCCTTTATGAAATACTACTGATTCATTCTAATTTCTCAGAAATATTCCTTTGGTGACCTACAACATACCGGAAACTCAGCTGTGCGAACTAGGTCCATATTGGCCCTCTTTTTTGGATAATATTAAACATGTTATAGAACTGACTTCTTCTTTACATTACTCCGGTAGAAAACATGCAAGAGAAACCTTCGTCTACTCCAGTTAAATACGTTTTGTAAACATAGTTGAAATGAATATGGTAGTGTTCATATGCCTATAACTTTAATACACATTTTATTTTATCCGATTTTATTTTTTTAATACACTGTATATTTTATGTTAGAGCAAATATCAAATAGTTTGACATTTAGATTTACATCTCATTTTCGTATTAATATATCGATACGTTTAAATACATAAACATCAAATTTTATTGAAAGTCTGTGTATTTTCATAATCTTTTTTTGCCTTATATTGACTCTCGTTAACAGTTGATAAAGATTCCGTTCCTGATATTGAGACATAACCAAGCGTTCATAATCGGCGTGATTTAACGCATTAATCACCCATTAAGTTTTGACGTTTTTTGCTCGGCAAAATACAGTCTTTTTATCCGCAGTTAAACATTCACGTCAGTTGCTCGGGTGATGAATTTAGCAACTGGTGGCCATATTTAGCAGAAATCATTTTTCACAGAGTTTTTCGTGGAGATTTTGCCAAGCCCATAATTTTTCGCGATCAAATTTTATCAAAATGTATGTCTTTTTTAAAGCGATTTCTCAGGCACACGTATAACGTTGGACGACGCTGTTTCTTTATATGAGCGCACATAGAGATTTAGCATAACAAATCGGTTATTACGTTTCAGCCAGCAATTATTTTTCATTACGCAATATGATGGCTGCTGTATATCTTAGCTGGATTCCTCTTCGAAGTTGTTGCGCACCGCGGGGAGCGGTCCAAATAACCGTCTTCCCAACGCGATATATCGGAGGCGTATAGTTCCTTTCTTGCTATGAAAGGCTGGAATGAATGACTTCGTATAGTCTTCTTACGGAATACCGTTCGGGCCATCGTGGTAACACATTAACATCCAGAGGGCGACAATGCGAGAGTGCGAGAATACGATGACGAGAGTGCGACAATACGATGGCGACAGTGCGATAGTACGATGGCGAAAATGCGATAATACGTAACTACGATGGCCCTAACGGTATTCCGTATCTTCTAGCATTTTGCCTTAAGGCTTTTGTCTACATTGTTTATAAGTGACACTTTTTCGCAAAATAATGTTCAGTACCTAACCGTATCCTGGTGCTGTGTACAAAAGTTTGTTTATTCATTATTTAGAGTTTTAATAAAAACCGCTGTAAAGCTTAAGCCCAAGTCTCACTATTGCCGGTTGAGCCCCGGTCCATCACGGTTTACTAACCCCGGTCGACCGGCGAGAACCGGGATGCTTCGTCGAAAATGCTTAACGCGGTCACACTTTTTCCCGGTGCCGCCCCGGTTGAGGCCGGTCAACAACCCGGCAGAGTCCCGGTCAATCCCCGGACTAGCTACGGCTTATTCCGGTGAAGCCCCGGCAGATCCTCGGTTGTCGCCGGTAATGCCCAGGTGGAGCCTCGGTAAAAGCCGGCAGTGCCCCAGCAGCGTCCCGGCAGAGCCCCGGTCTACCGTTACCTCGACGGCACTCAACGGGGCTATACCGGCATCAGACCCCGGCAGAGCTACCGCAATACCCCGGTTTAATCGCGGTCGTCGCCGGTAATGCCCAGGCGGAGCCCCGGTGAATGCCGGTGGCGTCCCGGCAGAGCGCCGGTTTACCGATGTACCGTAGCTATACCGGGACTCTGCCGGCATTCACCGGGGCTCCACCTGGGCACCACCGGCGACAACCGCGGCGTTGCCGTAGCTCTGCCGGGGTCTGTATGGGCCCCGGTGGAGCTCCGGTGCCGTCCCGGTTGTTCCCGGTGCCGTCCCGGTTGTTCTCGTTGCCGGTCTTTCCCGGTGACTCCAGGTTCATCCCGCAGGTATTAAACAGTTTAATACTTACCCGGTGAAGCCCCGGTTGTCCCTGGTGGAGACCCGGTTCATCCCGGTAGAGAACCGGCATCATAGTGAGACTGGGCCTTTAGCTGGAGACCTGTCGAAAATGTTGCGCACCGCTGGGAGCGGTAGAATTAGCCGTCTTCCCAACGCGATATTTCGGATTCAGTTCCTTACGTGCTACAAAATGCTAGAATTTGTGACTTCGTATAGTCTTTAAGCATTATTCCATGAGGTCATTGTCTAAAATCGTGATAACTGACTCTTTTGCGCAAAAGAACGGCCATTACCTTATTGTATCCTGCTGTCGTGTGTACAACCGTGTGTGCATTCGTTATTTAAAGATTCAATAAAAACCGGATATAACAATCATTTTGTTTATTTCCAATTGGTTGTCATCTTTTTTAATCAATGGATTTAATTGAAAAGTCTCATGTTCTTAAATCCCCGATCATAGAGGACTTACTATTAATTTCAAACTGGTGCGTGTTTTAATGAGAGTTAATATTCGCAACGTTCCAAGACTTCAAGTCCGCCACACTAGCTGCTAAAAAGCAGGATAAACTGGAATCTTTGGTTTTTGTTCGTTATTAAATGTTTTAAGTTCGGAATCTTATATAAAATAATAAAATACTACTATTGTATCATATCATAGAAATATAGAAGTTCAAAATAATATCGCTGCTTCATGGTTCTCTTCCGTTTCGACTGTCCAGTTATCGCAATGGTTGACTCGCCTCTCGCCTGGGTGGCCGTGGTTCATACGTGTTCCTTTCACTCAAGAGGTGGGGTTTCCAATAGCGCCCCCTCCAAAGGCCCGAACATCATGAATTTGCAGTAATGATTAAAAAGTCTGCAAAACTTTCGTTACTTTCTTAAATTAAATTAAAAAGCGATTTTCCAAGTCATGTACAGGTAAATATATTGGTTCGAAATTGTTTACCTGACGTATAGTATCACTTAAGATTGTCCTTCAGATCTGTATGGATTTCACCACCGGGCACGCCACTTGTAAGTTTGCGACCAACAGCTCACTCGTGTTCGAAGCCGAGTTAATTTGAGCCTTGTTCTGGGATAACTGGGCTTATTGCATGCACGTAAAGTATCATTCAAGATTAGCCAGTGCAGTTCGCACAGGCTAGTCTAGGACGACACTTTCCGCGTTTATGGAATTTTCCGTTTAATGGAAATCTATTATAAACAAAAACCCAGTCTGGGCGGAAAGTGTCGTCCCCGAATAGCCTGCGCGGACTTCACATGTTAATCTGTGACAACAATTTTCGCACATGCATAAAGGTCCGTTTTCCAAGAACGCGGCTAATATGGATTTTACCCACGGGAACACCACTTGTAAGTTTGCGACCAACAGCTTATTCGCGTTCGAAGACGAGCTAATTTATTCGTGAATCTAATTCAACTGTTATAATGGTACTTTTTCGGCCTCTGGTTCTCTAGCCCCGCCCCTTCCTCTGCGCCGTTTTCTTTGGCGAATTCGCCTTGGACCCCCATGCACAAAAAGAGAAACTCGATACAAGACCACGGTCGGAGAAACGCCGGAGTTCTCGCTTCAGAAAGTATTTAGAGACACTCAACACTTGTTAAGGTTTCTGGAACAGATTTGGTGTAACTTTTTAAATAAGATGTATTTCAACCATGGGAATGTTTTTTTGTTAAAGTTTCAACGTTTTGGCGTGTCATTTAATACAGTAGACAATAAAAAAAAACGTTGTTTTTTTCATGCATCAATGTTCATGTTAACACAAAAGTTGATAGTTGGTGCGAAGAATAGAACAAGTATAGAAATTAAATGGAATTCAGTTTGACAAACCGTTGGATGTAAGTCTGGTTTTTGACACGTTTGGAGCATGTAGTGTAAGAATTAAAGTCTTGTTTCGACGTATAATTGAATTTCAAGAATCCAGACGAGTGTAAATAATTCCTTTGACACCATTTTACGGGCCTGCAACTTCGAATAAGACTTAAACTTGTTGCGGAGAGCATTTCTCGAGAAATGTATGTGACAGTTACAGCAAAAATAGCGGTGACTTCTTTACGGGAAAACGTTGTCAATATCATAATGGGATTATAAGAGATCTTTAGTTTTTACGTAAGACAGTTTTACAGCGGCTTGTCTCGTGTGATGTTTCATTATACAGAGAGCGGAAAACTGTTCAGAGAAATAGACCAGTAATACTTGAATCAATACATGCAAGAAACCATTATACAGACTCGTACACATTTGTTGATGGCTGTCAGTGTCTTCATTTTTTTCATCCCTCCAATTTTGTTCTATACACCATACTTAACAAAGTCCTTAAGTCTGTCTCTGTCTGTTTTTTGTAGACACAAACTTTTCAGGAGGCGTTCTCCTACACTTTTCAACTTACAACATTCAAACGTGCAGACATTGTTCCTTATGAAGTTATGCATGTGCGATTTAAATCGTCAGACATAACACGTTCCAAAATGTCCCTTTCAAGTTTCGAATTTGTGCTTCATTAATAATGTTACTGTAGACTATTATCAAAAATATATATCTCTGAAACTTGAATATCCAGATCTATTATGTTTGGTATGTATATGGTATATTAGCTCTCTACTGGTTTTCATAAAATCATGACACTAGGGTCATAACTACCTACACCCAGTGGATCAAATTAATTAAATATACTCACTTCGTGGATTTCACAACCAAAAATGTGGAATTTTATGTTTCTTTACCCATGGCAGTCTTAAATTGCAGTGGTTTTAGATACATTAAATGTAATAGATTTTATTCCAAATGATTGGGTCAGTATATGCCATCTTTTCGCTAACTGTTCTTATATGCAATTTGGCAGTTTTAGCCTATGTTGGTCATGCTTTTACATGTAGGGTTTTGTATTCTGAAATAACAAGGAAATGAACAAATCCAATTGATAACTTATAAAACATCGCTATTTAATTATTTTTTTCTTAAAGGTCATATCAAAAGCTTACGGTATATTTTAAAAAATCTGAAAGTTTTTATTAAGTGATAGCTGAACACAGAAAGAAAAAAGAAATTCAGTTATTAAATTAATTTATGTAACAATTTTTACATAAGCGTCCTATTAGTGAAACACAGTCCTATTTATGGAAACATTTATTTTAATTTTCAATTAATATCACTGTTTGGCCTTTTGTTTAAAAGCGGGAACACTCTGTTGAACTGTTGGCTATGCATATCAGATATCAGTAAAACAGGAAGTGCTGCTTCTATGGTTAAACATGTTAAATGGTGGGAAATACCCATGAATGTCGGCTGCTTCTTGCATGGTAAACTGTCAAATTCCTGTTCGAACGGCTCAGGCGACGATGATTTGTATGCTTTTTGGACTCTTTACAAAAGAGGAGCTGCCAAATATATTTGCTCTCCTTCAAACAAAGAGCTACTGGCATTATTTTGTGCATCGCTTAACCGCACTTTGTTTTTCATGTGAACAAAAGAGTTCCAGATTTCGTAGTTTTTGAATATGGAGAAAAAAGATTTTTCGTTTATTGTACTGTTGAACAATGGGGTGTTGAAGAAATCCTTAAGATGTCCTGAAGGGATTTTGAAGACGATAATGTGCTGAATCATTAGAATAATTAATGACAAGTTGTGCTTCCATTGTGCGTTTATATGTGTTGCTCTCAGGGTTTGAAATGTGTTGATTTTCTCGCAAAATGAGTTTATCACTTAAATGTGTAGCTATTGTTGAATGTCTCAAATAAGTTCTCTTGCTTGCTTAGATGGCATAATACAAAAAGGTGAAAGTGTGTTTTAATTTTATCTTGAGAAATATCTAAGTTTAATTTTGACAAATCTTTTAATTTTTTATTGTTAAACTAAAAAAACTATATTTTTCTCACACACAAATTATGCTGTTTTAGGACAACCAATTGAACCCCTATATGATAATTGTCTTTTCAATATTAGTATGTTTTTTCTAAATTATCAAATTTAACTTGAAATAATTCTGAAAGTTGATAATTTGGTTCATGTACTTTTGATAACACACTTCGCTTCGGATTTGCTGAAAGAATTTTATTTTACTGTTCTTATTGAACAATGCATTTGGCCTTTGTCCAACAGTACAACAGTAGAAATAGGTGTATATTTCTATATTTACATTACTTTATAAAATACCCCACACAGTTGTACACATGCATATCATTTGGGTATTGAGCAAGGTATTTGACTTTTGTGCAACAGTGAAAATAGATTAATATTGCTACTTTTACCAAAAATCTTCCACAAAAGCTCTGCGAAATTGCAAATTGCATATCAATTATTTGTAATCCACAATTAAACAAGGAGAGATCAGAAATACTTCTGAAAAATGTTGTTTTGTAGTGAAAACAACAACATGCACATTGACTGAAGATTCATTGGGGAAGTATTGGAAATAATTGTTGAAAATTCATTGAGGAAGTATTTGAAAAATTAGTGTTGAAAATCTCCTACAAGCTTCATATGACATTCATGTTAAAGATAATTTAAGATTTGAAAACGAAGGTATATATTGAAATTTGTATGTAAAACATATTTTTGGTGAGTAATGGTAACCTCGTTGAGAAAATGGGATATGGTATGTTCATGTATAATTCATATAAACTTCTGAAACACTATATTGTGAAATAATTTTAGTTTGCATTTGTTTTAAATGATTAAACCAGTCCAATACTGTTTCTAATTATGATTTTGTAATCACGTTTCATTAATTTTCTAAGCACCAATTAATATTCAAACTTCTATCTGGGTACCAATATATGTTTTGATTTGCATAATCCTTCATGTGCAACCCTAGCTGACAATTTTGGGGGCCAAAAAACAGTGAGTCATAAAACACGCACCTCCCAGAAAATTTGAATGGTGTCTTGCATTGAACACACATAAGATGGGCATTCAAACGTTTAATATTCCATAATAGAAACTGAAATGAAGTTTTATTGTCATAAGAATAAGCACGTCTATATTTAGTTTTTCGGAATTTGTTGCCATCAGAATTAGTACTATTATATTAAGTATTTAAGAAATGGTGCAATAATGCAAACATGTTAAAATATAACGTGAACCCACATTTGAGAATTATTATTGTATTTATAATATAAAATATTAAAAAATAAATATACATAGGAAGATTCAACAAAGTATGGAATTGCAGAATTTTAAATAGCCCACAGCAATGGACAAAGTCATTGCATGTTCTCACTGTCGATCGCCACTGTCACAAATGGCGACACAATCGCAAAACTGGCAACAGTTTTTCAAGATTGGAGATTTTTCAAAATATAGTGTTTTCTTTTGGTACCTTTTACTAAATGGACAACAGCAGCTGTATTTAGAAGCCAATTTATGGCAGTCAATTACTGGAGCAGATTAGGCTAGTGCAATGTCCTGCTTAATAAGTAATTAAGTAATTCAATTAATGGAAAGACATAGCAAAATGCGAGGGCTTTTTCAGAATGTTCTGTAAATTAAATAATGGTTGGCAAGGATTTCATACAATTTGTTTTATAATTGATCCTCAGAAGTGTGACGAGAAAAGCTACTAAAATTATGGGAAATAATGCCAGTAACGTGATACTTGTAGCATGTGCTTGGGTAGGCATATTTGCATAATGATGACATAGCTTGCAAGATTTACATGCTCCATGCATGCTGGTTGATTATGTCTGGGCCAAGAAACGATGGGTTTTATTGGCGTTCAGAGCCTGCATCATCAGTTGCAATTGATAATTAAGTGTTTTATTAAATTGTGCATCGCTCTCATTTAATGCAGATTTTTTGTGTTATAGAAGGGGTCCAAAGTTGAATGTTTTTTTTTTCAGTTGGGGGTGGGTGAATTAAAATTGCAACTTGCAGTGAAGTGATATCTCTTATGTTAATTCTGTTTTTAATTGTATTCAGCCGTACTGACTACAAATGATCTAAATTAAAACTGTTAATGAAATGGATCCTCTCCACTTATTTTTTAAGGACGTTCAAAATTAGCACTGAAAACTTGGACACTTTTCATTCTGATGTTTCTCAACATATTTTCTACATCTGCATGATTTAAACTAATAGTGAACATTTTACAATAGTCACAAACAATCTAAATCTTATATCACATATTTTCTCCTTAAGAGTAAAAAACAATATTTTTATTCACCAGATAAATACTGAAATACTACCTGTATAATATACTGAAACTGATAGGCAAATCAAAGCCCTGTAAAACTGACAGGCAAATTGAAAGCTAATAGATCTCCATGGCACCTGTGTCTGACTGATACTAATGGACCTCCATGGCACATGTGTCTGACTGGTACTAATGGACCTCCATGGCACATGTGTCTGATGATACTTATGGACCTCCATGGCACATGTGTCTGACTGATTCTAATGGACCGCCATGGCACATGCGTCTGATGATACTAATGGACCTGCATGGCACATGTGTCTGACTGATACTAATGGACCATTTACGGCACATGTGTCTGATGATACTAATGGACCTCCATGGCACATGTGTCTGACTGATACTAATGGACCATCCACGGCACATGTGTCTGATGATACTAATGGACCTCCAAGGCACATGTGTCTGACTGATACTAATGGACCCCATGGCACATGCGTCTGATGATACTAATGGACCTGCATGGCACATGTGTCTGACTGATACTAATGGACCTCCATGGCACATGTGTCTGACTGATACTAATGGACCTCCATGGCTAATTTGTCTAACTGACACTAATGGACCTCCATGGCACATGTGTCTGACTGACACTAATGGACCTCCATGGCTTATTTGTCTGACTGCCACAAATAAACCTCCATTGCGCATATGTCTGACTGATACTAATGGACCTCCATGGCACATATGTCTGATGATACTAATGGACCTCCATAGCACATGTGTCTGACTGATACTAATGGACCTCCATGGCACATGCTTCTGAAGATACTTATGGACCTCCATGGTACATGTGTCTGATGATACTAATGGACCTCCATGGCACATGTGTCTGATGATACTTATGGACCTCCATGGCGCATGTGTCTGACTGATACTCATGGACCTCCATGGTACATGTGTCTGACTGATACTTATGGACCTCCATGGCGCATGTGTCTGATGATACTTATGGACCTCCATGGCGCATGTGTCTGATGATACTAATGGACCTCCATGGCACATGTGTCTGACTGATACTAATGGACCGCCATGGCACATGCGTCTGATGATACTAATGGACCTCCATGGCGCATGTGTCTGATGATAGTAATGGACCTCCATGGCACATGTGTCTGACTGATACTAATGGACCTCCATGGCACATGTGTCTGATGATACTCATGGACATCCATGGCACATGTGTCTGATGATACTAATGGACCTCCATGGCACATGTGTCTGATGATTCTCATGGACATCCATGGCACATGTGTCTGATGATACTCATGGACATCCATGGCACGTGTGTCTGATGATACTAATGGACCTTCAGCGGTGGTACCGGTGTATGATTAATACCTCATTAGATGGCAATTATCAGCAATTGTTATGATATTTCCCAAAGATTGCAAAGATTAGTTGAGTTTTATAATTCTGTAAGTGGCTATTGATTGGGGCCATTATCTCACTATGTGTTCCACATTGGCTCAATCAGGTCACTCAGCTGTTGTAGCAATAACAGTGTCAACTGCCTGTGAATATAATGACGTATTGTCTGGACATATCCTGTTAAAATTTCTAAATGACAATTAACGGCACCTTAGCTATGTGGCGTTTCCATGCCGGTCACGCATTTATTTCTTGGGCTGATCATTGTCTGATTTTAGTTAGGAAGTAATAATTTAATCTTTCTTTTGTAATTAGTTTAAGCAGCTTTAGAACTTACTCTTAAAAGAAACTTTATAATACATTTGTATGAAAATTGTGTGTAATACAATTGTGTTGGTTAACATATTTTGTGTAAATATTAGATAATGTATTTTTATATGCTCAATAATTTGTAGACAACAGAGTTAATGACTGATTTTGTTTTCAATTATTTTTCTTATTGCAAAAAAAAATCCCCTTTTGCAAGTTTGTAATACTCCACAACAGTGGTAATGGAGAGTGAAACAGCTTCTAAATTACACCATACAAGTGCTATTGTATGTAAATCTTCTGTAAAATATTGCTAATATGTTGCTCTATCAACATGTAGCAGGATATCAGATGTTGATGTTGCCACGATTATCAGCATCTACAATTCGTTGTGTGTTCTGGAGCGCTCGACTACAATACCCAGTCTGGAATGCTGACACACTGCTACCCGGTTGTGGCATGTGTGTCACCCAAAAAAACTCCCAACGTCTTTGTTTTCGAGTGATGACGAATTTGCATCACAATACACCCCCAGCCTTGTCAAAGAGAACTTGGCATGTGCTCTCGAATAATTATAATTCTTCTCCCCAACCAAGGATTGATAGCAATTAAAGAAGCCATAAATTGTTCATTTTTTAATTGGCTCATTCTTGGGGTATTAAGGGTATTACAATCGGAAAAAAGGGGGCCGTTGGTAGTCATCGATAAAGCCGTTCTCACATCGTAAGTCGATTGGCAAGAATAATTGGATTAAGTTTCAGCATTTGTCAGGCGCCTGTTCCGGATTTGAGGGCAATTTTGTTGACACTTTTGTCTTTAGATTACAGTTACAAATGACTTCTTTATAAAACACGAGCCAGTTATAATGGGAGTTATTCAGCATAATGTGTTGGCATAGGTCTGGCCAAAGGTTATTGGCATTCGAGATTGTTTGCGTTTCGTGGTGAAAGATGACTACGAACGTGTGCCAGGAGCTCAATTTGTGTGACCAGCCTTTTTCAGTATCGTGACACCTTAAAATATTGACATAAAGTCATGAAGTCTTGTTTACACAGAATCTTAACTTGATTGTTGCTCAGAGAAATTGATTCTTATTGGGTAATAATGATTGTGGGTATGAGAATACAGAATCTTCTGTGTCAATATGATAAATTAAACACATTGATGTCAAAAGGAGAAAACTACTGTCACTCATTTTCAGTCACGAAATTCAAAATATTTGATACAGTTGCAATAACATAAGGCAGATTTCGATCTATAAGCTATCACTAATATACGAATGGCAATTAAACTCTTTTATTTGTTGTAATTATATATTTTATTGACTATTTACACCCACCTGTTCTAGACTGCATTGCTTAACTGCTCGGCATATTATAATAATTATATGGTAAATATCAATTACCGTACCCAGAGATTTCACAATTCAAAGGTCTGGGACCAAACACCCCAAGGAGCTCTGGGAACAAACACCAGTTAACCTCCGCTGACGTGTGACTTTGGCTGACCTGTAACCTTCTGACAAAGGTTTCAATGGGAATGAAGCATCTGTCATGGTGTTACAGAGAACACAACAGCTGAGAGACCTGTTTTGTTTCTTTCAATGCATCAATTGGGCTTCTCACAATTTGGATTGCTCGTTGATTGGGAATAGACATTGGAGACGTATTTTGATAGCCTTTTTCCAAACTCCATTTCAGAATACGTCTCTAAAAATGTTTGTCACTCCAAGGGTTAAAGTAAATGTAGAATGTTTTCAAATTGTTAATAATTGAGAAAGAACAAAACTTAATTTTCAGTATTTAATTATCACATCATTCCGGTATGAAAACATATATGTCAACATTTGAGTTCACATTTATATGGCATTAATACATATCTCATTTTAATTTGACCATCTAGGTAAACTGATGCCTTCAAAATAAAATGAATAAGCATGATACTTATATTAATTTTACAATATTTGTACCTATATGTTAAAAAGTAGGTACCCAGTGAAATATTTACCTCAAGTCTCAAATGATGATTTGCATTACGAAGGCCAATATACCCTGGTACTATTAAGTCTATATTCCCATCCCATGCCCCCATTTCTAACAAAAAGTAAAGCCTGGTTTAAGAAAATCTGGCTTAATACGCTTTTTTTTATTTATTCACATTATTAAAAATCTTAATTTGATGGTTTGATGTAGTATTTTTTAAATGATCTTTTGCACACTTAATTGCAATACAAAAAAAGTGACATTAAGATAATCTTGTTTAATTTACCAAGAAATAGGGGGCCATGTTCATAAAACTATAGGTTTTTCAGTAATTATGTCACCTGTAAGGACACTAGTGGTATGTTTATCTTTACTTTTTTTGTGAATATTTGGGGCCATGTTCTTTAGAGTTGAGGTTCTTCCACAAGTATATCCCCAATAAGGATACTACCTGTATTTGTATCTACACATTCAATTAAAATGTGAATAGCAGTAATTAACACAACATCATAAACGCAACATCTTCGTTGCTAGTGGGGACCTGGACTACCTTTAAGTTGCAATACCGAACTAAACTGCCACACAAATGTATCAGTGCCCTCTAATTATGGCTGCAAATTGAGAATAAAAGTCCTCTGCTGGTGTGTGCATGGAAATCTGTCGTTCTGGCCACTTGTATGAGGGGATGCTGCCCAATATAGTGGCCGGTACCTTGATATAGACACATCCGGGGTGTAGCGGGACTTTTATGGGTCCCGTCCATACAATAAAGTCGTTGATATGTGAAATTAAATTGTTAAGTTGAAAGTCTTAAAATACCCTTGTCCTTTTGGAGCGAGGAACGATAGACTGACTCATTGTTTCTGCTTCATTGTTTCTTTTGCGCTAATATCTTTAAGTTATTCTATTGGATGTTCTAGCCACAATTTTAATGCCTTGATGTCATAATTGGCTTGTGCAAAGATGATTATGTAATTCTGGATTGGCTTCAAGTTTTACTAATTTACAGTGGAGCTATTTTTCATTAATGGGTTCATAAGCATTATCTGTGTGCTATGATCACTGTTAATTAACTTATGAATGTCACATACATTTTGTAAACAGTACTGGTAGTGATTCGCTACCATCTAAATGTCATATTTTATTCGGAGTATGGTATTATGGGCCATTAGTAAAATACAAAAGAACCTATGAAAGGCCAGAAAATAAAATTTCTTTGTACAATCTGTCACTTTGGGTTCCACTCTTAACTTTGTGTTCCACTTGGTTATAGATTCCTCATTAATATTGGGATCACACTAGTAACATGCTCATTTAATTTGATTGGTTCAAAAGCGTGAAAACATGAACAAAAGATTTAACCTCGGGGATATTTACCCACTGAAAGCCCCTTCTAAGGAATCTAATTATGGCGTGTGGTGTGTGTTTTAAGGTCAGCTAGAGTTGTGATGATACCCTGATTGGGGGTCTTTGTGAGCAAATGGCTACATTTAAGGTCAAAGTGCATTGCCATGATTCGATGTGAAATTGTTTTATCAGCTTTATATTTCTGTATCAGATACTGTACTTTAAAGATGGACTGTTGATTGGTATAGTGTATGTATGGCCATATGGTGCGTTAAGTCCTTTTTTATGGTCCTCGAACACAAAATGACATAAGATATACATGTACTATAATAATACTTTCCATCAATGGCTGATAGTAAACTGTTGTTTACAGCTTAAGATTTATATAACAGATGTTTGTTGATCACTATTTAACATAACGTTTTGGAAATTAGAATTATTTGTGCATTTTATCATGCCAGTACACTATTACAAATGTATTAGTATGTCAACAATGTGCATGACTTTGTTTTATTTAATTTTCACTTATTAGCAGAATCTGAATATATGTAATTTCATTACTGTTTTAGTAATCAGATATTTCATTTTCTGTGTTGTTTTGTTCTTAATTTAATAGAGTATTTTTCAATGTCTGGTCATGAGGTATGAATTTTATTTGAGATGCATAAAAACTATTTCAACGAAAGTTAAGATATGATTCATATTAACAAACAATTGCATGCCATGATGTAATTGCAATATAAAGATAAACATCACAAATATTCTTTAACAATAGCAGACGTGAATAAAACGTTTTTAAAAACTCTATGGTTCCGAGATGTCATCAACAGTTAAGCTTAATTATTGACAATCAGGCAAATTTTCGTCAACCGATGGACAATTTGTAAATGAGCGAATGATGAAAGTGTTATATCAACTTGCATTGAATTGGTGAAATTTATGTCCCCTTAGGACTTCAGTAATCTTTGTTCCGTTAAATTAGCACAGAGGGGTTAGACGAAAGGCGGCCATAATGTGTTGGTTACAGTTGAATTATTGAAATACAACTCTTTATTGTCCTTGTATTACAACAGTAACAGTTCTTGTGATCGGATTCTTGGTTTTTGTCATGCGATTCTAGTAATACAAATTTGGTGTAACTGTTAAGACAAGCAAATACAATTCTTCAGTGCGGTGCTCTTTTTTCTACAACCTTGGTCAATTCTTTGTTTTAACCACACTACATGCATTTGAGTTGAAAGCGTAAAATCAATTTTGTAAATGTTTATGATAACAAAATAGAGTTTATATGTTTGTTAGATATATTGTTGGGTTATAAAATTATTGATTAGATAAAATTTATTTATTTATGCGTTTTGTACTGTTGTAACGCCTGAAGCAAAATATGTCGTAACATTTATGTATCTCTTGACTCTGCCACAATTGCACAGTTTTTGTACAGAGCAAGTGAAGGAAATTCGATATGTTTGATTCAAATGTTATAATGTGGAATTTTAAGTACATTTTGGACTTCTACAAGATTAATTTCGGTTAAAACCTTTTCTGCGAACTTGTTCAATTTTTAAATAACAGGAACTGTTTTATACTGTTAGTACTGTCATCCATTGTTTTAAAACCATGAACATGTTTTGGTCTTTGATTTTCTCTATAGGATTATGATTTGTATTTAGATAGATTTTCATTGAGCAAATAGATATAAACGTTTCGCTGACAATTTCGCCATTTGCATACCTTTCATCTTTCCACTTTTTCTGATTTTTTCATACTTTAATGTAACGAAGTGATTTTGAATATTATTTTGCCCATTTTACCTAATAATCTAAAACTACATTAGCGGCTGCTTAAAATAACTGTAGCTGATCTGCATCACTGGCAATGTATTCGTTCACAGAAACTGTTTTGCCTCAAAACTTAAAACACTTTATTAATACATGTAAGTACGTCATTGTAAGCAGTAATGACCCTGAGGATTTTGTCTTCGCCTAAAAGTTTAACTTAAATTTACAAAGTAGGGGAAAACAGACGTGTTTTATTTATTTATTGAAAAACAGAAAACTGAAAAAGAACAATATATTTGAAATACTGAATAAAGAGTTATGATATTTGTACTCTGTACAGCATGTAAGTGTTGCTTTACCTTACATTATGTGAACTTTTGTGAGATTCTTTTCAATGCTTCTAGCATTATACTGCAATATAGATAAATAACAAAGAACACAAATTCTTTATCGCTGAAAGAGTTATGCTTCTTGTACATTGAGTAGCTTTTCAAAGGTTCACTTCAAAAATATAAATTGCATTACAATCAATTTAAGAGGAAAATCAAACCAATGGCAATATTTTCTTTTTTTATCAAAGAGGAGATATAGTTATTGTTCTCATTACTTCCCCTATTTTTTTTCTATCGTATGAAGTTCAATCTGAATCCATTTACTTTTAATCTGCATAATAAAATATCACTATTAAATTGTTCTCTGCACTTGAAAAATACCCTAGGGCAATAACTCAAAACACATAACAGAGGGAGAGTAATGGTTCTTGCATTCTGTAGAGCTATTAAGTTTCACTTGATATCTTCAATTCTTAAGGGATTTAAGTGTCCAGAAGAAAAAAAGAAGTCAATAAGTCTTTAAGTATTAAAGAAGGGATATGATACCTTTTTTGCACTTCCCCTCAAAGCTCTTAATCCAGTTTAATTTGGATCCATTGAATACGTTTCGAGTTATGCTGCACTCAAGAAAATAACAGTATGTTCTCTGCACAAGAAGGACAAGAACAAATAGCAATGACTAATAGCTTCAAAAATACAATAGAAATAGTTATGGTCCTTGTAAACTGAATTCCTCTCAATGTCGCCTATCAAAATAAGTTTTATTCTAAACCCTTCAATACTTATGAATTTATTCGCCATCCATGATAAATAAACAAATGTTAATTACTCTGTACAAACTGAACCAACTGAGTAAGGGTCCTTGTGCTCAACTTTTTCTCTTTAAGCCATCTATCATGTTTCTGAAGGTCTATTGGAAAACTTTCAATACTTATGCTCACACAAGAAAATAAGTATACATTAAGTATGCAAGGGGCAATAACAACAAAAATACTGAGAAGAATGTTGTATTTCGTGCACTCTGCACTTTCTTACAATATCCGCCGTCAATTTAAAATGTTTTATTTAAATACATTTAATACTTGATGAGTCCCTTCACTTCTTCCTAAGTAATGCTTCACAAAAGAAGCGGGGCAGACGAAAGGAATAATGGACAATACGATAATTATATCCAACTGTTTGGGGCATACTATATGCACATGTGTGACTACAGCGTATAATTTGTTTTGAAGGGTTTTCAAATATATATTTTTATTGACAAAACTACATCAATTGTATGAACATTATTAAGATTTATTAATATTATTTTTGTAATATTACGGAATAAAAACTTCATTTGTACACTGAGAAAAAACTTCTACTGTTTGCCTCATTGTTGGTTGTACGAGGAATGAAGGCCGGCATTCATTAAAGCAATTAAAGTAAACAATTTGGCAAAATGATTATTTTCAAAAATGTTGTCATAATTCAAAACGAAATGTATGTGTATGCATTATTTTCTAAGAGCAAAATACCCACCTGAGGAAGATAATGTTTAAAAAATAAATATCATTTATTGATAATCGTTAATAAAAATTGGAAAGAAAATAATGCGTTTAAGTAAAACATGTTTCTTAGGTGAATAGATTATAGTTGAATAAAAATAAACAGTTTGTCGAACATGGTTGTATAGCTATTAAAAAGAAACATTTAGTTATTGTTCATCTTGAATCCAAATCTTCGTTTATTTTCCGAAAACAAAGAGAAGTCGAACATTATTTGAACTTCTGAAATAAATAGGCGTTTAGCGTTTTTTTAATGAAAATTTTCCTTAATTTCCCGACAGTTCACACTGAAGAAATGCCAACAAAAAATATACGATTCGTGTTTGAGACAGCAAGCTCTACATGATAGGTAACGTGACTTGACTGACCCCATAATATACTTTAGATTTCCGGTATACACTATACATGTAATAAGCCTTGCAAATAGTCTACTGATGCAACAAAAGTAACATAAAAAAGCAAATCTGTAAAAAATGTTTAAACTGGTGTCTTTAAATCCAGTACACCATTATGTTACTAAAGTAATTCAGCCACTTGTCTCGTCTTTCGTGAGTGGCTACTGCAATTTTTCGTCTGAGGCTCAGATGGTTACACGCTCCATAAAATGGGCGGAACAGGCACAACATCGCATTTGACAGAGCGTTAACTGTTTTTAAATCCCACGGAATGATTCCGGTAATGGCGAAAATGAGCCGATAAATTTTATTTAATCACCCCATTCAGTAAATTTTCCCAAACGGAAGATTCCCTAACCAACAGACATGTTCTTCGCAACATCGCCTTTATCGTCTTCGCGATTGTAATAGACCTACAAACTCGCTAATTTGGAGGTGGAATTTCAACAATGTGTACATTTTGGGAAATAAAGCCATTGCTTGATGGCCGCTTCGTGTGATTGAGAGAAATTCGGACGAGATGAGATCGACATTGCAGATAGTTACAATAATTCAAGGGCCGTTTGGAGGCCGATACCTGCCAATTAGTCTATCCCGAGTGTTGCGTATGATCGTAAAGTGTAAAAGAACTACGAAAATAGTTGTAAGATTCGACCTTTTAAAAGACGTTAATACGAACTTGTATATATACAGCATAAGAAGTGACGTCGATAGTATACATGACGTCGTTAGCATGTTAGAAGATGAACGTCAACGTTATGAATTCCCGACATATTCTGGGCCTCGAAATGATATAAATTCTAACAACAATAAAGTAAAACATGAAATAATGTTGTTTTTTCTTTGGTAAACAAGTATTTTTAAATTAACGTAAGTCTCTGCCAATCGCAATATTCACATAAAGTCCCTATTATCACATTATATGAACAGTCTCTAGATATTGTTCTCACATTCTTCAATTGGATAAAGTTTCACAATTGGTAGATGTGCGAGTCGATAATCTGCTGGCAATTTCGCAGGCTCGACAGGAAGTGACGTAATTCGTCTTCCATATAAAAGATGGGCAGATGTCATTGTTTCCGGCTGTCCTGGCTCGTCGAAAGTGACGTTGGTGATGGGTCTGTCGTTAATAACTGCTTCTGCTTCAGTGGCAATAGTCTGAAGTGTTTCATATGTCACCTACGCTTTACTAAGTACCTTCTTTAATACATTTTTGGTGAGACCGATCACTCTTTCCCACCAAACCCCAAACCAAGGGGCTCTTGTAGGGATGATTTTCCAATCGATTAATCGGTTGTTGAATTCATCACGCACCACCGCAGATTCGAACAAATCATTCACATGTCTAGCAGCAGCCGTGATTGTCGTGCCGTTATCACACATCATAATTTTTGGTGTTGATTTGCGACTACAGAAGCGCCTAAATGCAAACAGGAATGACTCCGGCGACACATCTGGTACAAGTTCCAAGTGAACGGCTCTCGTATTGGCGCAGGTAAACAGACAAATGTATGTTTTCATGTCGTTTCCGTTATTGTCACGTGCACTAAGAGCTCCGGAATAGTCAACACCTGTATACGTGAACGGGGCTACGTCTGACACTCTTATCTTCGGTAACGGATGAGGGTCTGGTGCTTTGTATGGTCTACCAGAAACCTTTCTGCAGGTCACGCACTTACGTAATACCGAACGAACGCATGGACGTATAGCTGGTATCCAGTATTTTCCTATCAGAAGTATTATAGTTGAGCTGGGTCCGGCATGGTGTAACCTCTCGTGGGCGTCCTTGACTATCAGGTGCGTGAATGAATGCTTTGCCGAAAGCAAAGTCGGATGTATCGTCTCTTCTTCTAAGGCTTCATTATGAATGCGTCCACCACAGCAAATCACATTGTCCTTCATGAAAAGCTTAAGCTGTTTAACAAGCGGCGATACCTTCTTGTTATATGTTTAATACTGGATTTCTTCAGGATATGATGTCATCTGGCAGGTTCGAATGCATACTGTTTCAGCTTCTGTCATTTCTTGAATGGTTAGTTCTATGTCGGCTGGTTTTCGTCCATTGCGACAATAATGAATAAATCGCAGAACATAGGCAGTCGCTCTTATCAGTTTCTGAACGAACTGAATCTTTTCATGTCAATAAATTCTTGCGAATTATTTGTTGCCGTTACTGTTGCCAAAGTAACCATGTCACTCGTCTGTTGCCACTCCGACCAAGCATCGGGTGTAGAAAGCAACGTCGGTACTTTGAACCACAATTCACTCAATTGGAGTTGTAATGCTGATAACCCTCGTGTCAATAAATCGGCGGATTTTCATGAGTCGGGCAATACCTCCACTTCCGGTTCTGAGTCAAACTTTGTATTTCTGTCAGTCTGTTCTGAACAAATCGTAATAGCGTTTTATTTGATACTAGCCAGTTCAAAACGATCTGGCTATCAGACCACATGTACACATCAGAGAGACCAGTCTATTGTATGATATATTGGCACAGACGGGCACCTGTCACTGCCGCCATCAACTCCAATCTCGGTATGGTTAACTTTTTCAACGGAGCGACGCGATTTTTTTACATCATCAGCGTGGTCTCGAAACCCCTAGAAATGTATGCTGCCGCGCCGTATGACGCCATGCTGGCATCACAGAATACGTGACGTTTTGTTTCAGCAATGATGTCATGGTTGCCATGGAAGTAGCTACGTCGGAAATTGATTTTGACTGAAGAGTTCAGGTCCGACGCAACAATACGCCATTTGTCTCGTACATCAATTGGTAATGGGCTGTTTCAATCGGATTTATGTTGCCACAATTCTTGAAGAATAATCTTCGCCCTCACTGTAATAGGACTCAGTAATCCGAGTGGATCAAATATTCGGGAGATTTATTGTAAAATTGCACGTTTGGTAATCACACCTTTTGTTTATATCTGTCTTTCCGCGAACGTCAATGTATCTTCTTTACAGATCCATTGCATTCCAAGAATTGTTGTACAAGTGCCCGTGTCTAGCAATTTCTCTTCAGATGCCTTAGCGCGAAGTTGTTCACTATTTGAGTTCCAAGCACGTAGATTGAAACCTGCCGCTGACATCAGTTTTCTCGAAGTTGAATAAAACTGAAGTAGATCTTGTTCATAAGAGAAGCTTGATAACACGTTGTCAACGTACAAATCTCTGTTCAAATAATTGGTCACCCATTCACCACTGTTTAGTTCAATATGTTTACGAATTGTGACACTTAAAATGAATGTCGAACACGTTGCACCAAACATAACAGTCCTGAATCTATATGTGGTCAGTGGACTGCACGGGTCATTCGAGTCACTCAACCACAGGAAGCGCGTGACGTCTCTGTCGGATTTATGAAGACCAATTTGTAAAAACGCCTTCTCGATATCAGTGGCTACCGCATATCTGTGCATCCTGAACCGTAGAAGAATCCCCGTAAGGTCATTCAATTCAGGTGGGGCGGACATGAGTAGTTACCGAGTCCTTTTTTACTCCATGATGTGGAATGTAATGCACTGTGCGTACGTCTTCTTGTTGGTCTACTTTCTCAATGACACCTCCTTTAAGCTGATCGGCGATTATCTCTCTATACGTCTTTAACACTTCAGTTCTTGAGATAATTGGCGTATGGTAGCCTCTGTCCGTCTCTTGCATATTACATAGTTGGTTGGTAGAGTTAGATGGTAATCTCTCGATGGTAATTTTCCACATACCGACCATCTTCGAATGAAATGCTGTTGTTCATGTAATCTTGAAGGTTACCGGAAGTACCGTCTATTGACTCTTCGGGAGATATTCCCATAGACTCAAGCTTCCAAAACTTCTCCATTTCAAATGTACTTGGTGCAGCGCTGATGACATTCATCATGTGCAGGTCAGTGGTTTGATGTCCTGATATCGGAAGTGGTCCCGACAACAAATAACCAATCTTCGATTTCACCGCTGTTTGTCCGTTGCCTGTGATAACTCCGTCTTCAACTATATCCCAATAATAATCCGCACAAACCAGAAGCGAAATTACAAATAGATTGTTGTTGTGTTCTGTGAGCGGGTGTGCTAATTTCAGACCTCTCAGATACTCCAAATGACGAACAGCAAAGGGCTGTTTGGAGGCCGATACCTGCCAATTAGTTTATCCCGAGTTCATTGTTTTATGAAGTTTTTTTTTTTTTTTTTTATTTTTTTNTCAATATAAGACATACAATGTAGACAAGTATATGATCATAAAACAAAGTGATACAATGTAGCAGCAATAATGTTAAAACATATTATACAAGATATGCTTATATATACTTTTTTTACCTTGTTTTATGAAGTTGATAATTTTCTCAAGATTGGGTACACTGCCCGTGGAAGATATGTTGCGGCTACTTGGGCTTGTCTCTACGTCAACACAACACATTAGATTTTTCCGAGCACAAAAATAATCCCACGCGTGCTTCTCTCCACCCAGGTGTATAAAATGGGTACATGTGAGGGAAATAAGCCAATGCGCCGTGGCTGCATACTGCGTCGATTGGTGGTGTAAGTAAAGTATACGGACACAAACTACAAAGGCCCGAAGAACGCCAGACGAACGGTCTCCGTTTAGAGCGAGCTGATTCTTATTTCAAGCAAAGCTGGGCGCGAAAAGCGATAGTTTTGAATGACACATATCCGAGAGGCAAATTTCAAGCACAGTTTGATATCATTCATTCCATCCCATCATTAAATATGTCCGTTCCGCGCTATATAGTTTTATAAATTCCGATTGGGAGTAACTTAACGCTCGAGTAATTACCTGAACACTTTCGTTTACCTGCGATGAGTACATCTGCGGCACGCGCTGCGTTCATTAGCAGGCGGTTTGCACGCGACGATTTAACGGCGGTTTTGATTGGCTGCTGAAGTTAATTTGAGGTAATTGCGGGTTATGACTGTACGAGTGTCAATCAGGTGCACTTGCGGTTACAAAGATTTTAATCATCACAAACTATTAATAAACAAAAAATGTATTGATCGAAATATTGTTGCAGTAAGAACGACCAGTTGACAGTGGCAATATGTTCAGGGGTAACTTCTGGTTTTACGTACACGTTATAAAAAGCATCAAAACTTGACAACGAGAACCTCAAGTGTTGTCTATTTTATGTGTTCGCTAGAAATTGTATGTATTACATGTACGTAACTGAGAACAAAATGCATGCACGGTGAATACATTAACGGAAGAAGTATATACATTTTCTTTTCATTGTCTTCATTGGTTTTATCGGTAAAGATCTCATTCGTTTGGGTTAATTTGCATATATGCATTGTCATCAAGACATGAATGTTGTGCGCAATAGTTTTCTCAATGAATGACTGTACTTTTTGACCACGAGTACCATATTTTCTATTCAACATCAAATACCCGACGGTCAACTCCATATTCCTCGACTATTCACTATAAAACATTCCGTAATGTCGTCGAAGTAATTTATTATTGTCACATGTTTTACTTATGTTACTCATTTTGTTAACTGTATTAACCCGAGAACTATAAAACAGTCAAAATTCCATTTATATCTCACACATATTTTTCACCACTATGCCTTAACAATACGTTATTTTATTTACGCGTATAATTCGGCATAATTCTGAATTACGACGCATCTATGCCATCAGTCAACAGATGATTGACAACTTCTGTCTTCGAAAAGTCAACCAAGGCGCGGAATCAGACCAGGCCTGTCGTGTGAGGAGTTCGTTACGAGCCCCACCCCTGAATAAACAATCCCACGAGTGAAACGCTGAATTGGTTTAAATATACCCATCTTGCGCAACCCGTACTTATGATCAATCAGAAACCAGTGGTTTCCGAATAGATTTTTTATGGCAGCGTCTAAAATACTTTAATACGTTGCGCGGTGAATCGCGAGAGACCGTTCCTGTCGTAGTTTTCCCAATGATTACGCAAATTACAAGCTCACGTCATTTTTCATTCCATTGTTTATCGCCGGCAAGATTGGTAAATGACTATAAGAGACGCTGTAAATCTGATGTGCGAGCGTTTATCAAGTGTGAACGGTGGTAATCTGCGAGCCCAATCCGGACGTGAATCATCTGTGAGCGGCCAACGGAACCGTGTTGATCAATGCGCAAATGGGCTCTTATATATTTGAGCCTCGCTCTGTGAAAATGGGGTTAAATGCATATGCGTAAAGTGTCGTCCCAGAAAAGCATGTGCAGTCCGCACAGGCTAATCAGGAACGACACTTCCCGCCTGAACTGGATTTTCGCAAAGACATCATAGAAACAAAAAATACAATGAAAGCCGAAAGTGTCGTCCCTGATTAACCTATACAATAAAATCTGTAAATTTGATGTGCGAGTATTTATCAAATGTAAACGGTGGTAATCTGCGAGCCCGATCCGGACGTGAATCATCTGTGAGCGGCCAACGGAACGGTGTTGATCAATGCGCAATTGTGATCTTATATTTGAGTCTCGCTCTGTAAAAAGGGGGTTTAATGCTTGTGCTGAAAGTTTTGTCACAGATAAGCTTGTGCAGTCCGCCTGAACTGGAGTTTCGCTAAGAAAAGACTTCCTTCAAACGAAAAAAACAATAAAAGCGGAAAATGGCGTACCTGATTAGCCTGTGCACAGGCTTATCTGGGGCGACACTTTACGCACATGCATTAAGCCCCGTTTACACAGAACGCGACTCATCAGCGCTGAATTCATCGCATTTATTTCTTTCGCTTGTTTTGCCGTTAATTTTTTACTTATTTACATTTAATCCCATGTCTTTCATTTCTTGACACTTACTTCGTCCATTTTTTACGCGTATTTCATGCAGTGCATTGCGCTTGTTTCTTTAATTCTTTGCTGTTATTTCTAGCATTTCTTTGCGCTCTGTCTTTTTAACCTCTTTGCTCTTAATTCATCTCTTTTATTTCTGTTATGCATGTGCTCTCTTTTTTTCTCTCTTTTTAAAATTTGATTTCTGACATTTCTGCTTTTAGATTGAATAATTTGGAAAATTCTGCTGTTAACGGAATATGTTGTGACCATACGTTGATTGCTTATAATATAAAATATACAGTACGTCACATGTCATAGCAGCACGGATGGCCGAGTGGTTTCGACGATACTTTTTTACTCCAAATGTGTGTGGTTCGAGCCAAGGTGGAAACTTTTTTTATTACTTTAATTTTATTATTGTTTTATGCTGGACATTTTCAGTTCCGACGTTTACATTCATCAATTAAAAGCATTTAATGACACACTTCAAAACAGGCCAAAATATGTTAACAAGTCCATTTAAGCTCTCTGGTAGATTAAGCCGGTGGAATACATTTAAGAAAAAAATAAAATACTTCAATAAAATACATTGTGTAAACATTGTTAAAAATAAATATGGTAGTATTCATATGCCTATAGCTGTCATAATAATTGTATTGTATTGTATAAGTTTTTATTAAAAACCGTGTATATTTTATGTTGGAGCAAATATGAAATAGGTTTACATTTAGATCCATATCTCATATTCATAATAAAACAGCAAAACATTTAAATACATAAAAGATATAATTTCATTGATAGTCAATGCATTCTCATAAAAGGTATTTGCCAAATATTGTTAACAGTTGAAAAATATTCCTTTCATGATATTGAGACATAACCAAGCGTCCATAATCGCCGTGATTTTACGCGTTTATCACCCATTTAGTGTTGACGTTTTTCGCTCTGCAAAATACAGTCTTTTCATCCGCAATTAAACATTTACGTCAGTTGCTCGGGTAATGAATTTAGCAACTGGTGGTCATATTCAGCAGAAATCATTTTTCACCGAGTTTTTCGGGGAGATTTTGCCAAACTCATGATTTTCCGCGATCAAATGTTATCAAAATGTATGTCTTTTTTGTAAAGCGATTTCTCTGGCATACGTGTAACGTTGGATGGTGCCGCTTTTTTTTATATGACCACACATAGTGATTTCGAATAACATATCGGTTATTACGTTACAGCCGCAATTATTTTTCATTACACAATTTGATGGCCGCTGTAAAGCTTAGCTGGATTCCCCGTCGAAATTGTTGCGCACCGCGGGGAGCGAAATTGTTCCTTATCAAGTTGTGTATGTGCGATGTTTATCGCAATGCATATCAAATTATAAAGTTATATAATTTTTTATTAAGAATTGCTGTAACATTATTGATGTTTCTATATACTTTATTAGCAAAACTTAACATCTCTGAAACTAGAAAATTTAGATGTATCATATTTAGAATGTACTTTTGTATGTTGGCCCTCTACTGGGTTTCTACAAATTATGACCCTGGGATCATAACTGGACGTACCCACCCAGTGGTTCGAATTATTTAAATATACTTACGTAGCAAAATAACTTTAAAAAATTCTTTCCTCTGAAACGACAAGGTACACAGGTTTAATATTTGGTATATAAGTTTTTTTCTTCTCACTACTGTGATAACTCCAAGTTGTTCTATCTAACAAGTATTCAAATATTATAACTAAAATTCAAACTATTTTATTTCTAATTTGCATTTCTGTTTTGCTGAATTATTTTCTTTACAATAATGTACATTAAACCAGTGACGCAAAATACTTTCACAAATTTAAATGGTTGTAGCTATATTCAGTGCTTGAAGTTGTTTTTCAATGATTTTGATGTTAATTATGAATTTAATGATATCATAACAAAAACAAATGTGCACCAATTTTTGAACTATAAAAAATATTATCTTAAATAAGGCCATTTCGGGGGACAAAAAACAGCAACTAAAACAGATATTTTTTTTTTAGTTATTGGAAGGCATGTGGTGATTTCACCTTGTTGTCAAATTGAACTAAAGGCAGGGTATGTGAATATTTAAAAACGCTTCGGAGAACAATTTCTAATGACATAATCATTGTTTTAATGGGCTAACATCGTTGGTGATTATTATATCTCTGAGCTGAGAAGCCTTAAATTGTTAGCCGGTAGTGACTTGGCTGGTCGTAAATCAAAGTTTATTAAGAAACCCACGTGTGAACATGCAGTTTTTATGAGATCTCGTTTCGTATACAATAAAGAGACGCTATAAAACCTGTAAATCGTGTGCCCGCTGACGTTCAGATTGTTACCAAAATATGTATGACATTGATGGTTAGTAATAATGTCCTGAATTTTTTTTAAATATGTTGGATTACGCGCGAGGGTAATTACAAAAAGTCTGTTACTCCAGAGGTTCTGTTTTATGAAGACACTAGTAACATGACCTGTGCAATGAAAAGGGAAGAAAGCTTTAAGTTTTATTGGTTGTTGGAGCCTGTGGCAAATCAACTGACATTTCTGAGTATAAGTTTTGATTTGATTGGTCGTAAAGATGAAATTCACAACCAAAAAAGTTGAATTATATGTCACTCAACCCATGGCAGTCTTAAATGTGCAGTGGTATTCACCAAATGTTCTAATATGTCATTTGACTTGCTATGCAGTATAAGGCAATGTTTTGTCATACTCTAAGGTTTTTGTATTATGAAATACTAAGAAAATGAATTAGCCCAATGTCATACAATGGATAATCTTTTTCTTAAAGGGGCATATCAAAAGCTTACGGTATATTTAAATTAAAAATGTATTCATTGTTATTTGTATTACAGTAATCCATTTTCAAAAATGAATCATGTAACATTGTGTCTGACATAAGTGTCCTTTCAATGAAACACAGTCCTATTAAATGACTAATAAATTTACATGTTCAATTAATATCACTATTTGACCTTTTGTAAAAAGGAGTTATACACAGTTGAACTGTTGGCTTGGAATATCAGATGTCAGTTAAACAGGAAGTGCTGCTTCTTTGGTTAAACATGTGGAATGATGGGAAATATCCACACATGACTGCTGCTTCTGGCGTGGAATAACTGTCAACTTCGTATTCGGACGGCTCAGGCGACGATAATTTGTATGCTTTTTGGAATCTTCACAAAAGAGTAACTGCCAAATACTTTTCTCTCTTTCAAACAAAGAGCTAGCTAGAAACTAATACCAAAGTGTTAGCTCAAAAACTGCCTAACTGGCACTATTTTGTGCATCGCTTAATCGCATTTTGTTTCATGTGTGATAAATCATAGTGTTTTCATTCAGCCCGAACAAACGAGTTCAAAATTTCGTAGTTTTTGAAGCTGGAGACAAAAGATGTTAAGTTTATTGTACTGTTGAACAATGTGGTGTTGAAGAAATCTTCAAGATGTCTTGAAGGGATTTTGAAGACGAAAATGTGCAAAATCATTAGAATAATTAATGACAAGTTGTGTTGCAATTGAGCGTTATGTGTTGCGCTCTGGGTTTGAAATCTGTTCTTCCAAAATGCGTTTATCTTTTTAATGTTGTTGTCTCAAATAAGTTCTCTTGCTTGCTGAGATAGAAAACAGAAAACACCTGAGCGGTGAAAGTGTGATTAAATTTTATTTATAGAAATATTTATTTTTAGAAATATCTGATTTCGACAAATCTCTTAATAAACTCAGTCTTTGTTTAACTAAAAAAGTATTTTCTCTTACACACAATTATGGCATTTGAGGCCAACCAATATATTTCATATATATATATATATATTATTATTGTGTACTTTCTAACAGATTATACCAAATTAAACTTGAAATAATAATGAAAGTTGGTTATTTGTTCCAAATACATATTATTACACACTTTGCTTCGGAATTGCTTCGGAATTGTTTTTTTTACTATCCTTATTATGGAACATATGGGCCTTTGTTAAACAGTACAACAGTGCAAATAGGCTTATATATCTATATTTACAAAACTGTAGAATCCTTCACATGTATCTTATTCTGTTAGTTAGCAATGCATTTGAAAATTTCGCAACAGTACAAATAGATTAATATTACTACTTTGACCAATCATTTTCCACATATGCATTGAACATGATTTAAGTTTTGAAAATCAATGTATATTTTGAGATTTGTTTGTGAAAAAATAATTATTTATTCGTATATATTATTTTGTTGTGAGCAGCCTGACCCTCACTCCTTTTTGTTGTTTCCATTACACATTATTCTTAATTATTATACAAAAATATGAAAAAATATGATTTTGTATTGTCATGTTTATTTCATATTAACTTTTGTAACATTATAATTTGAATGCATTTTTTTGCAGTTGTTTATAAAAAAATTAACCGGTCTAATATTGTTTCTTATTGTGATTTTTTAATCACATTTGTTTCATGTATTTTCTGAGCACCAATTAATATTCAAACTTCAATCCGGGTACTAATATATGACTCAATATTTTTAGAGTGGCCAGATGACATTGTCATGTTGCATTCTTTATCAATTCATGATTTGCATAATCCCTCAAGTGCAACCCTTTTTGTCAATTTTGGGTGACAAAGCAGTGAGGCATAAAACACTCACCTCTAAGAAAATGGTAATGTTGCCTCGCATTGAACACGCAAATGATGGCCAGTCAAACTTCAAATATTCCATAAAAAACTCAAATGATTTTTGTTGTAATGAAAATAAGCTTTACTATCTTTCGTTTATTGTAGAATGTGTAGGCAACAGAATAAGAACTCGTATGTTAAGTATTTTAGAAACGATGCAATTATAAAAATATGTAAAAATATAACAGGAACCCACATGTAAGAATATAATATATTTATGGAGAACATAACATATTTAAAAAATAATGTACTTTGATAGAATGAACAAAATATTGAATTGCAGAATTTTAAATGACCCACAGGAATGGACAAGACAACGACATGTTCTGCATAGCACCATTAAGTAAAATATACAGAATATGGATAAATTGTATATACCATATCTTTCTAAAAAGTATAGACATTACATGTAGATAGGTACAAAGTATGTACAATATATGGATAAAAAGTATCTATAGTTTATGGATCAACAGTATACATATTTACAGTCTATAGTAAAAAGTATAAAATCTGTTACCAGTCGCGTATTTTTTATCTTGCCCTGCTAAATAAGTAATTAAGTAATTTAATGAATGGACAGACATAGCGAAATTTGATGTTTTTTTCAGAATTTTCTGTTAATTAAATAATGGTTGGCAAGGATTCGATGCAATTTGTTTTATAATTGATTGTTATGAGTATGACCAGAAAAGATATCAATTTTTTGGGAAATAATGCTTGTAACTTGATACTTGTAGCATGTGCTGGGGTAGGCATTTTTGCATAATAATGACATAGCTTGCAAGATTTACATGCTCCCTGCATGATGGTAGATCAGGTCTGGGCCTAGATACGATGGGTTTTATTGGCGTT
Source organism: Dreissena rostriformis (assembly GCA_007657795.1). Taxonomy (NCBI): domain Eukaryota; kingdom Metazoa; phylum Mollusca; class Bivalvia; order Myida; family Dreissenidae; genus Dreissena; species Dreissena rostriformis. The sequence goes on from VMBQ01000184.1 coordinate 206,874, forward strand.
TGGAGCCTGCATCATCAGTTGCAATTGATAATTAAGTGTTTTATAACACTGTGCATCGCTCTTATTTAATGCAGACTTGTTGTGTTATAGAAGGGTCCAAAGTGGCATGGGGTGGTGGTTGGCGGTGGGGGGGGGTGGAAATAAAAATTGCAACTTTTGTTATCTTTTATTTTCATTCTTTTTTTAATTGTATTTTAGCCTTATCAACTACAAATATTCCACGTTTTAATTGTTAATGAAGTGGATCCTTTGCAATTATTCATATTGGACATTAAACAATATTCATTGACAATTTGAACAATTTTCATTCGGATGTTTCTCATTAAATTTTCTACATCTGCATGTTTTAAACTTATGGTGAATGTTTTACAAACAATGTTTATCTTATATCACATAATTGCTCCTTTAAAAGTAACACGCAAAATATTATTCACCGGATAAATACCGATTCATGTGTGTGAATAAATGTGCCAAGGGTTGTTTGGAAGTTCTGTGCATTATGTTCAATTCTTTGAGTGCGTGACGGTATAGTGTTTTTGATGGTTACCTCGCCTGAAATTGGTTTTCAAAATACATTACCTATGAACCTTCCAGGCAAATCAATGCCCTGTGAATCTTCCAGACAAAGCAATTCTTTTGTTTAAACCTATCTATTTCAGCCCGATTACATTAAATCCCAGTTCTTATTGAAACGCTCTGGAATCCGTTTCCTTGCTAGAACCATTGTTTGGGAGAACACATCCCCCATTGGAGATTGAACCCATGACCTCCTGGTCACTAGGCGGGCACCGTATCCTCTATACCACAGTGGCATATGTGTAGGCCCTGTGAAAACTGCCATGCAAATCTGATGTTTGAAGCCCCTATAAGTCTGACTGATATTAATGGACCATAATGGCACATGTATCTGACTGATACTAATGGACCTCCATGGCGCATGTGTCTGATGATACTAATGGACCTTCAGTAGGTGCACAGGTGTATGATAAATACATCATTTCTCATTGTTGTGATCTTTCCCAAGATGTATTGAGTTTTTTAATGCTGTAAGTTTCAATGGATAGGGGCCATTATCTCACTATGGGTTCCGCATTGGCTCCACCAGGTCACTCAGCTGTTGTAGCAATTATAGTATCAACTGTCTGGGAATCTGATGTTGTATTGTCTTGACATCTCCTGTTTTTGATCCCTACTGACAATTAACAGCAATTAATGTTGAACTGTGCACCTTTGTAAGTTTATGTATGTGGCTGAGCATTCTCTGATTTTCTTTCTGATGTAATATGTTCATCTTGCGTTTGTAATAAATTTAAGCAGCTTAAAGAATGAACACTTACACAATGAACTAAACTTTATAATACATGTGTGTGTAAATTGTGTGCAATAAATTTTTGTTGGTAACAATATGTTTGTGAAACTCTTAGATAATATATTTGTATATGCTGAATAATTTAAGACAACAGAGATAATGACTGATTTTCTTTTTGAAAAAAAAACACTTTTGCAGGTTTGTAACAATCATCAACAGTGGTAATGGATAGTGAAACAGCGTCTAAATTACAACGGTGTAAGTGCATGTGTACGTAAATCTGCTGTAAAAAATTGCTAATATGTTGTTCTACCAACATGTAACAGGATATCAGATGTTGATGTCGCCACGATTATCAGCAGCTACAGATTGTTTTGTGTTCTAGAGTGCTCGACTACAATACCCAGTCTGGAATGCTGGCTCACTTCTACCCTGTTGTGGCGTGTGTGTCACCCAAAAAACTCCCAATGTCTTTGTTTTCGAGCAATGACGAATTTGCAGCCCAATACACCCCCAGCCTTGTCAAAAAGAAATTGGCATGTGATCTCGAATAATTATAATTCTTCTCCCAAAAAAGGATTGAAAGCAATTAAAGAAGCCATCAATTGTTCATTTTTTTATGTCTCATTCTTGGGGTATTAAGGGTATAACGATCGGCAAAAAAGGGCGGCCGTTGGTAGTCATCGATGAAGAAATGCTCACATTGTCAGTCGATTGGCCAGAATAATTTTATTAAGTTTCAACGTTTGTCAGGCGCCTGTTGGGGATTTGAGGGCAAATATTGTTTGACACGTTTGTCTTTAGACTACAGTTACAAATGACTTCTTTATCAAAAATGAGCCAGTCATAATGGGATTAATTCAGCAGAATGTCATGGCGTAGGTCTGGCCAAGAGTTATTGAAAATATCTACATAAAGTCTATTCGAAAATTATTATGAGTACCATGCTAAATCATTTTATTTTGAATCAGGCATCAGTTCACCTAGATGGTCAGATTAAAATGAGAAATAAAGTAATGCCAAATAAATGTAACCAAAAACGTTAACATTTATTTTTTAATACCAGAATGATGAGACCATTAAATACTGTAAAGGCAGTGCCGGTATTGTATCTTCACATTCAATGAATGAATGTGTATACCAGTAATTAAAGGGATTTGTTCACATATATATATTATTTTTTTTAATCATTAAATATGAATATGCGCCTTTAATCATTAAATATGAATAAAGCGCCTTTGAACGTGCACTCTTGTATGAAAAGGGCGCTATATAAATCCGGTATAATAATAATAATAATAATAATAATAATATGTTTACTAACAAATCTTTACTTTTATTAATTGTCTTTACTTATAACAAAAGCAAGGGAAAAAAAGAGTTGAATAAACAATATTGCTTTACCTAGGCTCTCTGTAAGCAAAAATATGTGTGCTACCACTGCGCCAGGCTGGCTTTATTGTTAATCACTGAATTATAAATTTTATATTAGTATTACACATAGAGTCCAAATTATCGAGGAAAAGCGTTACAAACGCTCTATTATTTTACCGATTGTGAACGACAATCATATGTTAATGAACCAATATTTTACACATTGTTCTTAGCCATGAGTGTTATTTCGCTTTTTTAAACATAATGCATGTTTTCTTTTTTAAATCTAACAATTGTGTGGAAAGTCATCATTTTACAAAACTGTGAAAAAGTCCCTTATACGCAAAATCATACTGGTTAGTGGGACCAGGACCACCTGTAAGTTTCGATACCGAAATAAACTGTCATACAAATGTATCAGTGCCCTCTAATTATGGCTGAAAATTGAGAATAAAAGTCTCCTGCCGGTGTGTGCATGGACATCTGTCGTTCTGGCCTCTTGTAAGAGGGATGCTGCCCAATATAGTGACCAGTACCTTCATATGGAAACAACCAGGGAGTAGCTGGACTTTTATTGTGCCTGTCCATACAATAAATTAATCAATATGTGAAATTTAAATGGTTAAGTTGTAAAGTCTTAAAGTACCTTTGTCCTTTTGTTATGAGGAAAGATAGACTGACTCAGGGTTTCTGCTTCATTGTTTTTATTTGCGGAAATGGCTAAAGTGACTCTATTGGCAGTGGACGTTGATTCTAATGTCTTGATGTCTTGATTTGCTTGTATCAACATGATAATGCAACTCTTTACATGTACTTGCTTCAAAGTTTTACCTATTCACAGTAGAGCTATGATGCATTACTGGTTTCATTAAAAATTAAACATATCTTTGTGTTAAGATCACAGTTAAATAAGTTATATTTCTCACCTCGATTGCTTAAACAGTACTGGTTATGGTTTGCTACCCTCTAAATGCCATATTTCATTCAGAGTATGGTTTTTATGGGCCATAAGTAAAATACAAAAGAACATATGAAAGGCCTGAAATGATTATTTCTTTGTACAAACTTTGGTTTCCACGCTTAAGTTTGTGTTCCACTCGTTTATAGATTCCTCGTTAATATTCCGATCACACAACTAATATGCTCATTTAATTTGATTGTCACAAAAGCGTGAAAACATGATCAAAAGATTTAACCTCGGGGATATTTACCCACTGAAGGTTCCTTCTAAGGAATCTAATTATGGTGTGTAGTGTGTGTTAAAAGGTCAGTTAAGGTTGTGATGGTACACTGATTGGGGGATTTTGTGAGCAAAGGGCTACATTTAAGGTCAAAGTGCATTGCCAGAATTAGATGTGAAATTGTTGTATCGGATTTATATTTCTTATCCGATACAGTGCGTTAAAGCTGGACTGTTGATTGGTAGTATCTGTATGGACATATGGTGCATTAAGTCCTTTTTATGGTCATCAAATACAAAATGACTTAAGATATAATATATTCTATAATACTTGCCATAACTTGTAAGTACATTGTTGTAAACAGTTTAAGATTTATTGGTAAGATGTTCTTTTTTAATCACTATTAAACATAATTTTAGTTGTGAAAATTAGAATGTGTGCATATGAAAAATATCATGGCAGAACACTATAATAAATGTATTATTATGTCAACAATGTGCATGACTTTGTTACAGTTTGTATTCACTCATTGGGTGAATCGGAAATGTTGTAATATCATTATTGTTTTCGTAATCAGTTATTAAATTTTCTGTGTAGTTTTGCTCTCAATTTAATAGAGTAGTTTTTAATGTCGCATAAATTTCATTGCATATGAACAAAAACAATTTAAACGAAAGTTAAGATATGATTCATATCAACAAACAATTGCATGCCATGATGATATTGCTATATAAAGATAAACAACACATATAGTTGTTGTTTCATGTCTCTAACATTAGCAGATGATCATTGAACGCTTTAAAGAACACTATGGTTACGAGATGTCATCAACAGTTAAGCTTTATTATTGACAATGGGGCAAGTACTCGTCAACAGATGGCCAATTTGTAAATAAGCGAATGATGAAAGTGTAAAATAAACTTGCATTGAATTGATGAAATGTATGTCCCCCTGGGATTTCCAGTCATCTTTGTTCCGTTAAATTAGCATAGAGGGGCTATAAGAAAGGCAGCCATAATGTGTTGGTTTCAGTTGAATTATTGAGGTACAACTCTCCACTGTCCTTGTATTACAACAGTTACAGTTCTAGTGATCTGAATCTTGAAATATAATGGTAACGGTTCATGTCATGCGATTCTTTTAATACAAATGAACCGTGCTCTGGAAAAACGGTGATTCGTGCATGTGAATAAAGTGTTGGTTTTCGTTTAGAAGAGACTTCCTCTAAAGAAAAAAGTCCATAAAAGCAGAAAGTGTGATCCCTGATTAGCCTGTGCGTACTGCACAGGCATATCTGGGAGGACACTGTAAGCACATGTATTAAGCCCCGTTTTCCGAGAGCATGTCTCAAATCTTAACTGACAGGCAATGCAAAATCATTATTCAGTGCTGTGCTCTTGTTGTCTAAAATCTTGTCCTTAATAACATTTGATTAGTCACCATTTAACACATTGTTATTTTGTCTACCACTTAAAACTTAATAACAATTAATTGATGGAGTCATACCAAGATACTGTTTTTGAAATGTTCTGTTTTGCCCACACTACATCATGAGTACATGCATTGGAGGTTAAAGTGCACAATCAATTTTGTAAACATGTATGATAACAAAATAGAGTTTAAATGTTTCTTTTAAATATTTTTGAATTATAAAATCATTGATTAAATATTGAAGCATCCTCAATTTTTGTACCCAATATAAAGTCATTATGAAGATATGAAATATATTTTTAACAGAACAATATCAATATGAGTTTTTTTACCAGCATGTAAAACATATCACTAGGAAGAATGGTGTGAAAATAAACAATATTTTTTTATTTAACAAAAGCTGTATTTATTATCACCATCAAACATGCTGCATATTTGTGAGGAGCTGTATTGTGGTAAATATTATTAAAAGAGTTTTCTGTGTATGTTCAGGTTTGATTTCATCTACAACTATACCAAGTGACAGAGAGAACAAGACTAGTATCTCAGCGGTTAGCAGACGCATTTTGTGAAAGCTTCATTCAATGTTGATCTTGATGTTCGCAGAAAATGCAACTGAACTGTCACGTGCAGCAATGAAACTTGAGAGTGAAAGTGATACTTTTTTTGTAAAGTGTACATGGAATTTACGAGTACTTTGTATTAGTGTCGGCATCGTCATTTTCATCGTGTGTGTTCTCAAGCAACTAGTCCTGTTTCAATAATTTTGTTCTGATTACTCTTTGTTTGTTTTAAAAAAGGCACTTTTTTATATGTTTTGTACTGTTGTAATGCCTGAAGCAAACGATGTCTTATAATTTATGTATCTCTTGACTTTGCCTCTCTTGCACAAGTTGTTGTACGACAATGTTAAGGGAACGAAATACGCTGGAGTCAAATGTAATAAGGTTGAATTTTAATAACATTTTGGATTGCTACTAAATGCATTTCGGTTTATACCTTTTCTGCAAACATTGTACAATTTTTAACTAACAGTAATTGTTTAATACATTATATTAAAACCATGAACATGTTTTGGTCTTAGATTTTCTCCAGAGGAGTATGACTTTTATGCAGATAGATTTTCAATGAGCAAATAGATACCATAGTTTTTCTGACAATTTCGCCATTTTCATACCTTTCTACTTGTTCTGACTTTTTTTAATAGGTTCATACTTGTGTGCCTTCTTGTCAGCTAAATACTTAATAAGTGTAAAGAAGTGATTTTGAATAGAATTTTGTCCATTTTACATAATAATTTAAAAATACATTAGCGGATGCCTAAAAAACTGTAGCTGATCTGCATTATTTGCAATGTATTCGTAAATAGTAACTGTTTCGCCTCAAAACTTCAAACACTTTATTAATACTTGTAAGTGCGTCATTGTAAGCAGTTGTGCCCCGGGAGAATTGCTTTGACTTAAAAGTTTTACTTTTTTTACAACGTAGGGGAAAACAGACATGCTTTATTAATTTATTAAAAAACATAAAACTAAAAAAGAACAAAAAATTTGAAATACTGAATCAATTGTTTTATTTGTACTCTGTACAGCAAGTCAGTGTTCCTTATCATTATGTGAACTTTTGTGAGGTTCCTTTCAATGGTTCTAGCATTATGCTGCAATATAGATAAAAAAAAACAAAGAACACAAATTTTGTATCACTGAAAGAGTTATGCTTCTTGTACTTTGAGATGCTTTTCAAAGCTCCACTACTAAAATATGAAGTTGCATTACAATCAATTTTAGAGGAAAATTTAGCAATACTTTCTTTTATATCAAAGAAGTGTTATGGTTATTGTTCTCATAACGTCATTTGTTTCTATCATAAGAAGTTAAATCTGAATCCTGATTGAGTTTTGATCTGCACAATAAAATATCACAATTAAATTGTGCTCTGCACTAGAAAAATACCCAAGGGTAATAACTCAAAACACATTGCAGGGAAAGTTAAAGTTCTTGCACCCTGTAGAGCTATTAAGTTTCAATATCTTCAATTCTAAAGGGATTGTAATGTCATGAAAATAAGTAAAAGTCAATAAGTCTTTAAATAATAAAGAAGACGTATGATACTTTTTTGAACTTCCTCTCAAAGCTCATTATCACGTTTCATTTAAATTCATTCAAAACTTTTCGAGTTATGCTTCACTCTAGAAAATTACAACATGTAGCTATTCTCTCCACAAGAAGAACACGACAAAAAAGGGCAACGAGCAATGGCCACAGAAATACTATTGAACTTTTAATGGTTCTTGTAACCTGAATTCCTGCCAATGTCGTCTATCAAAAACTTTGAATTCATGCGGCATACATAATAAATAACTACGAAAATACTGCCATGAAAGTTGTGGTTCCTTTAGTTTGCACGTTTACTCAGTATCCTCTGTCAATATAGAATGTTTAATGTAAATGCATTTAAAACTTGAGTTAAACTCCACACAAGAAAATTGATAAAAGGGCATAATGATAAATCATAAAGAAAGGGTAATGTTCCTTAAACTTTGCACTTTCTCTTAAAGTCGTCTATAATTAGTTTGCAGTTTCACTTGAATTCCTTCAATACTTCTTTAGTTAACCTCCGTAAAAGAAGCGGGGCAAACTTGTGGGAGCGATGGACAATGCCATTACTATATGTGTCCCTGTGTGGCTACAGCGCATAACATTTTCGGATAATTTTCAATAATATATTCTTAATGACGTAAACACCGGCAATTGTGCTTGTTTTATTTACATTATTATTTGTTGGTTGAGTGATGATTGAAGCCCGGCATCAATTAAAGGGACGTGTGCATGTGTTGGTAAAAAAGTTGTCATAGATTCAAAACATATTGTATGCATAATATTGTAAGGGCAAAATCATACCCCTAACAACAAAAAAATGTTTAATAAAAATATGTTGTTTTTTTTATTTCAAATCTCAATTAAAATCGGGGAAAATAACGCGTTTAAGTTAAATATGTTTCTCATGTCAATTTCTTATAGTTAAACAAAAATAAATATGTTATGGATTAAAGTTGTATGGGTGATAAAACGTAACTTTTAGTTCTTTTTTATCTTGACTCCAAATCTTCGTTTTTTTCCCGATAAACAAAGAGAAGTCGTACAATATTGGCATGTCTGGAATTAATAGACGTTTAGCGTTATTTTTTTTAATGCAAATTTTGCTAGATTTGCCCGACGGTTCATACTGATAAAATGCCGAAAAAATAATACATGTATATAATTCTTAATTGAGATACCATGATCCACATGATCGGTAACATGACTTCTCCGACCCAAAATATACTTTAGTTTGTTTACTATACACGTCATAAGTATTGAAATTAGTGTATTGATGCAACGCAATCGAACGAAAGTGACGGAAAAAGTCAAATCTGTAAGTTTAAATTGAACGAAAGTGACATAAAAAGGCAAATCTGTAAGTTTATACTGTAATTATATATATTACACTAAGGCAGTCACTTGTTTCGTCGTACGTGAGAGGCTACTGCAACATTTCGTCTGCTGCAACATTTCATCTGAGGCTAAGCTGGTTACACGCTCCTAACAATGGGCGGAACAGCAAAACATCGCATTTGACAGAGCGTTAACTGTTTTAAAATCCCACGGAATGATTCCGGTAATGGCTAACACGAGGCGATAAATGTTACTTAATCACCCCATTTAGTAAATTTTCCCAAACGGAAGATTCCCTAACCAACAGACATCTTCTTCGCAACATCGCCTTTATCGTCTTCGCGTTTGTAATAAACATACAAACTCGCTTATTTGGAGGTTGAATTTCAACATTGTGGACATTTTGAGAAATAAAGCGATGCCTTGATGGCCGCTTTGTGTGATTGAGAGAGATTTGGAAGAGATGAGATCGACATTGCAGATGGTCACAATAATTCAAGGGCTGTTTGGAGGCCGATACCTGCCAATAAGTCTATCCCGAGTTCATTGTTTTATGAAGTTGATGATTTTCTAAAGATATGTTGCGGTTTTGTCTCTGCGTCAACAAAACCACATTAGATTTTTTTTCGAGCAAAAAAATAACCCAACGCGTGCTCCTCTTCACCCAGGTGTATCAAATGGGTACATGTGAGGGAAATAAGCAAATGTGCCGTGCCTGCATATTGCGCCGATTGGTGGTGTAAGTAAAGTATACGGACACATACGACAAAGGGCCGAAGAACGCCAGACGAACGGTCTCTGTTAAGAGCGAGCTGATGCTAATTACAAGCAAAGCTGGGCGCGAAAAGCGATAGTTTAAAATGACATATCCGAGAGGCATATTTCAAGCACAGTTTGATATCATGCATTTCACCCCATCATTAAAATTTGTCGTTCCGCGCTATATAATTTTATAAATTCCGATTGAGAGTAACTTAACGCTCGAGTTATTACAAATGTACATGAACACTATCGTTTACCTGCGATGCGTACATCTGCGGCAAGCGCTGCGTTCATTGGCACGCGGTTTGCACGCGACGATTTAATGGCGGTTTTGATTGGCTGCTGAAGTTAATTTGAGGTAATTGCGGGTTATGGCTGCAAGAATGTCATTCAGGTATTCGGGTGGTTTGAAAAGGTTTTAATCAACTCAAACTATTAATAATCAGCTTTAAAAAATGTATTGATCGATATATTGTTGCAGCAGCAACGACCAGTTGACAGTGAAACTCTGTTCAGCGGTAACTGCTGGTTTAACGTCTATGTACAAAAAAGCAGCAAAATAACTTGACACCGAGATTCTCCAGTGAAGTTTATGTTTTCGCAAGTAATTGTACTACATGTATATGTACTTTACTGTGAACAAAATACATTCACGGTGAATAAATTAACTTTTCGCAATTCTTGTGGCAGTCATAGTTTATTTTGCATATAATTATAGCAAGAAACCTAGGTCAAACCCAATCTAAGAGAGCTATGCCGCACAATACTTGTAACGTAAATACGTCAAAGTATTGACATATTTTCATTTTGTTTAGTTTTGCTACTCATTTTTTTACTGTACAAACTCGAGAACTATAAACAAACAGTCAAAATACCTATTATATCTCACATATTTTTCACAACTATGCCGAAATAATACGTTTTTCTCGTATTTACGCATACAATGCAGCAAGCTTTCTGAATTACGACGTATCTACGACATCCGTCAACAGATGAGTGACAACTCCTGTCTTCGAAAAGTCAACCACGGCGCGGAATAAAGCCGGGTCCTGTCGTGTGTGGAGTTCGTTACGAGCCCCACCCCTGAATAAACAATTCCACGAGTGGAACGCTGAGTAGATTTAAATATACCCATATTGCGCAACCCGTTATTATGATCAATCAGAAACCATTAGTTTCCGAATTGCGTTTTCTGGCAACGTCTTAAATACTTTATTTAATACGTTGAGCGGGGAATCAAGAGAGACCGGTCCCGTGGTTGTGTTCCCACTGATTACGCAAATTACAAGCTCGCGTCCTTTTTCATTCCATTGTTTATCGCCGGCAAGATTTGTAAATGACTATAAGGGACGCTGTAAATCTGATGTGCGAGCATTTATCAAGTGTGAACGGTGGTAATCTGCGAGCTCAATACGGACGTTAATCATCTGTGAACGGCCAACGTAACCGTGTTGATCAATGTGCAAATGTGGTCTTTTATATGAGCCTCTATGAAAACGGGTATTTTAATGCATGTGCGTGAAGTCTCGTCCCATATTAGCATGTGCAGTCCGCAGAGGATAATCAGGGACGATACTTTTTGCCTGAACTGGATTTTCGCAAAGAGGAGACATCATTGAAACAAAAATATACAATGAACGCGGAAAGTGTCGTCCCTGATTAGCCTGTGTGGACTGCACCGGCTAATCTTGGATGACACTTTACGCACATCCAATAAAATCTGTAAATCTGATGTGTGAGCATTTATCAAGTGTGGACGGTGGTAATCTGCGAGCCGGAATCGGACGTGAATCATCTTTGAACGGCCATCGGAGCCGTGTTGATCAATGCGCAAATGTGCTCTTATATATGTGAGTCTCGCTCTGTGAAAAAAAGGGTCTAATGCAAATGCGTTTAGTTACGTCCCAGCTTAGCCTGTGAAGTCCGTACAGGCTAATCAGGGACGACATTTTCCGACTTAACTGGATTTGTGGTAAGAAGACACTTTTTGAAACGAAAAATAGTATTAAAGCGGAAAGAGTCGTCCCTGATTAGCCTGTGCACATGCTTTAAACCCCTTTACACAAAGCTAGGCTCATTTGCTTTCAATTCTCCGCTCTTATTTCCTCCGTTTGTTTTGCTGTTATTTCTAACTTATTTGCTTTTGATCCCATGTCTTGCATGTTTTGGCACTTACTTCTTCCATTTGTTTGCGCTTATTTCTTGCATCGCTTTGCGCTCATGTCTTGCATTATTTGCTTTGATGTTAAGCATTTCTTTTCGCTCTTTCCTTTTACCTCTTTGGCTATGCTATCATTTTTTTGTATATGTCTTCACTATCATTTATGTTATGTGTTTGCTCTCATTTCTGCCTTTTTTGTTTTGATTTCTTTCATTTCTTTAATCAGATTTTTTATTTAAGTGGGCTCAGGTTTTTCCTTTTATTCTTTCATTCCTTACACATTATGTAAACTGTTTAAACGTAAATATTTGAACTATAACACAATTAAAATTGTATATGAATGTATGTATGTACCCATCAAATTCCTGTACATGACATACTTTGTTTATGAAATACATAATACTTTATAAAAAGCTTTGTATGTATATAATATTCTACGGGGTGAATAAACTTTTGCACTGGAAAAAAAACTAAGCATACTTTTATGTCTGCGACGTTGGTTTTCTTTTAGCGCACCTTAGAATTCAGTGCCCATGGGTGAACTATTCTTATCTGCCACCGTATTTCGTCGTCGTCCGTCGTAGCCAACAATTTACTAATGAGCATCGTTATGGGAAAACGGGGTTTAATGCATTTGCGTAAAGTGTCATCCCAGATCAGCCTGTGCAATCCGCACAGACTAATCAGGGATGACACTTTCTGCTTGTATGGTATTTTTTGTTTCAATGAAGTCTCTTCTTAACGAATATCCAGTTAAGTCTGAAAGTGTCGTCCCTGATTAGCCTGTGCGGACTGCACATGCTAATCTGGGACGACACTTTTCGCAAATGATATGGCCCCGTTTTTATACCGCAAGGCTTACTTAAAAGATCTCCTAAAAACAGACTGGGGGACACTTAACCAATGTGTGAAAGCCTGTGCCTTGGTTTTTCCTCTACTTCAAACAATTGTGAAAAGTAAAAAACAATGTCTCAATGAGGACATGGCGCGAACCTGTTTTCCTTTGACAAAATTCTTGTCAGAAACCGCTTTCCAAATTTGAATATTTTAACGCAGTTAATCATAGAGTGGTCCTCTATCCTAATACTCGCCAGGTGTAATGGATATGATGTCTGCCTAGCGACGCGACCGGGAAGTCACGGGTCCGATCCTAACTGTGGAGGCGTTCTTTAGATCCCTTCATCAATTACTGGTTCTACCCAGGAAACAGACTCGATAGAATGTCAATATTCATTATGCTTTCGATGCAATCGAGCTAAAATAAAATTAAAAGGTTTACATTACACTACCCTAATTCTGGACATAAGTGGGATTCCTTAAAGCATATCCACATGTGTGCAGGACATGTATAAAAAAACTTTCAAAATCTTAAAAAACACTCTTCCGATTATGTAATATTAAAAAATACACCATCGAGTTGTAGTTTCCTCAAATACTATACATTAATTTGATTAGTTCAAATAAAAAAACATGGTTACTATGATATTGGCAAGCTTTAGGGGAGGGGCGAGGGAATTTTCCGTTTTTGGTTATATAGAAAACTCCGTAATTAAATGCTACTGATTCATTTTATTTTCTCATTATTCCTTGTGTGACCTGCAACATACCGGAAACTCAACTGGGCGACCTAGGTCCATATTTGCCCTTTTTTATAATATTTAAGTCTTTGAAAAAGGTTCTAGAACTGACTCCTTTCTTAAAGCTCTTCTTTAGACTATTCCGGTAGAATACATGCACGAGAAAACTTCGACTTCTCCATTAAAATACATTGTGTATACGTAGTTTAAATGAATACGGTATTGTTCATATGTCTATAACTTAAATACACAATTTTATTTTATCCGATTTTTATTTTTAATACAGTGTATATTTTATGTAAGAGCAAATATGAAATAGTTTGACATTTCGATTCACATCACATATTCGTAATTATACATCTATACGAATAGATACATAAACATCAAATTTCATTGAAAGTCAATGTATTCTCATAATTATTTTTTTTGCCGAATATCGACTCTCGTTTACAGTTGATACACATTCCTTTCCTGATATTGAGACATAACTGAGGGTCCATAATCGGCGTGATTATACGCGTTAATTACCCATTAAGTTTTGACGTTTTTCGCTCGGTAAAATACAGTCTTTTCATCCGCAGTTAAACATTAACGTCATTTGCTCGGGTGATAAATTTAGCAACTGGTGGCCATATTTAGCGGAAATCATTTTTCACTGAGACTTTCGGGGAGATTTTGCCAAGATCATAGTTTTCCGCGATCAAATTTTATCAACATTTATGTCTACTTTTAAAGCGATTTCTCAGACGTATAACGTTGGACGACGCCGCTTCTTTATATGACCACACATCGCGAATTCGAATAACATATCGGTTATAACGTTACAGACAGCAATTATTTTTCATTACACAATATGATGGCTGCTGTAAAGCTTAGCTGGATTCCCCGTCGAAATTGTTGCGCACCGCGGGGAGCGGTAGAAAAAGCCGTCTTGCCAACACGATATATCGGATGCATGTTTGTCCTTACGTGCTATAAAATGCTAGAATTTATGACTTCGTATAGTCTTCTAGAATTCTTCCTTTAGGTAATTGTTTAAAATCGTGAAAACTAACTATTTTGTGCAAAATAATGTGTATTACCTAATGGCAGCCTGCTGTCGTGTGTACAACAGTGTGTGCATTCGTTATTTAAAGATTAAATAAAAACCTGATATTACACTAATTTTGTTTATTTTCTATTGGTTGTCAAGTTGTTCAATCTGTGGATTTAATTGCCAAGTCTCATGTTCTAAACTCCCCGATCATAGAGGACTTACTATTAATTTCAAAATGGTGCGTGTTTTCATGAGACTTAATATTCGCAACGTTCCAAGAATACAAGTCCGCCACACTAGCTGCTAAAACGCTGTTCATAATATTGAATGTTTTAAGGAGATGCATGTTTATGCTTCAGAATCTTATATAAAATAAAATTATTACTATATCATATCATAGAAATATAGAAGTTCAAAAGAAAATCGCTGCTCAGGTCAGAAGAGTCACAATTCTTACCGGCTCTACAGTCATTGCAGTGGTTATTACACCCGCCTCTCACCCGGGCAGCCAGTGTTCGCTTCCTTTTCAGCTGTCCAGTTATTACAGTGGTTGGTACACTCACCTCTCAACCGGGCGGCCAGGGTTAACTTCCTTCCCGGTTCTCCAGATATCAAAGTGGTTGGTACACTGTCTTTTACCCGGGCGGCCAGGGTTCGCTCCCTTTTCGGCCGTCCAGTTATCGCAATGGTTCACTCGCCTCTCGCCTGGGCGGCCGGGGTTCAGTTGTGTTCCTTTCACCCAAGAGGTGGGGTTTCCAATGGCGCACCTCCCCCTCCCAAGGCCCTTACATCTTGAATTTGCAGCCATGATTGAAACGTTCGTTACTTGGCCGGGACGTTTTTCAATTGGCAAATGTGTTCCTTGTTTCTAGAAAGTTCATGATCAAGATGTCTTGTTAAAAATCTTATTTTACCATTCCCCCAAAATAAAATAGCGATTTTCCCAGTCATGAACAGGTAACAAAATTGATTCGAAATTATTTACCTTACGTTAAGTATAACTTAGGATTGTCCTTCAGATCCGTATGGATTTGATCCCCGGGAACGCCACTTGTAAGTTTGAGACCAATAGCTGACTCGCGTTGGAAGCCGAGTTCAGGGAAAAACTGGGCTTAATGCATGTGCATAAAATTTCATCACAGATTAGCCTGTTCAGTTCGCACAGGCTTATCTGGGACGAAACTTTCCGCTTTTATGGAATTTTCCGTTTAATGGAAATCTATTCTGAACGAAAATCTAGTCTAGGCGAAAAGTGTCGTCCCTGATAAGACTGCACATGTTAATCTGGGACAATAATTTACGCACATAAATTAAGGTCCGTTTTTCTAGAACGAAGCAAATATGGATTTGTCCCCGGGAACACCACTTGTAAGTTTGCGACCAACAGCTGATTCGCGTTTCAAAACGAGTTAATTTATTCGTGAATCTAGTTCAACTGTTATAATGGAACTTTGTCGGCCTTTTGTTCTATAGCCCCGCCCCCTTCCTCTGTGCCGTTGTCTTTCGCGAATTCGCCTTGGACCTCATGACTATAAAATAGAAACTCGATACAAGACCACGGTCGGATAAACGCCGGAGTTCTCGCTACAGAAAGTATTTAGAGACACTCAACACTTGTTAAGGTTTCTAGAACAGATTTGGTGTGACTTCTTAAATTAGATTTATTTCAACCATGGGAATGTTTGTTGTTAAAGTTTCAATAACAATTTGGCGTAACTTTTCATACAGTTAACAATAAAAAAACGTTGTTTATTTCATGCATCAATGTTCATGTTAAAACAAAAGATTATATTTGGTGCGAAGAACAGAACAAGTATAGAAATTAAATGGAATTCAGTTTGACAAACCGTTGGATGTAAGTCTGGTTTTTGACACGTTCGGAGCATGTAGTGTAAGAATTAAAGTCTTGTTTCGACGTATAATTGAATTTCAAAAATCCAGACGAGTGTAAATAATTCCTTTGACACCATTTTACGGGCCTGCAACTTCGAATAAGACTTAAACTTGTTGCGGATAACATTTCTCGAGAAATGTATGTGACATTTACAGTGGCTTCTTTACGGGAAAACGTTGTCAATTATGTAATAATTTTGGTCGAAAAAGAATATCATAATGGGATTACAAGAGATCTTTAGATTTTCGTAAGACAGTTTTACAACGGCTTGTCTCGTGCAATGTTTCATTATACAGACAGCGGAAAACTGTGTCTAGAAAAAGAACAGTGATAGTTTGGGCGATTATACACATAGGATTTTCTGAGAAAGTCTTTAATGCATATGAGTATAAATATACGGTGATTATCAACGTGTTGGACGTGAAACGCTATGATTTGTTTGCAGCTGAACCATTTGGACAGAGATACATGTACAGCTATTTTACATTTTACTGTGGTAGATAAACGCATAGACACGACAATTTAGTGTTTTCATACTCGAAGAAAGTAGCTAAACTGTTTGCTTATTTAACTGTTATACATGTGCGACATAGCCAATACATTTGTAGAGAACTTTTAAATTTACCTTAACTTTAAAGACTTCTATCATGTAATGTAAAGAATACGACATACTCTGCCAAACAAAGTTCAACAATAGCAAAAGAGTAATTTGTGTTGCAAAGTCGGTTAAATTTGCTTTAAAGGACAATTTAAATCTTCAGCATTAACAATTCTTGTAAGACTTAAGACATATCGCTTGGACGAGATTTTCAATTATCTGCCGAATCTTAATTTGACGGAGACTTTGAAACCGGGTTCATTCATTATATTTATTCGAAAAAAGGAGGGAAAAATCCGTACAGCGCCTTTTACCACCGAAATTAAAGGGCATAAAGGTGTTCGATTTAAGTTTGAATATCATATTTGGGGGAAAGAATCGGAGCGTGACGCTCGCTGAACATTTGAGTTTGTAGCAATCGGTAAATACACCTGCCGCTCAGACCGCCCTTCGAAGACACTGTATGGCTGAATTGTGGAGAAACATCTGCCTTCGCTGAGCAACACGTCACTACGCGCCCAGTTTGAAAATTTAAAACCATCGCCGCAGTGATCTTGAAATCACGTGTTTAAATACCCAAAGTGTACACGGGGTCGGGTGTACTTGAACAGTGACCGCCATTGAGAACGGAAGGGATAACAAACCGTTGCGGACATGGGAATGTGAGTAAGGACAGTACATATCAAATGGATGTTGGAATTTCGTATTTTTGCTGGTTTTCGTGAGTTTAACTCGAGTTAATGCAACAGGTTGCTTGATAAAAGAGATGGATTTTTGACAAAAGATTTAAATTATTATTAATGGAAACACTAAGAAATATATAAGACCGATAGTTTTCGATCATTTCGATTTGAGAATATCTCGTATTAATAGACTAAGTCTGCTGCACTTAGATCTAAGGAAAGGAACGCGGCCTTAGGACTAATAACAATGAACAACAAGTGGACTCCGTGTAGAATTGATTACTAGTGTCAGGAAAGAAACGACCCGCTGTACCCCCTAAGGTGTGTTCGTGGAATATTGCGGACACGTAGATTATAGACGATAAGAGGAAATAAATTGGTCTGACACCGGTTGTGCTTATTTGGAGATTCAAAGTGGCACTTTTGATTATATGGGATTCCGAGTCAATGCGGTGTTTGCCTGCGAGATAAGTGGAGACGACAAACAGGAGCGTCTGTAACGCAACAAGGAAAGGCAAATGTAAGAAATACCGGTACACAGAAATGTTTTGATTGACCTTAATAAACAGGTCGGGATATAAGACTTTAAGAAGACAATTCAAGTAAATACTT
The DNA here is from genome assembly GCA_007657795.1 of Dreissena rostriformis. NCBI lineage: Eukaryota > Metazoa > Mollusca > Bivalvia > Myida > Dreissenidae > Dreissena > Dreissena rostriformis. Next base: position 224,926 of record VMBQ01000184.1, read on the forward strand.
TAAATACGGAATAGTTTTCACACCGTATGTATCAACACATAACGATATAGTAAAAATAATGGCTGAAAAAAATGAAGAAATAAAAAAAAATTAACGCATTGGCAACACTAAGAGATACACAACCGGAAAGATAAGCATAATCAAAGGACCAATTACGTGAGGTTCGAGTTTTTTTTCGAAGGAAAACAGAGAGGAAAATAAAAAGCAGCCATGCCGCGGTCATTTCTTGTAAAAAAGCACGAGGAGATTCGCTCGTACCAGAGCTACAAGCCACGTGCAGACGACACCGACGCCGTCTGCGTTCCCGACAGCATCTACGCGCTTACGCCTTACACTCCGGCCCTACTTCCGGCGTACACCCCGGCGCTTCTTCCGCCGTACACTCCGGCGCTACTTCCGCTGACGGTGAAGCTCAATAACGGTAAGTAATTATCTGTGGTAACAGTATTTGGAAAGTGCCCGTATTCACCAATTACAACGAAGACAATATGTATACTAAAAATAAAAAAAATATGCATTGTTGCTCACACATTTTCGTATTAAAAAATGTACTTACAAAACTATAATATTTAGATAAGTTTTAAATTATAAAAATAACCAGGAACAATTTTAAATAAAAATATGTTCTTGCCTTTGGGTTCGAACCAGGGACCACGACAAGCAACAACTAAAAGCACTGCTACTTCACCGTGCAGGCTTTTGAGAGTGGATGGTTATTGAGATTTTTGTCTGTAATGAATATTTTTGCTTAATTAGCAATGTAAAACGTTACAAATTCTTGTTTTTTTCCCGATTTCGATTGATCTTTATCAATAAATGAAGTTACATGTATATGATTAACTATTTTCTTACTCAGAAATGTTATTTTGCTTATTTGAATATAATGCATTCGCTCTGCTTTTTTTTTAAGTGTCAGTTTGACAAACTGTTAACAAGTCTCTTAAAATGCATCATATTGAAACGTTCATTATAAAAAATGCTGAGTGGGTTAAACAAACTAAATATCGGGTGTGATTAAACATGTATACTGATCGTAATACAAAGAAATTGCAAGATTATCCTTAATTGTACCACTTATGTCTTAAAATTGGTTGTTAATATTGGAACTGGTTTGAGGTTTATTTAGTGCGCACACGGATAATAAGCACTGGAAACAAAAATGAATACTCGGGCCGGCCAGCTCTGTTGGTAGAGCGCTGTTCTACAAATCCGAGGACCACGGGTTCGATCCCGACCATAGATGTGTGGGGATTGGTCACTTTACGCAATGCTTTTAAGCCCCATTTTCTCAGAGCGAGGCTGATTAATTTTGACCCACGTTAAGCATACTTCCGTGGTAAAGCCGTAAAATGCAACAGATACGTTGGTCGATGTTTGCTTACCTTTTTTTAATAATCTCTAACAATGGCAAAAATAAACTATTGATTTAGCTTGATGAAATACCTGTTTGCGCTGCCGTTTAATGACACCGACAACATATCCATTATATTTGCTTTTAATATGCAAATAATTCTTATAATTGATTCATAAAAAGATAAACAATATAACATAATCATTATTAAACGTATAATTATTACATCGAGATGCATTATAAGAATCGTCTTATAAACATCGAGGAAACGTTACCATAAGTCTATGAAAAGAAAAAAAACCTGATTGCAATAAGAGAGTAAAATGGCTGCATTGGAACGGCAAATAAAACACACCGTATGTGTTAAACGTCCTCTTCTTCATATTGAACAATGGTTTTTAATATAATCCAGATCACCTGACGATTATTCATAAACATCAATTTAAAGAGTTTAGAGTTTAGAGTTTATTAAACATACATTAGGCTTTAAGCCCATGAGTAAACACATATTACAACACAATATATTCACAAATGGTCAATGGCGTACAGAATTTTTAACAGAACGTAGATCAAAATCTTAATACAACAAATTCGTATACACTATAAATTAGATAAATAAATGAAAGCACTTGGAGATAAACTATTGATAAGTCAGCTCTTAATTTAAAAGCTTTAAAAACAAAAATGGATAGATTTCGTACACTTTTTTCATTGTCAGTCTGTAAGAGGTAACGTGCAAATAGTAAAATTATATGGACCAATACTTGTTATTTAAGCAAAGTGGCATTACTAATTTTAAATCAATAATTAAAATACCTATATTTGAATAGAGCACTCCTTTGGAGTTCACCTTTTAAATATTTAACACCAATATAAATTAGCCTCGCTCTGTTAAAAGGGGGTTTAATGCATACATGTGCGTTAAATGTCGTACCAGATTAGCTTTGCAGTCCGCACAGGCTAATCAGGGACGACACTTCCCGCTTTTGCGAAAAATTTTGTTTAAAGGAAGACTGTTCTTGACAAAAATCTGGTTAAGGTGGAAAGTGTTGTCCCTGATCAGCCAGTTCGGACTGCTAGGGCTAATCTGGGACTACACTTTACGCACATACATTAAACCCTCTTTTCACAGAGCGAGGTTCAAATATATTTCCTGTTACAATAACGTTGGAAGCTTCATAATAGTGCGTTAATTATCGTGCGCGATTTGTATCGACCGAAAGAATTTGCTTAGCAATAATTTTCTCGATTGTATATCATAGTCAGTAAAGAAAATGTTAAAGATAGGCCAGTTTTATAGTCTGATATTTATAACATGATGACATCTTCACCCGACTTTCATATTAACTCCCTGATCATTTGGATATAACTCGTCCGTTGACACTCGGCGCAAGATGAAGCCATGGCAAATTGGCTAATTTCCCTCGCGGGTACCCATTTACACACATGGTAAGAGACGAGCAACCGTGCGATAATTTTTTTTTTTTTTTTTTTTTAGTTATCAAATACCTCTTACGAACGAAAAGAAAAGTAAAAATGTCAGCTTTTTAAACATAAATAATTTCTATTCATACACCTTTCACTAGAGAATGTCCAACCTTATTTCCTGGTTCTTTAAAGGCTTATCAACGCAATATCGCTACATTATTGGCGCAATGGTTATATGCTTAGGCTGAGAGTTGAACACGTTTTTCCAGAATTAAGGAAATATTTCGTCGACGCATGCATACATAACCTGTCGACGTGTCACGGTATGAACATGGTAACGTTATCGGGGAGAGATTGTGCGACGGCCCGGTTAGCTAAGTCGAGAGAGTACTCGCCCTGAAAGCGATGTGTCCTATGTTCGAGACCCGAACTGATCGCACAGTAATCTCGCCCTTTGAAATGTGCGCACAATAAGGGGCCGTGACGTTACCTGTGTATACTATAAGAGGCCCATGTGTTATTATATAAAGCCCGAATCCCTGCATTCGAGAAAGAATAAATAGGGGTTGTTTAGCGGCACGTTTAGCTGAGTCAGGATAGCACTCGCCCTAAAAGCGAGGTGTCCCGGTTTCGAGTCCCGTACTGATCGCATAATGTCTCTCCCTGTGACGAAAGGACTTAAAAAAGACAACACATCGTCCGTTTTTTTATCAGTTGATGTCAAGAAAACCCGTTCTAATAATTGTTGAAAGCATGGGATCGTTCCAAACTAGCACCTCTAATGTTTTAAGTGACGGCTCCTTTGAAATGCCATTATAAAATTACTGTTATCAGGATTGCGAGACCATAAACATACATGCTATCAGGGCCTAGTTGACTTTGATTCCGCACAGTTTTATTTACTATCCCGCGTAACGCAACATTTTCCTGGGAATTTCAACCCACGTCATTGATTACAAAACACATTTTGCCATGCTAAGCAGTGAAGGCTATAATTTCGTCGGCATGAGGTATTGCTCCACATGTTGCTAAAGTTTCCGGCATTGATTCTAGTTTTGTATTGGCAGCCGGTTTGACACCTGCTTGGTGGCAAAGCATCGAATAGCGGCTTTTAATTACTGCCTGTTTTAGGCTTAAGCAAATTTACAGCGTTTACACAGGTTCCTCAATTATAGGCCGTGTATTTGCGGATTGTTTGATAAAACAGATATACAACAAACAATCATGACAGCGTTTTGATTAGTTTTCGTTTATATTCCTTATAAAATAGAGCCTTTTTGAAGCACTGGAAATTGAAACGATGACTACACTAAATCTCGCTAACAAAGATTTAGCATACACAAAACAGTTGTGACGCTACATTTACACACCGATAAACATGCTATATTGGTACATCATATCACACGCATCATGCGAAAATGGGTCTTATGCCATATGCGACCAGTGTAGCTCCAGACCAGGCTGGTCAGGAGATATCCTGTCCGTGAATGAGACAACGAAACCTTGCATGAATTAAACTGACATGGTAGCTCCTGACCAGTTTGCGCCAATGGTACGCTTTGACATAAGACCCATTTTCGCGCGAAGAGGCTCTTTTATCACCCTAAAGAGGATCTTAATTGTTATGGCAATCCGAATTTGAAATGTCTTTCCTTTCGAACCCTGTAAATCGAACTTACGGGAAATTTCGCAGATAGTCGATGTCGATTTTACAATTGCTCCGGTCCAAACCTGTTTTCCGTAAACCCCAACCCGTTCGGTCCTTCTCGCCATACGGATTCTTTTTTATAAGGGACCTTTTCACAGATTTTGGCATGTATTGAAGTTTGCTATTTAATGCTTTATATTGATAAATGTAAATATTGGAACTAAAAAGCTCCAGTAAAAAAAAAAAAAAATGTAATCCGCACTGGGCTCGAACCACTGACCACTGGAGTAAAAGTCTAACGCTTAGATCACTCGGCCATCCGTGCTCATACAGTGAGCGGTGTACTTTATACTTTATATACGCAATCTTCGTAATTTCAAAACCAATAACGATGACAACAGAACTTTCCAAGTTATTCAATCGTTTCGCGTTGCAACGCTTTATAATTGTCAGGGTTTTAATTCGTCAAAAGATGCATATTATGGATATTTTATAGCATGGCAAATGTTCAGTATTACTGGTTTTCAAAAATATCATAACTACAACGAAAATTTGCGAATCTGAAACAATTGTAAATTTACCAAAACGTGAAAATGTCCCTTTAAACCAGCTCTAATCGGCCCTTCTTGCTCAGTTCGTATTCCCAAGCACTAGAAGAGCACCTGTCAATGTTCAAGTAGTGTCATAAATGCAGCTGCGCTTCCACTGTTCATTTGTAAATCAATTGTATAGTTAGCGACATATTTCACTTGTTTGATTTAAAAATCGAGATTTGTCTCTTGATTCGCCTGCATGATAGAAAATTTCAAAGCAATCTATAACAATTAAATGGAACGTTTTCATTCACGCGGTGTTTGACCGAGCATTTTATTCTTAAAATGCGTATTAACATTATTTCGTTTGCTTTAAACATTTAATCTGTTTATTAAGGGTTATTAATACAATTAAAAATTGCTGAATAAATAATATTCCGGATTTTTTTAGTTTAAAAAATAAGTGTTTTTCCACCCACAGTTGTGCTGATATGTTGTTGATCTATTCAGTTCAAACTTTAATGATATAACTTTATAACTTAAATCAAAAACAAATTACCAAATTACCTGGTATATCGTTGCAGGCTATATTCAAGACATCGTTAGTCCGACGCTCCCGCTTGAGTCCGCCGACAATTCACCACAGGGCGCGGGCAGGGGCAATGACGAGACGTCGGAACTGGAACCGGAGGTCGAGTCCCGCAAAGATCAGCTGGACGACAACACCATAGCCGCCGAAATCATGAAAAAGTTCCAAACAAACAACTACCCGACCGGCGCCTCTAGTAACGTCACTATCGGGTACACGTACGACGCGTTTTTCGTCAGCGACGGCAGGTCACGTGGTAAGAACTTCGGCGAGAAAAATGGCGGGAAACAACGCTACACGTGCAACGAGTGTGGTAAGGACTACGCGACGTCCAGCAACCTGTCACGTCACAAGCAGACGCACCGAAGTATTGACAGCAAGCTCGCGAAGAGGTGCCACCACTGCGGGAAGACGTACGTCTCCATGCCGGCGCTGTCCATGCATCTCCTCACCCACGACTTGAAACACAAATGCGACATCTGCGGCAAAGCGTTCAGCCGGCCCTGGTTACTGCAGGGCCACTTCCGGTCACACACCGGGGAGAAGCCGTACGGATGCGCGCACTGCGGGAAGGCGTTCGCGGACCGCTCAAACCTGCGCGCACACATGCAGACGCACTCGGCCTACAAGAGCTACAACTGCAAGCGCTGCAACAAGTCGTTCGCGCTGAAATCTTACCTGAACAAGCACTATGAGTCCGCGTGTATCCGGAACGACGGCGAGTGTATTGACGTTGACGGTGACGTTGACATGTCTTCCACGTCTTCAACGTCTTCCGTCTGCTCGGATGATAGCTTCATTCATGCGCGCAAGATCGAATAGGCCCGCATTCAGGCATGCCAACGAGAAATTGGAAGTCAATCGGTGTGCATGGTTAAGACCCGTTGCTCGGTGCAATGTACAAATGAGTATCGACAAAGTTAAATACTTGAAGACTTGTTGTCAGTCATTCGGTGTGTATATGAAAAAAAAACATGGAGCCGTGCAATGTTTGAAGAGTTGTGTCATAGGTGCATGGAAGAAGGATTTCTGTTTATTGAATGACCTACCTGTGGCGACCACACACTTGTTTTTAACAAGTTCTTCTATGAAACCCGCTGGACCGTGTAGCGTTACGGGTAAGATAGGATGGTCAAATGGCGTAGACGTCCAATGAAGCAACGCGGTCATGACAGTAGTGATGACTGCATGATCTTTAGCTGTAAATGGGCCTGGTTTGAAGAGACGTGAATTTTAAAAGAACCTGGCACCATATAACGTTTCTTTCAGTTTTATCTACAAGTCGCCACTGTGTCCGCTAAGCATGGGTGGTCAACTTTAAGACCAAGACAGATGGTAGGAGGATGGAGACAACCGTATTTATTCCCGAGGTTGTTCATTATAGTGTGCAATAGTCAACGACGTGCAATACGGTTGTGACCCACATTGAAGGTTGTGACCCCAGTTAACGTAATGACCCCAGTTAAGAATGGGAAGAGAGGTCGCCATGGAGTTTTCATTAATGGTTGTTGGACATTTCATCATATTCATGCCCGAGGTTGTTCATTAGAGTGTGCAATAGACAATGAGGTGCAATAAACACATGCAATTCGGCTGTGACCAAAGTTAACACATGCAATACGGTTGTGACCCCAGTTTAGGCTGTGTAGAGTGGTCTCCTAGAAGTGTTCATTCATGGTTGTGGGACATTCACATTCCAACATGTTATATTTAAATAACAATATTTTACATTTTACGTCTTACTTTATTCTACTTTTTACATTGGTTGTTTTAATGATCTTTTTAGTGTTATAGGTTTAGTGTCTTTTATTTATATCATTACAATTATTTATTTGTGTGCAATAGATGTACATTCCCTTTACAATTTTGAGGGATTTGCTCATATGTGTATGATTTGTTTATATGTGCAATAGTATACATGCATCATCCGCAATATTTACTACTTATGTGCAATAGTATACATGCATCATCCGCAATATTTACTACTTATGTGCAATAGTATACATGCATCACCCGCAATATTTACTACTTATGTGCAATACAAACTGCGTGTATTGAAATGCTTCCTAGATTTATAATATTCAAAAATGTTTTTGATAATTCATTGATCTATATCTAGTTGCAATATAGAAAGCGTATTTTTGGACGTTTTAACGCAACTCAAATAGCAAAAAGTCAATAAATATGCAAGAATTGTCTGGTCCTGTTCATTTAAAAAATATAACGATATGATGCTCAAATACAAGAGAGATTTATAAAGATATCAAGATTCCGAAACACCAATTCCTGTATTTTGGCATGATTTTTGACGTTTGATGTATATAGATTTTCATATATGCATGTACATTCCATGTTTAATTTCATATTTTTGTTAATGTAGTGTTAACCATTTAACGAAGACATGAATTTTGTTCTGTCTGTAAAGCGGTTTCAGTACAACGAACCATTGTGGACATGTACATAGTTGTTATTTATTTATTTTTGCCTTTTTTGCTTATATTTATAAATTTGACGTCTATATTACAATTGTCAAAATATTACAATAGTCAATAGCCCTTTAGAAATCATAGTTAATTTATCATAATATTCGTTTTTTTCTTGTATATTGTTTCTCAAACAATGAAGATTTGGTTCGAAATAGTTTGAAATATCGAAGAAAACACTTTACAGGTATACAGAATAGACAACAAGTATCATTATCTTTCAGTCATAAATTTAAATCAATCATATTACTTTTTTTTATAAATACATTTTTCTAAGAGTGCAATATAAGTTCTTCACTAATTGCATTAGTTTTTAATTATGCAGATCTCTCTGTACCATATTTACTGGATTGCGTTGCTGGACAATGGTGGGTCAAACATATGTCTTCCAAGTTCACCACAGTATTAATGTGTTTTTATGGTTGCAACTCATGTATGTGTTACTGTTTGAGTATAAGTGACGTAGCTAGAGTATTGGTGTAATAGAAAATGTATATGTGTGTATGTTATCTTTTTTACTTGCTTAATTGTATTGCATACTCTCCAATGGATGCATTCCATGTTATTCGCATACATACACGAAAACATGCATATTGAACTTTATTCTCAATTATAAATATATGTAATGTTTAAACGAAAACATGCATTTATTTATTCGCTTTACTTATTTTATGAAAGTAACTAGACAACAAGCTGTTTATCTGGAATGCAATTCAACAACCAAAAAACAATCAGACGTTTTCAATTACTTTGGTAATTTACATGGATGACACATATAACTAATATATTTGTTAAAGTTATATTTATACGATAATTTATTTCCAGAAATAATGATTAAAGCCAAAACAAAAAAACATTTTGTTAATATAGTTTGTATATATTTCGGTTCAAATACCTTTTATGACTTTACAAGTATGTAAAAGTAAAGAAGAGTAATCGTTTCTCATTAATACGAGCGATCATAATATTTAGGTGAGTGCACAGAAGTAAGATCGCATGTATACACACGAACATCCTCGGGTAAATTTATGTTTTGCCCCAAACATATTAATAAAATATTGCCCTAAATGTATATTGTACACGCACCTTTGGTCAGCATTTGTTTGAAGACATATCAGTTTATGCACAGTGTTTCTATACATGCACATTCCCTGTAGAAGACACATCGGTTTATGCACAAAATTTCTTTATATGCACACACCCTTTAGAAGATACGTTTGTTTCAGCACATATCAAATTATGCACGACGTTTATTTTTTATGACGTTTACCCATGTGCCTATAGTTTTTGTCTAAGTGTTGTCAAACAAGTGCCCTTTACCCCATGTGTATCACTCTGTCCTTTTGGCAGCCACACTATTGAAAACATTCAATTTTGTAAAGGTAAAAATGCTGATAAAAACGTAATCGTTAACTTATTACACAGCTACGATATACGATAAAGATATAAATCCATAATAAATACAAATGTGTAGAGTTTACCCCTTTAATCCATAACTATGCAAAACATTAGAGTATTTACAACAAATAAATATATTTGTGTGTTATTGCTCTTTTAATCTACAATTATGAACAATATTCTTTCTTTCAAGTATTGTTTTACGTTCTGAATGTATCTGAACATGCACAGTCCGCCAGTATTTTAACGTATGACTGCCGGAAGGTTTTGAATTTCGCTCAATTATAGGAACATTGTGGTAGCAGATAAATAGGTTTATATCTTGTTTGCCCTTACCCCGTGCAATTTCAATATTGTTTACTTTGTTCTTTATTGTATATGCATGTACATCCATCAACTATTGTACTAATCAAACATAAACTATTATAATAGCAACATTGTTTGCTATTTATGTAGAAGATGAACTTACGAGTTTTTTCATTCAAATGTGTTTTATTATTAACCATATAGAAGTATAATTTGTGTGCAATATTTTAATGAAATATTTATAAGGAACATTCCTGAAAATTGCAATATCTATTTTTTATGTTATTCTTGCTTTTTATGTTGATCACAATTTATGTAAGTAAAATGATGATAACAATTTATTTAAAACTAAGTGCAATGTGTTCATTCATGTGTCCACTTTACTATGTGCAATCCATGGATTTTATACTTCTTTTTTTTGGAGATAACTTCTATATTTCTATTTCTTGAGTCAACATCCGTATTTATATTTCTTTTTCCTATTACTGTTTACGTGTGTCAGTTGAACAGAGATTGTATTATATGCTATGTGAGTTATCAAATGAATGTGTGAATATAGAAGCATCTTTTCTTAAACGTGTTCGTGTTTTTACTTCACATTATTCCTCTTAGACGAGTTCTCATATATCGCTCAAAACGCGCCCGCATCATCGTTTAAAAACAAAAGAAAAAAACACAACAGCAACAACAACAAAACAGCAACAACACATCACGTTAAAATGTGAAATCAAACCACTGAGTGTTTCGAATGAAACTCGTAAAAACATTAGAGTCCTTGTGAATCCTCAATACATAAATTTGGCATCATGGTTTCCCGACGTGCGGCTCGATGCCAAACTTTGGGCTTGCTCTTCTATAACGCACATGTCGTATATTTAAAGACATTTGAAACGTGGGAATTATTTAAATCGACGTTTCCTTAGGAAGTAAATGCATTACGTGTGAATATTACAAGGTCAGGAAAGCAGCCTGCTGTTGTAAAGTTAAACGTTTTACGACTCGTGGTAATTTTTATGACAAAGTTGATCACCGGTATCGTTGAATTTTTCCCCAAACGAATCGTAAAAGTATCAAATAATAATGACTGGTAAACAAAGCCCCATAAGAAACTTAAATAATAGATCTAGAATATATATTGTATGATGTAATATCAGAGAAATAGTTTGTCAACCTCAAATTGTAACGTTTTTCCTTTAATTTGTAAAAAAAAACACACACACAAATATGATGTTTGATTGAAAAAAAAAACAATATACAAAGTATGATCCACCTTTACGCGTACATCTGTTTAAAATTTAATGCTACAAATGGAAGCACAACAATGTCCGAGCATGGTCTCTAAAGATACTTTTTCCACCAACTATCCGCGACAATAAACCCGCGACTGCAATCATTAAAATGATTTTTCCAAGCTGGGCCGGTGTTTTGTTTAATTCGTGTTTACCACCGCTATACGAAAACACAATTATACGTCAATTGAATATCAGACTATTAAAATTTACGAGCATTTTACACCGCAACTAAAAGAGTGTGACGGATTCCGCGTCGTTTAAAGCGCTGCTCTGTCCATCTGTCCATTCGGTCGCTCTGCCCAAAGACAACACACAAAAGGAAATAGCTCCGCCGACATAAATCACAATAACATGGACACGATCTGAGTCTCTCAGATATCCGGGTGATACGTTGATAAGGTGCATTATTGAGATGTGAACGCCTCGCGAGTATGGTGTTCTGGTCTGCTTTATACGGTTTTAGGGCTTAATAGCGCCTTATGGTATTTGAGGTTTTAATGATAAAGCTAAGAAAGTGTGCGTCCTTATTTGATCACATTTTTAATTTACTTGAGCAAACGAATACCCGGGCAGCAGCAAGAATTTAAGAATTATAATATGTTTGAGCGCTGGTAATACTGCAACATTAGTTAACGCACAGAGTCATTGCTATACAGAACAAGCATGTAAGCTTGCAGCAGCAGTAAGCTAAGACGACCGTTGTTGTAGAGCACATGTAAGCCTACACAACCGGTTAGTTTATAGAACCATTATGTAGAACACAACTAAGTATGTAACATAAGTAAGGTCAGAGAACCATTGCGGTAGAGCAGAAGAGAGAGAGAGCACCACGCAACACCCGTAAGTGTCATGTGTTGTTGTAGAGCACCAATACGCCTACAACAAAAGTTAGCTTTGAGATAACTTGATGTTTAGTACAAGTTAGCCTTTAACGTCAGTTATTTAGAGAACCAATGATGTAGAGCAAAGGCATCTCCTGCAATATCAGTAAGCTTAGATGATTTTAAGAGCACACATTAACATATATACTACACGTAATTATGCAATACAAGTAGCTTCGCCGACCACTGCCGCGGAGCATCATTAATAATGAAACACCAGTTTGCTTAGAAGCCCACTTCTATAGAACACAAGTACGTCTGCAACATCAATGAGAAGTATCTGGGACTTTTGAGTGATGTGTTAAGATAATGTATGGACATGCATGCGATGTAGCCTGTATATATGTCCCGAACTTATACTGGTTCTTTCGAATTTCAGAACAACACGAACTGGCAGTTTTGACACACCATAGGCCGTCTGCGCAACTGTTTGACAATCTTAGCCAAGTTGTAAACATAAGTTTCAATTAGTGTCGAGCAATATTTGCGTAATTGCCGGCTATTTAATCTTCGCCGATCACCGCCAACGTGTTGAGCTTTCCCACGGGAGCGCGGGGAAAGTTGTCGAGGAAACAGGTCCGATAGCGCCCTCGTGCTTGTAAACAACGGCGCGCAATCTGTCACAGAGTATCCGCATTTTAGACGCGGGTGCAAATCGAATATTTAAGGAATCAGAGTCATAGAATTCAGATATTCTGCTATTGAAAAGCATGCTATTTTGAAGTAAATTAATAAATAATTTAATAAAATGTTTAATGTTTGTTTTATTACAGTTAAACGGTTAGAATCGTATTGCTATGGGTATCAATTACATGTTGGCATTGTTAAAGAATATCCGCTTAAATGAATACATTCAGTTTTAAAGAAACATACACCACATACTGCTTAAATAAGAAAATTGAGACCCTTTGTTAACTTAAACATGTATTTTCATTTGCTAGTATTTCGTTGTGTCACAGAAATTATTTTTATCTGCGTTCTGGGGACATATTTCAGAGACCTAGCGAATATTCTTTCTTCAATGAAATAAAACCCCGCTTTATTAGTCATTCATCCTGCAAGGGTGTAACACATAGTACACGATTACCTGTAAAAATCAGTTGGTATAAGCAACAACTGGAGCGAACATATGTCGAGTCTCGTGACTTATACCTGTAGTTAACTTGCATCGGTTCTTTTCGGATACCATGGCCTATGTATCATTATCATACTTAACCCTTTGAATGCTGGGAAATTTGTCATCTGCTAAAATGTTGTCTTCTGAATTTCTTAGATCATCATTATTTTCACTTTTTTTTCAAAGACCACTATCAGAATAGCAAACAGTTTGGATCCTGATGAGACGCCACGTTCTGTGGCGTCTCATCTGGATCCAAACTGTTTTCAAAGGCCTTTAAAATCTGGTTACAGCGCTCAAAGGGTTAAGTCAAAAAATTTAATCAACTTCGAGTTTTTCTCAATTTTTGAAATGGGTTTGAGCATCATGCTCAATTTGGTGTTTACGGAAGTTGTTTGAGCTTTGAGTCTGACTCAACCTGATTTTGAGGGGGAATATGCGCATATTCTTTTGGCTGAGAATTGAGATTGTTCGTGAGCTGACGGACATTCTCAATACTCAGCTGAGTGGAAACTCGAAAATAATCTGAGTTGAGCTTGACAATTTAGAATGTTCATGATACCTGGCCCACAAACAGGCTAGTTCTAATATGGCCAGATGCATAAAAAGCAGCTAATTGACTGGAATGGTATCGATTGCCTTCATTCAGAACACCCTGTAAATAGGGCGTAAATCGGGAGTGAAGAGGTTGATGTGTGCCTCGTCCTGGGAAAACGGGGCTTAATGCATGTAAAGAAAAGTCCAGTTAAGGCGGGAAGTGATGTCCTTTGTAGGAAATGTCGCCGGACCCGACTATGTCAAGGTCCGTGTATATAAATCTTTGGGAGGAATACTGCAATTCACAAGTCACGTGTCAACTTTTATTTTATCCACATAAACAATGCCGCCGACGACGACGACGAGTACACAGACTACGTCGACAATGACGTCCCCGACGGTTATGGCAACGATGACAAATGCGGAGATAATAATACGTAAATGACGTTCACAATACATCCTATGTGACGAAGTTAATACCAATGTAAAGATTACGAAGTGACGGTTATTGTACAATGCCTTCTTACATCCCCAAAAATTATATTTCGATAATCTGAGACCACGACACACTTGTTTCAGAGCCTTAATGCGTTCTGAAGGTTTTGGGCGTCGTTCCAATCGTACGTAAAATAACTCTAAATAAAACCATGAAAATGACATCATTTTTGACCAATCAAATTCTGGTATAAGCCCCAGCATCATGTTCTAAATATACCCGGTACCAAATTTGGAGACTTCCGGGAACGCCATCACCATATTCGGAGACTGCTAGTACATCATAGAATGATATGAAACACTTGTTTCCCAGACAATACCTCAAAGGATGGCTAATGGTTAGATGTGACATTACAATCTGATATACGAGCTTCCCTCCCTGGCTTATCGAGCAGGGATTCTTAACACAAAGGATCGGGACCGACCCTGTCAACATCCTAAGTCCAGAAACCCCGTTAAATCAACATTCTGCTTGTTTGAAACAATGGTGCTAGTCTGCAACATCCTTGATTAGCCTGTGCGGACTGCACAGGCTAATATTGGACGACAATTTTCGCACATGCATTTAGTCATGTTTTCACAGAACAAGGCCCCTATGTGAAGATGCATATGAAGTCCAAAAGAGCTGGCCATTAATTGAGGGGTATCACTATACAAACCAACACGTCACCAGGTCCAGCAACCGTATGCATGTTTATTGTAAGATCTTTGAATGCACTCATTTTCTGCATTGTTCGCTTTCGAAACTCAATCTGGTTGTTCGTTATCACGCACGTATACGGACGCTCGTACACACCTAAGTTTTGCATTGACGTATTTATTCTAAACAGATCCACAACAACTAAGCAATTTGTTTCCATGGGGCGACTATATTTTCTCAAAGCCGCAAAAATATGTTTACTTCACTGTTACAAGTGGAGAACTATATATAATGCAATATACTTACCGAAAGAATGTTTATATATATTACAGCGGTGTTTTGAAACCATGTTATGCCGACACAAGTTGGACAGTAAATAACGCGCGTGCAGATGACGCTTTCGGATTTCCCAGAAGTGTCGCATGGTAGGCGCGTGCCGAGCGCGTGATATCTGGAGCATCAATTTGGAAGTAAGTGTTGAATATCTTGTCTCGCGAATGATATTACTGCGGTTTATAAATGCTTTATGACTTCGAAGATTGTCGTACAATGCAGAGATTTCTTAAATACTGCAGTTGTTTATTACAAATAGTGAAGAATTTATACTTCAGATATGTCAAATGATCCAACATTACAAACACATTTCGGGAATTAAAAACATAAACCATAATTACTGTTCACGCGGATCTATTGCCAATTCTTCATTGAACAATATAATACATCAGAAAATATTGGGCGCAAAATGACAACAGCGAACAATAAATGGTAATTAATCTTACGTATTTGAACAGCGAGATATAATTTACATTGCAGACTGGGCAATTACCAGTTACATTAATGTGAACGTAGACTCACGTGAATACGAAATACATTTACAAACTCACAGCGCGATAATTCGGTTGTCCGAGCGCCATTTCCAATTTAAATTTATATCAACATTTAAAGATATTTTATAGCAAACTTCTTTGGTTAAACAATATATTTACTTGAAACGTCAGGTCTTCTACATTTGTTGCAAAGAAACGCATATTTTATTAATTTGGGGATATTACGACGAATGGGTTTAACCAATTTCCAAACATCATATCAATTTATGTCAGAGACGTAGATAACGTGTTTTACGTCTCTGACTATACGAAGTCATAAATTACAGAATGTTGTAGCATTTAAGGACATATTTGCCTCCGATATATTGCGTTGTGAAGACGGATATTTCTACCTCTCCCCGCGGTGCGCATAAATTTCGACGAGGATTCCAGCTAAGAATTACAGTAGCCATCATATTGCGTAATGAAAAATAATTGCAGGCTGTAACGAAATAACAGATACGTTATACAAAAACTCTATGTGTGCTCATATAAAGAAGTGGCGTATTCCAACGGCATACATATGCCTGCGAAATCGCTTAAAAAGAAGATATTCATTTTGATAAAATTTGATCGCGAAAAATCATGGCCTTGGCAAAATCTCCCCGAAAAACTCAGTGAAAAATGATTTCTGCTAAATATGGCCACCAGTTGCTAAATTCATTACCCGAGCAATTGACGTAAATGTTTAACTGCGGATAAAAAAACTGTATTTTGCCGAGCGAAAAACGTCAAAACTTAATGGGTGATTAACGCGCAAATTCACGGCGAGTATGGATGCTTGGTTATGTCAAAATATCAGGAACGGAATGTTTTTTTAACTGTAAACGAGAGTCGAAATATTACAATTGATTTTATAAAAATAATTTGCTTTCATTGAAATTGAGCTTTATGTCTTTATACGTACATATGTATTATAACGAATATGAGATGTGGATCTAAATGTCAACCTCTTTTATTTTTACTGCAACATAAAATATACACTATATTACAAAATAAACTAATCGAATTGAAAAAAATAGTGTATTGCGAGTATAGGCGTACGAATAATACCATATGTATCTAAACATTTCTTACACAATATATTTGACTGAATAAGTTGGCGTTTTTTCTTTCATGTATTGTAGCGGAGAAGCCTATAAAAGAGCTGTTAGAAAGGAGTCGGTTCCAGCACAGTTTTCACTGACTTTAATAGTATCCAAACAAGAGGGCGAGTATGGACCTAGGTCGCTCAGTTGAGTTTTCGGTATGTTTCAGGTCACCCAAGGAAATCTTTCGAGAAATTTGAATACATCAGTAGTATTTGATTACGGATTTGTCTATATAGCCATAAACGGAAACTTCCATCAACCCCCACCCCTCCCAACACATCAAAACCTGCCCGACATTATATTGACTATGTGCTTTACGAATCAAACAATTTTTAATTATTTAAGTAAAAAACAACTCAGGGCTATATTTAGTTTTTAAGATTTTGAGGGTTTTCTATACAGGCGGTGCACATGGGTGGGCATTTAAATGAATCAATGCCGTATTATGGATGACTACAACTCTAGGCTCAACTATGTTAAAAGAAATTAATCATACAGTGGTTTCTGACAAACATTTTGTCAAAGTTGTGTTACAGGAAAGGTAAGTATTTTGGAAGAGGAACACACAAGGCATTGGCATATACAGCTTGATTTATTGTCCCCCATTCTGTTTCAATGTTTTTTGAGTTACTTGTTGGTGACGACGGACGACGACGAGGAGGGTGACAGATATGAATAGCTCACCTTGAGCAATAAGTTCTCAAATGCGCTAAAAGAAAACAAACATCGCAGACATAAAAGTATGCCTTTAAAGTCAATATTTCTTTAATACTTTATACCATGTGTAAGGAATGAATGAAAAAAACAAACACAAAAGCTAACAGAAATGCAAAATCTGATGATAAGACGTTTTAGAAATAAAAAAGAGAGAAATGAGAGCAAATACATAACAGAAATATACAGAGCAAAGGGGTTAAAATGTCAGAGCGCAAAGCCATGCAAGAAATGATCGCAAATAAATGGAACAAGTAAGTGCAAAGAAATGCAAGATAAAGATTCAAATGTAAGAACATTTGTACGAGAAATAAAAGTGAAAAATCGAAGGCAACTAGGATACTCCTGGATTATCCTCTGCAGTCCACACAGGCTAATCAGGGACGACACTTTCCGCCTAAACTCAATTTTCGCTAAGAAGAGACATCCTTTTAACGAATAATACCATCAAATCGAAAAGTGTCGTCCCTGATTAGCCTATGCAGACGACACTTTACGCTCATGCATTTCCGAGGGCGAGGCTCAAATATGTAAGATCACATTGGTCACACGGTTCCGTTGACCGTTCACAGATGATTCACGCCCGGATTAGGCTCGAAGATTACCACCGTTCACACTTTATAAATGCTCGCACATTAGAATTACAGCGTCTCTTATAGTCATTTGACAATCTTGCCGGCGATAAACAATGAAATGAAAAATGACGCCAGCTTGTAATTTGCGTTATCATCGTGAAAACTTCTACGGGAAACGGTCTCTCGCGATTCCCCGCACAATGTATTTAAGTATCTTAAACGCCGCCAAAAAAAGACTATTCGGAAACCAATGGTTTCTGATTGATCATAATAACAGGTTGCGCAAGATGGGTATATTTAAACCTGCTCATCATTCCACTAGTGGAATTGTTTATTCAGGGGTGGAGCTCGTAACGAACTCCACACACGACAGACCTGGTCTTATTCCGTGCCGTGGTTGACTTATCGAAGACAGGAGTTGTCTCTCATCTGTTGACGGATGGCGTAGATGCGTCGTAATTCAGATGGAATGCCGATTTATACGCGTAAATAAAATAACGTATTATTTAGGTTAGTGGTGAAAACAAATGGGAGGAATAATTTGTATTTCGAATGTTTTTTATTATACTCGAGTAAGTTCAGTAAAAAAAAATGAGAAGCAGAACTGAAAATTGTGAAAATATGTAAATACTTTGACGTCATTACGCTTTAAGTATTTTTCGACATAGCTGTCTTACATGCAATGTTCTATAGAAAATTATCGAGGCAAACGGATATGACCGTCGGGTATAAGATGTTGGGATGGAAAATAAGGTACACATGGTCAAAAAGAACAGTCATTCAATGAGAAAACCCTATTACGCACAACTTGCATGGCTTGATGACAATGCATACATCAAAATTAACAAAAACGAATGAGATCTTTTCCGATAAAACCAATGACGAAAATGAAGTTGTAATTTATAGACCTCGCCCGTTAGCTAATTCACAGTGCATGTATTTTGTTATCAGCTACGTACATGTTAGATTAAAACTAGCGAACACGAAACATAGACTACACCTGGGGATCTCCGTGCCAATTTTGCTGCTTTTTTAAACGTGTACATTAAACCAGTATTTACCGCTGAATAGATTGTCACTGTCAACTAGTCGTTTTTGCTTCAACAATATATCGATCAGTATATTTTTGAAAGTTGATTCTTAATAGTTTGAGATCACTAAAATATGTTTGACCCCAAGAACATCTGAATGACATTCTTGGAGCCATAACCAGCAATTACCTCAAATTAACTTCAGCAGCCAATCAAAAACCGCCGTTAATTCGTCGCGTGCAAACCGCGTGCCAATGAACGCAGCGCGTGACGCAGATGTATGCATCACAGGTAAACTAGTGTTCAGGTAATTACTCGAGCGTTAAGTTACTCCCAATCGGACTTTAGAACATTATATAGCGCGGAACGGAAAGATTTTATGATGGAATGAAATGCTTGATATCAAACTGTGCTTGAAATTTGCCTCTCAATAAATGGCATTCAACCCTATCGCTTTTCGCGCTCAGGTTCGCTTGAAATGAGCACCAACTCGCTCTTAACGGAGACCGTTCGTCTGGCTTTCTTCGGGCCTTTGTCGTATGTGTCCGTGTTCTTAACGTACACCACGTGTTAAAGGTTAAAGATCAGTTTATAGTCTGATATAAATAATATGATCCTGACATATTTAGCCGACATTCATATTAACTCCCTGATCACTTGGATATAAGTCGTCCGTGTACACTCGTTGCAATATGCAGACACGGCACATTGGTATATTTCCCTCACATGTACACCTGGGTGGAGAGGAGCACGCGTGGGATTAATTTGTTTGCTCAGAAAAATCTTATGTGTTGTGTGGACGTAGAGACCAAACCTAGTTTGCCTCTCAATAAATGTCATTCAACCCTATCGCTTTTCGCGCTCAGGTTCGCTTGAAATGAGCACCAACTCGCTCTTAACGGAGACCGTTCGTCTGGCTTTCTTCGGGCCTTTGTCGTATGTGTCCGTGTTCTTAACGTACNACGTACACCACGTGTTAAAGGATACAGATCAGTTTATAGTCTGATATTAATAATATGATCCTGACATATTTAGCCGAAATTCATATTAACTCCCTGATCACTTGGATATAAGTCGTCCGTGGACACTCTTTGCAATATGCAGACACGGCACATTGGTATATATTGCCCTCACATGTACCCATTTTATACACCTGGGTGGAGAGGAGCACGCGTGGGATTAATTTGTTTGCTCAAAAAAATATTATGTGTTGTGTTGACGTAGAGACCAAACCTAGTTGCCACAACATATCTTCCACAGGCATTGTACCCTATCTTGAGAAAATTATCAACTTTATAAAACAATGAACTCGGGATAGACTAATTGGCAGGTATCGGCCTCCCCACGGCCACTGAATTATTGTAAACATCTGCAATGTCGATCTCATCTCGTCCAAATTTCTCCCAATCACACGAAGCGGCCATCACGTCATCGCTTTATTTCCCAAAATGTCCACATTGTTGAAATTCAACCTCCAAATGAGCGAATTTGTAGATCTTTTAAAATCGTTAAGGCGCTAAAGGCGATGTTGCGAAGAACATGTCTGTTGTTAGGGAATCTTCCGTTTAGGAAAATTAACAGAATGGGGTGATTAAATAAAATTTATCGCCTCGTTTTCGTCATAACCGGAATTATTCCGTGGGATTTTAAAACAGATAACGCTCTGTCAAATGCGAGTTTATGCCTGTTCCGCCCATTGTAAGGAGCGTGTGACCATCTGAGCCTCAGACGAAATGTTGCAGTAGCCACTTACGAAAGACAAAACAAGTGAAACATTACTGGTGTATGATTACATTATGATGTGCTGAATTTAAAGACATTAGTTGAAACTTACAGATTTGACTTTCACTTTCGTTCCATTGCGTTGCCAGTCCCGTAAAACGAAACACGTGACTGCATAAGTAGTAGGGTGTTATGGATTTAAAAAAAAATCTAAACTTACAGATTTGCCTTTTAGTCTCTTATGTTCAATTGCGTTGAATCAATACACTATTTTCAAGACTCATGACGTGTATAGTTTACAAACTCAAGTATATTTTGGGTCGGAGAAGTCATGTTACCGATCATGTGGATCATGTAATCTCAATTAAGAACTGAATACATGTATTATTTTTCGGCATTTTATCAGTATGAACCGTCGGGCAAATTTAGCAAAATTTGCATTAAAAAAAATACACTAAACGTCTATTAATTCTAGAAATGCAAATAATATACTACTTCTCTGTGTTAATCGGAAAATAAATGAAGATTTGTAGTCAAGATGAATAAGAACTAAACGTTACGTATTAGCACCCATACAACTATATTCTACAAAATGTTTATTTTTATACAACTGTATGGCATTGACATGAGGAGCATATTTAACTTAAACGATTTATTTATTTTCCGATTTTGATTGATGATTATATATAAACGAACATATTTTTAAATTAGGTATGGCAACGAATTTCCGAATATCCGAATATTCGGTCCCGCACCGAATATTCGAATACTATTATCCGAATCGAATATTCGGAAGAAAAAAAAATCGAGTAATTTCAAAGACTTTGTATTCGTGAAATTTGATTTTGATCTTAGAATAGTATGCATACATTCTGTTTTATATAAATTACAACTTTTTTTAGTCATTTTGCCATATTGTGACCAAGTTCTTTCTCATAAATCTTTCTTCATAATTTATAGGTATGCCATTTATAATCTATTTTTCTTGTGCGGAGTATAACTCAAGTATTAAATGTTTTTAAATAAATATCGACAAGAAGTTGAGAAAAGTGCAGACTACATAAACCAGTAGTTATTGCTTAACGTGTACTCTTGTGTGGAATGTAAGTATTGAAAGTATTAAAATGAACCTTCATAAAATGATAAGATAGCTTTAAGATAAAATATTGAGCACACGGACCATAACTCTCTCTCTCTCTCTCTCTCTTCAGTTTTTAAAGAGTTAATACTCTTTGTATATTTATCATGTGTGGCACATTAATTCACAAGTATGGAAGGGATTGGAATAAAACTTCACATTTTGATATAAGACATTAAGTAGAATTCAGGTAACAAGAACCATAACTATTTCAATTGCATTTATGAAGCCACCGCCCTTTGCTCTTTTTTTCTTGTGCTTCTTGTGGAGAGACTAACTACATACTGTAATATTCTTGTGTGAAGCATAACACAAAAAGTATTAAATGGATTCAAATGAAACTTGATAAAGAGCTTTGAGGGGTAGTGTGCAGAGAGCCAGAACAATAACTCATTCTTCAATATGTTTTGAGTTAAAGCCATTGGGTATTTTCCTAAGGCATGTCACAATTTAAAAGTGTTTATTTATTGTGCAGATCAAAACTCAGAAAGTGTTGAAGGGTTGCAGTTTTAACTTCATATGAACTGATGAGAACACTAACCATAACTCTTCTTTGATATATATGGAGTTATTGCCCTTTGTTAAATGTTCATATACAATTGATTGTAATGCAACGTATTTTTTTTATGGTAGACTTTGAGTACACGAAGCATAACTCTTTTAGTGATAAAGAATTGGTATTCTTAGTTATTTTTCTATTTTGCAGCACAACTCTTTAAGTATTGAAGGAAACTTTATTGAAGTTCATATACTGATAAGGAACAATGAGATGTACAAATATCATTACACTTTATTCATTATTTCAAAGTTATCATTCTTAATTAATTTGCTGTTTTTTTTTTCATAAATAAATAGAACTTGTCTGTTTCCCGTACTTGGTAGGTCTAGGTTAAACTTTTGTTGGGTCAACACCATTCTTAAGGGGCATTGGAACTTACAATTACAACACTTGTTAATAATTGTATGAAGTTTAGAGGCAAAACGGTTTATGTCTTTGAATAAATTGCAAGTGATGCTGATCAGCCACAGTTCGTTTTTTAAGGAGCCGCTAATGTAGTTTAAAATTATTAAGTAAAATGGGCAAAATGATATTCAAAATCACTTCGTTACACTGAAGTATTTAGCTGACAAGAAGTAATAAAGTATGAACCTATTTGAAAGGTCAAAAAAAGTATGCTGAAAGGTATAAAAATGATGAAATTGTAGGCAAAACTACTATATCTGCTTCTTAAAAATCTATTTGCATAAAAATCATCTTCCACGAGTAAAAATCTAAGACCAAATCATGTTCATGGTTTTAATACAATGGATGATAGTACACACATAAGAAAACAGTTAATATTAGTTTGAAATTATACAATGTTTACAGAAAAGGCATTAACCGAAATGCATAAAATAGCAATCCCAAATGTACTAAAAATTCAAACTGATAACTTTTGACTCCAACATATTGAGTTTCCGTAAAATTGTCGTACAACAACTTGTGCAATTTCGGCAAAGTCAAACATAAATGTTAACACACATACTGCGTCAGGCGTTACAACAGGACAAAACACGTTCATTAAAAGTGCCTATTTTAAAACAAACACAAAATTATCAGAAATAATTATTGCAACCGGACCAGCTGCATGTGAACACACATGATGATGATAACAATGATGACGACAACAATACTCGGTACTTCTAAGTTATATATACTCTTTACAAAACTGTATCACGTTCACTCTCATGTGTCATTGCTGCAGCTGACAGTTAAGTTGCATGGACTGAGAATATCAACGTCAAAATTGAATGAAGCTGCCACAAAACGCGCTACCAAATCCCTGAAATACTTCTTCCCTTGGTCGCTGTGTTTAGTTGTAGTTGAAATCAAACCTGAAAATACCCAGAAAACTATTTAAATAATATTTAATACACTACATCGCCTATAAATATATGCAGCGTGTTTGATGATGATAATTAATATCAGAAAGTATGACTGCCTTTGTGAAATTAACATAATATATAAAAAAAATCAAACCATGCTTACTAGTGACATTTTATATGCTGTAGAAATATTCATGATGTTAAAGATATATTGGATACTTTCATATTTATTATTAAAAACTTAAAGTGGTAGATAAAACAGCAATGTGTCAAGTTATGAGTCATTTAATATAATAAAGGACAAGTTTCTAGACAAAAAGAGCGCAGCACTTAAAAATGAATTTACATTGCCTTTCCAAACAGTTAACATTTATGCCATGCTCTCGGAAAATGGGGCTTAATGCATGTGCCTCAAGTGTTGTCCCAGATTAGCATGTGCAGTACCCACAGGCTAATCAGAGACAACATTTTCCGCTTTTATGGAAGTGTTGTCCCTGATAATAATGTGCGAACTGCACAGGCTAATCTGGGGCAACACTTTATGCATATTCATTAAGCTGCATTTTCTCAGAGCGATGCTCATTTGTATTACAAGAATAGCATGACAAGAATCGTTTCCATTGTGTAACAAGAATCTGATCACCAGAACTGTTACTTTTGTAATACAAGGAGAGCTGTATCTCAATAATTCAACTGTAACCAACACATTATGGCCGCCTTTCCTCTAGACTCTCTGTGCTAATTTGACGGAACAAAGATGACTGGGAGTCCCAGGGGGGACAATAATTTCATCAACTCAATGCAAGTTGATTTAACACTTTCATCATTCGCTCATTTACAAATTGGCTATCTGTTGGCGAGACTTTGCCCCATTGTCAATAATTAAGTTAAACTGTTGATGACATCTCGGAACAATAGAGTTCTAACACACGTTTAATGCACGTCTGCTAATGTAAAAGACATGAAACAACAGATATTTGTGATGTTAATTTTTATTAAGCAATTACATCATGGCATGCAACTGTTTGTTAATATGAATCATATCTTAACCTTCGTTTAAATTGTTATTATTCATATCAAATTAAATTCATGCGTCTTTATGAGACATTAAAAAATACTCTATTGAATTAAGAACGAACAAAACAACACAGAAAATTAAATAATCGATTACTAAAACAGTAATAAAATTACAACACTTCTGATTCAGCTTATTAGTGAAAATTAAATAAAACAAAGTCATGCATATTGTTGACATTCTAATAAATTTATAATATTGTTTTGATATTTTGCCATATGCACAACTTCTAATTTTCACAACTAAAATTATATTTAAAAGTGATTAAAAAAGAACATTTGATAATAAATCAACAGTGTTCTATCAGCAATTGATGGTAAGAAGTATTATAGTACATGTATATCTTATGTCAGTTTGTCTTTGATGACTCTAAAAAAAGACTAAATGCACCATATGTCCATACAGACACTACCCATCAACAGTCCAGCATTAAAGTATTGTATCTTATACAGAAATATAAAGCTGATACAACAATTTTACATCTAATCCTTGCCATGCACTATGACCTTAAATGTAGCCATTTGCTTTCAAAACCTCCCAATCAGGGTACCACCATAACCCTAGCTGACCTTTAAACACACACCGCACGCCATAATTAGATTCCTTCAAAGGAACCTTCAGTGGGTAAATATCCCCGAGGTTAAATCTTTTGTTCATGTTTTCACGTTTGTCTGACAATCACATTAAATGAGCATGTTACTAGTGTGATCCCAATATTAATGAAGAATCTATAGCAAAGAGGAACACAAAGTTAAGAGTGGAACCCAAAGTGACGGATTGTACAACGACATTTTAATTTTCAGGCCTTTCATAGGTTCTCTTGTAATTTATTAATGGCCCATAAAAACCATACTGTGTATGAAATATGCAATTAAGAGGGTAGCGAATCACTTCCGTTACTGTTTAAGCAATCTAGGGGACAAAAATAAGTTATTTGACATTAATTGGAGCAAGCATTTTTTTTTATGAAACCTGTAATGCAACATAGCTCTACTGTAAATAAGTAAAACTTGAAGCCAAATCCAGGAAACATTATCATGTTGTTACAAGCCCATAAAGACATCAAGACATTAAAATAGTGGCTTAAATGTCCAATACCAATAGCATAACTTAAAGACATTATGTCATAGAGTAAATTAACAAATCCTTATTTCTTTACAAATATTTGCCGAGAGCTACGTCGACAATGGCGCCCAACGTTCGGGTGTGAAGGTCCGCTGTTCAACACAGACGTCGACATATTGTCGATACAACTTACACAGCTTTGTAAACAATCGAGTTTACACGTATGCCAGCTGGACGGATTTCCTCGGGATATCCTAGCTACAGCGTTCAACTACGTCATCACGCATAGACGCGTCTGATTGGATATTATATCCACGCATGCACGGGAAACCGTGTTGTTGACAAACATTGTCACGTGTACACATCGTTTACCAGGGCCCAAACTGAACTTTCCACTCGCGAGTGTATTAAACGTTTTCATCAAAAGGATCCTTAGCAGCATCGTTGATCGCCGTTGGATGTGACAGTGACTTTGATGTGCTTCCAACTTAGCTGGAAGTGTGAACACTAACTGTTTCCGGTCGTGAGTTTAATNGTATAACATGTATTAGTGCTGTATGAGTAGTTGGTAATTGTTACTACTATTAGTAAGACTGTATTGATAGCAATAGTACATGCTTTCTGTAGTCGTTAGTCAAAAAGTATAATTCTTATTGAAGTTGCAGTTAAACTGTTATGCAGTCTGCGATGTCGAAAGCTCGTGAACGTGCGTAATATCTAGGATATTATCAGACAAACATATTTTCTAAACCGTGCATTCCGTAGCCGTTTTGATGCACACAGCGTTATGTTATTATGCATGTATTATTATTATTAATTTAAAAGTATTTAAGCGTTGAAGTATATATATGCGTTGCGTTAAAGTATAAGTCAGGAGACTTATTTTATGGGCAGGGGAAGTATGTCATAGAGTAAATTAACAAATCCTTATTTCTTTACAAATATTTGCCGAGAGCTACGTCGACAATTAGCGCAATTAAAAACAATGAAGCAGAAACACTGAGTCAGCCAATTATTCCTCATAACAAAAGGACAAGGGTATTTTAAAACTTTACATCTCAACAATTTAATTTCACATATCAATGACTTTATTGCATGGACAGGCCCCATAAAAGTCCAGCTACTCGCTGGTTGTGTCCATATGAAGTAACTGGTCACTATATTTGGCAGCATCCCCTCTAACAAGTGGCCAGAACGACAGATGTCCATGCACACACCAGCAGGGGACTTTTATTCTCAATTCGCAGCCATAATTAGAGGACACTGCTACATTTGTGTGACAGATTATTTCGGTATTGAAACTTACAGGTGGTCCACCTCCCAACTGGCCAATATGATGATGTGTTTATGATGTTACGTTAATTACTGCAATTCACATTTAAATTGAATGTGAAGATACAAATACGGTACTGGTAGAGTCCCTAAAGGGGATATACTTCTAAAACAAAACTTAACTCTTAGGAACATGACCCCAATTTCTTGAAAAAGTGAGGATACTAATACTGGTAGTGTCCTTACAGAGGCTATACGTACTAAAAAACCTGTACTCTTATGAATATGGCCCCAATTTGTTTAATAATTTTCAAGGATAAGCTTGAGCTCACTTTTTTTGCAATGAAGTGTAAAAAACAAAATCAGGTAAATTCAGGTACATTACAAGCTTAATTGAGAACTCCAAGTGAAATTAACAATAAAATACATCACCATAAAATTAAAATATATAATAATATCAATCTATGAAATAAGTGACTTAAGTCAGATTTTCTAAAACCAGGCTTAATTTTTGTGAAAAATGGGGGCAAGGAATCGTAATAAAGACTTAGAGATAACTGGTTATTTCGGCATTCTTAATGCAGAACTGCATTTAAAATACTGGTAAATGATTCGTTGGGTACATACTTTTGTTTTACATATGGGTAAAAAACTATTGTAAAATTAAAATGTGTACCATGCTCAATTATTATATTTTGAAAGCATCTGTTGATCTAGGATGTCAAAAAAAGAGAAATATATAAATGTCATATAAATGTGAACAAAATGTTCACATTTACTTTTTCATACCGGAAAAATGTGACCATTAAATACTGCAAATTATGTTTTGTTCTTTCTAAATTATGAAACATTTGAAAACATTCTACACTTATTTTAACACTTCTAAAGACTACCATTGCTACAGATCTACCCTGTATTCTGAAATGCAGTTTGGTAAAAATGCTTACAAAATACCTTCATCAATTTCTATTCACCATCAACAAGCGAGCCAAATTGGGAGACGCCCAAGTGATGCCTTGAAAAAAACAATACAGGACTCTCAGATGTTGTTTTCCCTGTAACACCATGACAGATGCTCCCATGGAAACCATTGTCACAAGGTTACAGGTCACCCAAGGTCACAGGTCATCGGAGGTCAACTGGTGTTTGATTCCAGAGATCTTTGGGGTGTTTGATCCCAGACCTTTGCATTGTGAAATATCTGTGTACGGTAACTGCTATTAACCATGTTAGTATTATAATATGCCAAGCAATTATGTTATGCAATCCAAACAGGTGGGTGTTATAAGTCAATAAAATAGATAAATAAAACAAATAAAAGAGTGTTATTGCCATTCATACATTTATGATAGCTTTGAGAGCAAAAACTGTCTTATGTTATTGAAACTGTATCAACTATCTTAAATTTCTTGACTGCAAATGGGTAATAGTTGTTTTTCTCATTTTGACATCAATGTTTTTAATGTATCCTATTTACACAGAAGATTCTCTATTCTCTCACCCACAATCATTATTACCCAATATGTATCAATTTCTTTCAGCAACAATCAAGTTAAGATTCTGCGTAAACAAGACTTCAATACTTTATGTAAATATTTTAAGGTGTCACGAGACTGCAAAAGGCTAGTCAAACAATCCAAGCTCCGGCACACGTTAGTAGCCATCTTGCACCATGAAACGCAAACAATCACGAGTGCCAATAACTCTATTCAAGACCTATGCCATTACATGCTGCTAAATAAATCCCATTATGAATGACTCATGTTTAATAATGAAGTCATTTGTGACTGTAATCTAAAGACAAAAGTGTCAAACAATATTTGCCCTCAAATCCCAAACAGGTGCCTGACAAACGCTGAAACTTAATCCAATTATTCTGGCCAATCGACTAACATTGTGAGAATCTCTTCATCGATGACTTTTGCGATTGTAATACCCTTAATACCCCAACAATGAGACATCATAACTGAACAATTTATGGCTCCTTTAATTGCTATCAATCCTTTTTTGGGAGAAGAATTATAATTATTCGAGAGCACATGCGAGGTTCTCTTTGACAAGGCTAGGGTGTATTGTGCTGCAAATTAGTCATCGCTCGAAAACAAATAAGTTGGGAGTTTTTTGGGTGACATACACACGCCACAACAGGGTAGCAGTGCGCCAGCATTCCAGACTGGGTATTGTAGTCGAGTACTCCAGAACGCAAAACAATCTGTAGATGCTGAGAGTCGTAGCACCATCAACATCTGATATCCTGCTACATGTTGGTAGTGCAACATATTAGCAATATTTTACAGAAGATTTACGTAGCAATGCACTTGAATTGTTATAATTTAGCAGCGGTTTCACTGTCCATTACCACTGTTGATAATTGTAACACATTCACAAAATTGTTTTTATTTTCAATAAGAAAAATAATTCAAACAAAAATCAGTAATTAGCTCTGTTGTCTAAAAATATGAGTCTGTAAAAATATATTATCTACATAAGATGTACATAAAATATTTTTACTAACAAAAAATTATAACACACAATTTAAACACAAATGTATTATAAAGTTCATTTTATTTTAAGTGTTAATTCTTTAATCTGCTTTAATTTATTACAAAGGATGATAAACTTAT
Organism: Dreissena rostriformis; assembly: GCA_007657795.1. Classification (NCBI taxonomy): domain Eukaryota; kingdom Metazoa; phylum Mollusca; class Bivalvia; order Myida; family Dreissenidae; genus Dreissena; species Dreissena rostriformis. The sequence continues at coordinate 254,663 of VMBQ01000184.1, forward strand.
TACATTTATTAAAAGTGAAGTCAGCTAATGTTCAGCTCAATAAATAAATGCATGACCAGCATGGAATGCCTCTTAGCTCAGGTGCAAAGTTCAACATAAATTGCTGTTAATTATCAGTAAGGATAGTAATCAGGATTGTCATTAAGAATAAATTGTCATTAAAAAATTTTAACAGAAGATGTGAAGACAACACGACATCAAATTCCCAGGCGGTTGAAACTGTAATTACTACAACAGCTGAGTGACCTGATGGATCCAATGCGGAACCCATAGTGAGATAATGGCCCCCATCCATAGACACTTATAGCATTTACAAACTCAATAAATCTTTAAAATAGTTGGGAGATCACAACAGTTGCAGACAATTGCCATCTAATGAGGTATTAATCATACACCTGTGCCACTAGTGAAGGTCCGTTAGTATCATCAGACTGATAGGGGCTTGCAATGATCAGATTTGCCAGGTAGTTTCACGTGTATTTAAAAAAAACTCATATCAGGGGAGTTTACTCTCACCCGCACTCTACGACACACACTCATAGCATTAACCACAACTTATTTTTGAAAGTCCACTCCACCAGCATAACCGAAAAAAACTTATTTTTTAAAGTCCACTCCACCAACATAACCGAAAAAAACATGCCACTTTGGACCCCTTCTGTTACGCAACAATTCTGCATTAAATAATAGCAATGCAGAGTGTAATAAAACACCTACTTATCAATTGCAAGAGATAATGCATTCTCCAAACGCGATTAAAACCCATCGTATCTTAACCAAGGCATAATCTATCATCATGCAGGGAGCATGTAAATCTTGCAAGCTATGTCATCATTATGCAAATATGCCTACCCAAGCACAAGCTACAGGTATCACGTTACTGGCATTATTTCCTATAATTTTAGTAGCTTTTCTGGTCACACTTTAGGTTATCAAGTATAAAACAAAATGCATAGAATCCTTGCCGAAGATTATTTAATTAACAGAAAATTCTAAAAATCCATCCCACTGCGATATGTCTTTCCCTTAATTGAATTACTCAATTACTTATTTAGAAGGACGAGATTAATATGCAAAACTGTTTGAAGGTTTTATCCATAAACTACATATACATTTTATCAATATGTACTGAAAATACTTTAATCCATATACTGTATATACCTTTTATCTAGACTGTTTATACCGGTACTTTTTATTCATTTACTAAATATACTTTTTATCAATTTACTGAATATACTTTTTATCCATATAACGGTTCTGTAAATACTTTTTTCCATATAATGAATATAAACTTTTTATCCATAAACTATTAGTGTATATACTTTTTAAGGCATACATTGCATATTTTACTTAATGTTGCTGTTCAGAACATGGTATGGCTTTGTCCATTGGGTCATTTTAAATTATTTTGTCCGGTCTTCCAAAGCAAATTATTTTGGAAATATTGTATATTATAAACATAAAAGACATATTCTAACATGTGGGTTCCCATTATATTTTAACATGTTTGTATAATTGCATTATTTCTTAAATACTAAATATAATATTGCTAATTCTGATGGCAACAAATTCTTAAAAACTAATTATAGGAATGCTCATTCTTATGACAAAAATGCTTCATTTCAGTTTCTATTATGGAATATTAAACGTTTGACTGCCCATCTTATGTGTGATCAATGCAAGACATCATTCACATTTTCTGGGAGGTGCTTGTTTTATGCTTCACTGTTTTGTCACCCAAAATTGTCAGCAAGGGCGCACAAAAGGGATTATGCAAATCAAAAATTGATGAAGAATGCAACATGACAATGCCATCTGGCCACCCTCAAAATATTGAGTCAAATATTGGAACCAAGATTGAAGTTTGAATATTAATTAGTACTAAGAAAATGAATGAAACAAATGTGATTCAAAAATAACAACTAGATACAATATTGGACTGTTAAAGTAATTTAAAACAAATGCAAAATAAAATTTATTCAAATTATAATGTATCAGAAGTTTATATGAATTAAACATGAAAATACCATATCCAATTTGTGTATACTGGGGTAGAATTATAAAGAATTATTTGTTATGGTAACAGCCAAAAAGGAGTAATATTCACACTTCTCACAAAAATATAATATAAACTAATATAAAATAATTGTTGTGTACATACAAATCTCAATATATACCTTCGTTTTCAAAACTTAAATTATTTTTAATATGAATGTCATATGAAGCTTGAAGGAGATTTTCCACACTAATTTTTCCAATACTTCCTCAATGAATTTTCCCCACTTATTTTTGAAATACTTCCTCAATTAATTTTTCACATTCATTGCCAATACTTCCTAAATGAATCTTCATTGCATGTGCATGTTGTTATTTTTTACTACAATAACAGATTTTTCAGGAATATTTCTGATCTCTCCTTATTTAATTGTGGATTACAAATAATTGATTTGCAATTTGCAATTTCGCAGAGCATTTGTGGAAGATTTTTGGTAAAAGTAGCAATATTAATCTATTTGCACTGTTGCACAAAAGTCAAATACCTCGCTCAATAATAAAATGATATACACGTGTATAACTTTGTGAGGGATTTTTTTAGTGTTTGGTAAATGTAAAAATATTTATCTTTTTCTACTGTTACAACTATAAATGTACTGTTGGACAAAGGCCAAATGCCTTGTTCAGTAATGACAGTAAAAACAATATTCTTTCAGCAAATCCGAAGCAAAGTGTGCAATCAAAAGTACATAAACCAATTATCAACTTTCATGATTTTTTAAAGTTAAATTCGATGAAATTTGTAAGAAAATATTGAAAAGACAACTATTATATAGGGGTACAATTAGTTATTCTAAAATAGCATAGTTTGTGTGTGTGAGAAAAAATCTAGTTTTTTTTTGGTTTAACAATATATTTTTTTAGATATTTGTCAAAATTAAACTAAGATATTTCTGAAGACAAAAGTTAAAAAACAATTTGACGTGTTTTTATTTTGCAATCTAAGCAAGCAAGACAAGTTGTTTAAGACAATGAACAATATCTACAAAATAAAGTGAAATCAAACCCAGAGTGCAACAAATAACGCACAATGGAAGCACAACTTGTCATTAATTATTCTAATGATTCAGCACATTATCGTCTTCAAAATCCCTTCATGACATCTTAAAGATTTCTTCAACACCCCATTGTTCAACAGTACAATAAACGAAAAATCTTTTGTCTCCATATTCAAAAACTACGAAATCTGGAACTCTTTTGTTCGGGAGGCAAGAAAACACTATAATTTTCTCATATGAGAAACAAAATGCGGCTAAGCAAAGCACAGAATAGTGCCACTTAGGAGGTTTTTTGAACTAACATTTTGTATAAATTCTAGCGAGCTCTTTGTTTGAAGGAGAGAAAAGAATTCGGCAGCTACATGTACTTTTTTTGAAGAGTCCAAAAAGCATACAAATCATTGTCGCCTGAGCCGTCCAAACAGGAAGTTGACAGTTATCCATGCCAGAAGCAGACGACATCCATGGATATTTCCCATAATTTCACATGCCTAACCATAGCAGCAGCACTTTATGTTTAAATGATATCTGACATTCCTAGCCAACAGTTCAACAGTGAAATGCTGCTTTTTAACAAAAGGCGAAACAGTGATATGAATTGAAAATTTAAATTCATGTTTTCATCATTAGGATTGTGTTTCAATAAAAGGACACTTAGTTCAGAAAATGTTACATAGTTTAATTTTGAAAATAAATTCATTTCAATTTTTTCTTACTGTGTTAATCTATCACTTAATAAATACTTTCTGATTTTTTAAATATACCATAAGCTTTTGGTATGTCGCTTTAAGAAGAAGAAATAAAATAGTAATGTAAAAATAGTTACTAACTGAATCACATTGGATGTATTTCCTTTGTATTTTATAAGAAAAAAACCTAAACGTATTATTTAAATTGACTTATAATGCCAAGCAAGCTAAAGTACATATAAGAATAGTTGTTGAAAAATGGCATATAATGGCCCAATGATGTGGTCTAAAATCTATAATGTATACTTTATGTTACACAACTGCAATTTAAGACTGCCATGGGTAAAGAAACATAAAATTCTACATTTTTAGTTGTGAAATCCACGAAGTGAAATTGAAATCTATACTCAAAATGTCAGTAGATTTTTCCCAGGCTCCAACAACCAATAAAACTCAAGCTATCTTTAATTTTCATTGCACAGACCCTGTTACTAATGTCTTCATGAAAAAAACTCGGTAGTAACATAAATCTCAATATTCTTCTTGTAATTAGATTAGTGCGTAATGCAACATATTAGGAAAACATTCAGGACATTATTGTACTAATCATCGACGCCGTACATATTTCGTTACAATCTGAACGTCATCAGGAATACGATTTAAAGGTTTTATATCGTCTCTTTATTGTGTACGAAACGAGATCTCATAAAAACTGCATGTTCACACTTTGGTTGCTTAATAAACTTTGATTTACGACCAGCCAAGTCGCTGCTGGCTGACAATTTAACACTTTCAGTGCGGGAACCGAATTGTGAAGGCCTTTGCAAACAGTTTGGATCCAGATGAGACGCCACAGAACGTGGCGTCTCATCAGGATCCAAACTGTTTGCTATTCTGATAGTATTTTTTGAAAAAAAAATCGAAGAAAATGCTCATTTTAGAAATTTAGCAGACAACATTTTAGCAGACGACAAATTTCCCAGCATGCAAAGGGTTAAGGCTTCTCAGCATGGTGATATAATAATCACAAACGAGGTTGGCCTATTAAAACAATGATTCGGTCATTTGAAAATGTTCTCAGAAGCCTTTTTAAATATTCACATACCCTACCTTTAGTTTCCATTTGGCAACAAGATGAAATCACCACATGCCTCCTAGTAACTTCTAAAAAATATGCTGTATTTGTGTGTTGTTTTGTTTGGCTGCTTAAATAGCCTTATTTAAGTTAATATTTTTGGAATTTCAAAAATAGATGCAATTTTTTGTATGATATCATAAAATTCATAATGTATTAACAAAAACAACGTCAAGCACTAAAAAGATAGCCAACCATTTAAATTTGTAAAAGTATTTTTGTGTCACTCTATTAATGTGCGTTATTTTGAAGAAAACAAGGCTTGTCACCATAGGATGACATATGCCCCCTTTTTCCACATTTTTCAAAACCTATACGCAAAACCTAAACGCAAAGTGTGACGGAATTTCAGACGGACAGACAGACGGACGGACAGACAGACGGACAGTGCGATCAATATATGCCCACCTTCGGGGGCAAAACTATTAAGCAAATTAAAAAAAAAATATTGACTTAAATAAGTTTGAATATTTGTTATAATACTTGAATATTTGTAACATAGAACAACTTGAACCTGTCACATTGGTGAAGAACTCCCTGACGACGCATAACATGTAGCAAGTGGTTACAATAATTATTGGACCCTTGGGTGTGGCCGTATTTGACCACGGGGGAATTTTTTTTTTTTTAGGTTGTAGACAACCACAATACAATGTTAAATACCCAAATATCAAACATGTGTTACTTGTGGTTTCCAAGGAAACAATTTCTAAATGTTAATTTGCTGTATGAGTATATTTAATTAATTTGACCCACTGGGTGTAGCCAGTTATGACCCCAGTGTCATGATTTGATGAAACCCAGTAGAGAGCTAATATACCATGTTACATACCAAACATAACACATAAGGATTTTCTAGTTTCAGAGATATACATTTTTGATAATAGTCTACAGTAACAATAATAATGATGCACACATTCGAAATTAGAAAGGGACATTTTGGAACTTGTTATGCACGACGATTACAATCGCATATGCACAACTTCATAAGGAACAGTTCTGCGAGTTTGAATGTTGCCCATTGAAAAGTGTAGGAGAACGCCTCCCGGCAAGTTTGTGTCTACAGAAAGACAGACAGACAGAAAAAAAAGACAGACAGAAAGACAGACAGACGGACTTTGTTAGTATCATGTAAAGAAAAAAAAATGGAGGGATGAATAAATGAAGACATTGACAGACAACAACAAATGTGTACGAGTGTGTATAATGGTTTCTTGCATTTTACTGATTAAAATATCACTGGTCTATTTCTATGAAAAGTCTTCCGCCCTGTATAATGAAACATCACACGAGACAAGCCGTTGTAAAACTGTCTGATGTAAAATCTAAAGATCTCTTGTAATCCCGTTATAATATTCTTGTCGACGAAAATTATTAAATAATAGACACCGTTTTTCCGTAAAGAAGCCACCGCTGTTTTCGCTGTAAATATCACATACATTTATCGAGAAATGTTATCCGCAACAAGTTTAAGTCTTATTCGAAGTTGCAGGCCCGTTAAATGTTGTCAAAGGAATTATTTACAATAGTCTGGATTCTTGAAATTCAATTATACGTCGACAATAGACTTTAATTCTTACACTACATGCTTTGAAAGTGTCAACATCCAGACTTCCAACATCCAACGGTTTGTCAAACTGAATTATATTTACTTTGTATTTGTTTCTGGTCGTCGCACCAACAATCAATTTTTGTGTTACCAATTATGTATGAAAAAAAGGTTAGTATTTTTCACTATATGAAAAGTCACGCCATGTACGTTATTGAAACTTTAACAAAAACCCATGACCATTGTTGCCATAAATCTGATTTAAAATGTCACACAAAATCTGTTCAAGATACTTTAACAAGTGATGAGTGTCTATAAATACTTTCTGTATCTAGAACTCCGGTGTTTTAAGACCGCGGTCTGTGTGTGTGTCTCCATTTTTATCGAGTGCACCGGAATTGTCTCCCATATGGCCATCGCCCCCAGAAGACGTGTTAGTTGGTTACGGGGGATAGTGCAAGATACAGGAGACACCACGTTCCAGAGGTGACCCTGGGTCTTTTAGTGCCCGGTGTATAGCACCTAGTACACTGCACCTCGGTTTAACGTCTCATGCGAAAGACGAGTTAGTAGGTTAGGTGCAGCGGGGGATCGAACCAGCGATCTCTGGATTGTGAAGCCAGTGTGTTACCACTAGACCACGGATCCGCTACATCCGTGNAACACTTTCTGCTTCAACTGAACATAACAACAAGAAGATACTACTTTCAGCGAAAAATCACCATAAAAGCTGAAAGTGTCGTCCATGATAAGCCTGTGCGGATTGCAAAGGCTAAAATGGGACGACACTTTACGCAAATGCATTAAGCACCGTTTTTCCAGAGTAAGGCTCATAAAGATCTGAAGGACAATCTGAAGCTATTCTCAACGTTAGGTAAACAATTGCGAATCAATTGTGTAACTTGTTCTAGAAAACATCTTGATCATGATATTTCTATAAACAAGAATTAAACGATTTGTTGTTAAACATCTTAATAAACAACGCAATTAAAANGTATATTAAAAGCAACGCAACGCGAACAAAGGGTGCTGCACATATCTCGTCGTTGCTGAGCCCCGTTTCGTGTATATTTCGAAGGCTTCGAGGTTCCTTCGCAAAGCAGCTGCATTATGTGACGACCCATCATCCTTAAGAACTCATTAAATTAACGAAAGTTGGGCAGAATTTTAATCATAGTTGCAAATTCATGCTATTGTGCTTAATTGATTATGCGAACTTGTGATGTTAGGGCAATGGGGGCGCCAGAAGAAACCCCGCCTATTGGGTGTCGTAACCACCTCAGCGAACCCCTGACCGCCCGGGGAGAGGCGAGTGTAACACAACTTCGATAACTGGACAGCCGAAAAGGACGCGAACCCTGGTCGCACGGGGGAAAGGCGAGTGTTACACAACTGCGATAACTGGACAGCCGAAAAGGAAGCGAACCCTGGTCGCCCAGGTGAAAGGCGAGTGCAACACAACTGCAATAACTGGACAGCCGAAGAGGAAGCGATTCCCGGCCGCCCTGGGAAAAGGCGAGTGTATCACAGCTGCGATAACTGGACAGACGAAAAGGAAGCAACCCTTGACTGCCCGGGTGAGAGGCGGGTGTACCAAGCACTGCGATAACAAGACAGCTGAAAAAGAAACAAACCCTGGTCACTGGGTGAAAGGTGGGTGTACCACCGACGTCAAACCCTAACGGGTGATTAACGCGTAGAATCACGGCGATTATGAACGCTTGGTTATGTCCCAATATCACGAACGAAATGTTTTTCAACTGTAAAAATATTTGTCTAATATATTTTTATGAGAATGCATTGACTTTCAATAAAATTTGATGCTCATGAATTTATACTTAAAGATGTTTTCATACGGATGTGAAATATGGATCTAAATGTCAAACTATTTCATATGTGCTCTAACATAAAAATATACACTGTATTAAATTAAATTGTGTATCAAAGTTATAGGCATATGAACAACACCACTCCACCGCATAGGCTAATCAGGGACGACACTTTCCGATTTCATGGTATTTTTTGTTTCAATAAAGTCTCCTCTTAGCAATCCATCCAGTTAAGGCGGAAAATGTCGTCCAAGATTAGCCTGTGCGGACTGCACAGGCTAATCTGGGACTACATTTTACGCACATGCATTGAAACCCATTTTCACAGAACGAGGCCCATTTGCGTATTGATCAACACGGTTCCGTTCGGCGCTCACAGATGATTCACGTCTGGGACGGGCTCGCAGATTACCACCGTTCACACTTGATGAATGCTCGCACATCAGATTTACAGCGTCTCTTATATTCATTAACCAATCTTGCCGGCGATAAACAATGGAATGAAAAATGACGCAAGCTTGTAATTTGCGTAATCATTGGGAAAACTACCACGCAACCGGTCTCTCGCGATTCCCCGCGCAACGTATAAAAGTATTTCGACGCTACAAGAAAAGGCAATTCGGAAACCAATTGTTTCTGATTGATCCTTATAACGGGTTACGCAAGATGGGTATATTTAAATATACTCAGCGTCCCTCTCGTGGCATTCTTTATTCAGGGGTGGGGCTCGTAAAGAACTCCACACACGACTGACCCCGGTCTTATTCCGCGCCGTGGTTGACTCTCCCAAGACAGGAGTCTGTTGAAGAACGGCATAGATGCGTCGTAATTCAGATAGCATGCAGAATTATACGCGTAAATAAAAGTAAAATGTATTATTTAGGCAAAGTGGTAAAAAAGGGTGAGATATAACTGGTTTTTTGGCTGTTTTTTTATAGTTCTTGAGTTAATACGGGAAAACAAATTAGTAGAACTAAAAAAATGAAAATATGTCAAAACTTTGATGTAATTACGTTACAAGTATTTTCGGCATAGCTGTCTTAGATTGGTTTTAACCTAGATTTATTCCTATAATGATATGCAAAGGGAACGATGACTGCCAAAAGAAATGCTCACATTTCAAGTAAAATGCAATTCAAACTTACAACAACCGTTTCATGTACAACAATAACTGTTGGAGATTCTTTTAGTTATTTCAATAACCACGTACCGGTAATATACAGTTAAATGTTTGGACGGCAATGTATATATCCAAATAAACACAAACGAATGAAATATTTTCCGATAAAACAAGTGATGAAAATGTAATGTATTGTCTTCACCCGTTAAATTTTTTTCACTGCGCGTGCATTTTGTTCTCAGTTACGAACATGTAAGGCAATAACTAGCGTACACAAAACAGAAACTACACTTGAGGTTCTCGGAGTCAAGTGTTGATGTGTTTTTTTTTACGTGAACGTTAAACTAGCAGTTACCGCTGAACAGATTGTCACTGTCAACTGGTCGTTGTTACTGCAACAATTTTTCGATCAAGACATTTTTGAAAGTTTATTTTCAATAGTGTGTGCTGATTAAAATCTATTTGACCCCAAGAACACCTGAATGACATTCTCGAAGCCATAACCTAAAATTACCTCAAATTAACTTCAGCAAACCGCCGTGACATTGTCGAGTGCAAACCGCGTGCCAATGAACGCAGAGCGTGCCGCAGATGAATGCATCGCAGGTAAACGAGAGTGTTCAGGTAATTATTCGAGCGTTAAGTTACTCTCAATCGGAATTAATAAAAATTAAATAGCGCGGAACGGAAAATTTTAATGAGGGGATGGAAGGCTTGATATCAAACTGTGCTTGAAATTTGCCTCTCGGATATATGTCATTCAAAACTATCGCTATTCGCGACCAGCTTTGCTTGAAATTAGCAGCAGCTCACTATCTTGACGTAGGCTTGAATGGTAATTGTCGGCTCGGGTACTACTTAAATAGAGCATTAACATTATTAATTGAAAAACATATGAACATAATTATGTTGTGCGTTAGAACTTCCGGGTACGCCTCAGTATATTTTCCGTACCCGGGGTACATTTAAGTATACTTAAGAGTACCCGAGGTACATTTTAGTAGTACCCGAACCGACAATGACTAATCGAGCGTAAATTTCCGGTAGCGTTTTTTTTCACACATAAAATCATAAAATTATCAAAATAATAATGGCTGGCAAACAAAGCCGCATGCGAAAAACAAACTAATAGATCTGGATTATAAATTGTTTGGTGTCATTTCAGAGACATAGATTGTCAACATCAAATTGTAACGATTTTCCTAAACTTTGTTTTAAAACAAATATGCTGAATGATTGAAACAAACACATGAACTATAAATATGATCGACCTTTATTGTGTTCCGAATGTAATGCTACAAATGAAAGCGCAACACTGTCCGCGGAGCGTCTCTAAGGCCACTTTTCGACCAACTGTTCGCGACTATAACCTCTCGACTGTGACCATTAAAATGAATTTTCCAAGCTGCGCGGGTGTTGTTGTTCAATTCACGTTAACCACCGCTAAACGATAACACAATTATACGTCAATTGAATATCAGGCGAATACAATTTACGAGTATTTTACACCGCAACTAAAAGCGAGCAACGGGTTCCGCGTCGTTAAAAGCGCTGCCCCGTCCATCTGTCCATTCTGTCGCCCTGCCCAAAGACAACAAACACGAGAATAGCTCCGCCGACATAAATCACAATAACGTGGACACAATCTGATTCCCCGAGATATCCGGGCGATACGTTGATAAGGTGCATTATTGAGATGCGAACGCCTTGTGAGTATGGTGTTCTGGTCTGCTTTACGGTTTAGGGCTTAATAGCGCCTTAGGGTATTTGAGATAGTTCGCGTCCTTACTTGATCATATGTTTTATTGACTTGAGCTTATGAATATTTCCGGTCGATACTTCGATAAGATACATTATTGAGATGTGAACGTCTCGCGAGTACGGTGTTCTGGTCTGCTTTACGGTTTAGGGCTTAATAGTGAATTAGAGTATTTGAGAAAGTTCGCGTCCTTACTTGATCATATGTTTTATTGACTTGAGCTTATGAATATGTCCGGTCGAAACTTTGATAAGGTGCATTATTAAGATGTGAACATCTCGTGAGTATGGTTTCTGGTCTGCTTTACTATGTAGTGCTTAATAGCGCCTTAAGGTATTTGAGAAAGTTCGCGTCCTTACTTGATCATATGTTTGATTGACTTGAGCTAATGAATATGTCCGAGAGATACTTTGATAAGGTGCAGTATTGAGATGTGTACGTCTGGTGTTCTGGTCTGTTTTACGGTTTAGGGCTTAAAAGCGCCTTATGGTATTTGAGGTTATAATTATTTATTAGAAAGTTCGCATCCTTACTTGATAGCATATTTAAAATTGACTTGATCAAATTGAATCCCTGGACAGCTGCAATCATTAAAGTAACAGCATATCATTTTAGCGCATGAACTACTGCAACATTAGCCACCTCACAGACTCATTGCTGAACAGTACAAGCATGTAAGCTTGCAACACTAGTTAGCTAAGACGACCGTGGTTGTTGAGCACATGAAAGCCTACACAACCAGTTAGTTTATAGAATTATTATATGTTTAAGCGCGGGTTATACTGCAACATTAGCTAACGCACAGAATCATTGCTGTACAGTACAAGCATGTAAGCTTGCAACACTAGTTAGCTAAGACGACCGTGGTTGTAGAGCACATGTACGCCTATACCCCCTGTTAGTTTATACAACCATTATGCAGAACACAACTAAGTATGTAACATAAGTAAGGTTAGAGAACCATTGCGGTAGAGCAGAAGAGAGAGAGCACCACGCAACACCCGTAAGTGTCATGTGTTGTTGTAGAGCACCAATACGCCTACAACAAAAGTTAGCTAAGACGACCGTTGCTGTAGAGCACATGAAAGCCTACAACACCAGTAATTTAGAGAACCAATGCTTTATAACAAAATCAAGCCTGAAACATCAAGAAGCTTAGATGATTTGAAGAGCACATGTACTCATATAGATAACACGTTAATATTGAACTCAAGTTAGCTTAGCCGACCGTTGATGTGGAGCACCATTAATCATGAAACATCGGCTAGTTTAGATAATCATTTAATTTCTTTAGAACACAAGTACGTCAGAAAACAACTATTAGCCTTGAGAACCATTGCTGTAGAGCACATGTAAGCTTGCAAAACCAGTAAGCATGCTTTATGTACGGAAAGATTCTATAAACTTCGAAAAACTAACACTTCTTTTAGTATTTCGACGTGCTCTAGTCCTTCTTATTTAAACACCTACATGAGACTTGAGCTTACTGACTTACGTAGCATGTTGTCTAGAAATACCAAACCTTATACCCAAAATAAACGTAATTGTGTTTGGTACACGTGATGCTGACTGTTTTGTCTAGTTTATGCTTGTATGTTCCAATTAGAAGTAATGAGACTTGCGTAGGATGTTTTCATATGTACTGGTAGAGGTGCATGCGATGTACCCTTAATTGTGTCCCTAGCATTTACTGGTGTATTCATCTTACAAATTCTTTCGAATTTCAGAACAACACGAAATGGCAGTTTTGACACACCATAGGCCGTCTGCGCAACGGTTTGACAATCTAAGCCAAGTTGTAAACATAAGTTTCAATTACTGTCGAGCAATATTTGCGTAATTACCGGCTATTTAATCTTCGCCGATCACCGCCAACGTGTTGAGCCTTCCCACGGGAGCGCGGGGAAAGTCGTCGAGGAAACAGGTCCAAAAGCGCCCTCGTGCTCGTAAAACACGGCGCGCCAACTGTCGCAGAGTATCCGCACCTTAGACGAGGGTGCAAATCGAATAATAAAGGAAGCAGAGTCAGAGAAATGGGGGTATTCTGCTTTTTAACGGCATGCTGTTTTGAAGTGAATTAATAAATAATTTAATAAAATGTTAAATGTTTTTATAATTAAATGTATACACGTAGAATTCTATTGCTCTGGGTATCAATGACTGTTAACATGTTAAAATTGTTAAAGAATTGCCACGGAAAAATACGCATAAGGGTTAAAACAAAAAAGACCTCACATACTGGTAAAATAACGTATTTGAGACTCCTTTTTTGAGCATGTATTTTCGTTTGCTTGTATTTCTTTGTGTCACAGATATGAATTTATCTGTGTTCTGGGGACACATTTCAGAGACCTAGCGAATATTTCTTTCTTCAATGAAATAGTAGGCATTCATCCTGTAAAAGGTACAAATAGTACACGAGTGCCGGTAGACATCAGTTGGTATAAGCAACAACTTGATCGTACGTGTTTCGAGATTGATGACATATACCTCTAATTAACTTGCATACAATGCGTTTATCTGCCCTAGACCTACGGTTCGGATACCGCAAAGGGGCTAGTTCCAATACGGTCAGCAGATGCAAACAGATACTTCTCGAAGGATACCGATTGCCTACATCCATGGCACACGGGAAATGTGGAAGGAATCGGGAGTTATGATGTTGATTTGATAATCGTTCTGGGAAAACGGGGTTTAATGCAAGTGCGTTAAGTGTTGTCTCAGATAAGCATGTGCAGTCGGCAGTAAATGGAATTTTTATTTTAAATTAAGTGTCTGCAGACTGCACAGGTAAATCTGGGACAACTCTTGACATGCATGCTTTAAGCAAAGTTTTCCCACAACAAGACTTGTATGTAAAGATGTCTCAGAAGTATAAAATGGTTAGCCATTAAATGAGTGGTATCACTGTTAAAACCAATACTTCACCAGATCCAGCAAACGCATGTATGTTTATTGTTAGATCGTTGATTACACTCATTGTCTGCATTCTTCGCGTTTGACACTAAACGTGGTTCATCATCATTATCACGATTATAATTAGTTCTATCATAATTTCAAGAATAAAATTAATATTAAATGTGAATATTGCATTGAAGTTTTATCTACATTATTTTTTTACTTATGAATGTCTCCCAACAATCATTACATTGTATTACTATCCCAAGAGATACCCTCGATTATGTTACAGAACTTTCGAACTAACCCTTTTTCGAATAGGTATGAATGGTCGAAATTGTTTACCTTTAAAACAATTGAACGAGTTTTTGGAATTAAAATATGTTGAAATGTCACGTGGTCTTTCGTTGTCTCGCACGTATACGGACGCTCATTCAAACTTTGTAACCTAATGCATAGACGTATTTATTCTAAATAACACCACAACAAATAAGCAACTATTCAAACAGAACAGAACAGGGGACCGTTTTAACGAACATCGTACGACAAATTTTGAATACGATACATATTTTAAAGAAACATTATAGCAAAACACCAAGGCAAATTATTAATAATTTGCAGTAAATTTATTCATTTCATCGGTGTCTTACCGTCGGGATATGTTTTGCGTGGATATTTATCAACATCTTGTATATTTTACTTTTCAAGATTTAGTCGTAAATTAAGATTGACGTACGATCTTTGATGAAACGACTCCCTGAACAGCAATTTTATTACGACTTGTACATAGCACATCGTCAGTCTTCACAATGTAATTATAAACATAGCAAAAGGTCATGTGAAAAGAAGATGATAATACAGTAATAAGAAGTGTACATACTATCTAAGATAATACATGACAGTGGAGCTGTTAATATATATGGACAATAAACAAAGAATACATTTGATTATCGTACGTATGCCCTGTGGATTATAATGTTAATAATAATATAAAGAAATAGCTCACATACTTTGCAATGTTTAAATATGGCGGCAAATTTAACAATCAGATATGTATGTTTCACATCTGTATAAAGATACAAAACTAGTTGTGTAAAATAAATGTTTGCGATGGATTGTCTAACAATTGACATAAGTGTCATATAGCTAATTATACCAACATAAAGTATGCAAAAGTATATTATATTATTATATACATTAGATGTATTACATTATATTAAACAATTACACAAACAATTCAATAATCAAACAAAAAATCAAACCCGCGGAACATAACAATTCAGATAGTCGTATTATGAACACCACTCAAAATCTTATTAAAAGCGCTTCTTTCACAAAAAAATAACTTACAAACTTCTTCTTAAGTACATGTTCTCATAAGGCTCAGGAATTTAAATGCTGATGGTCGCTTGAAATAATAAGATGTTATGTATTTTTTTTCTGATAACGTTATAACAACGAGGTAGGACGAATATAGTTTCGCAAATCCTCAAACAAATATGTTGACTTCAAGATTACACGTTGGGAACTAGATCTAATGCAATATACTGGCCGAATGAAAGTTTATATATTGCAGCGGTATTTTGAAACCATGTTTTGCCTACGAAAGTTGGGCAGTAAATAACGCGCGTGCAGATGACGCGTTTGGATTTCCCAGAAGTGTCTTTTGGTAGGCGCGTGCCGAGCGCGTGATACCTGGCGCATCAATTTGGACGTAAGTGTTAAATATATTGTCTCGCGCATGATATTAATGTGGTTTGTAAATGCTTTATGATCTTGAAGATTTTCATACAACGCATTATGCCATAGATCTCTGACACGCTGCAGTTGTTAAGCACGAATACGTGCAAAGTTTATACTTCCGATTCGTCAAATGATCTAATAATTCGAAGAACATTCGGTAAATTAAAAAATATAAATCATAATTACTGTACACATAGATCTATTATCAATTCTTGATTTAACTCTATAAGAAATCAGAAAATACTGGGCTCAAAATAACAACGGCGAACAATAAATAGTAATCAATCTTACGCATTTGAACATCGGGATATAATTTACATTGCAGATTGGGCAATTACCAGTTACATTAATGTGAACGTAAACCCACGTGCTTACGAAATACATACAGCACGATGATTTAGATCCGCGATTGCCATTTACATTTTAAATTCATATGAACATTACAAGATATTTTGTAGCAAACTTCATTGGTAAAACCCTTTATTTATTTGAAACGTTACGTCTCCTACATACGCTGCGAAGTACCGCATATGTTATTAATTAGGGGATATTAAGACTTATGGCTGAAACCAATTTCCCAACAACATGTCAATTTATGTATAGTATTGAAAAGCGACAAAATGAGAAAATGCCGCTTTCAAAATAACGGCAATAATGTCATTTGTTTTTAATTTTATCTACAGACGACAACTTAAAACATTGCAGCAGGATTTTCAGTTTTTAATACAGAATATAGGAAGAAATACAAATTAATTAAATTAAGCGCATTATCAACTCGGTACAGCACTTTCCACATGGAATATGGGAATACCTAAATTATATATTGCGTATTCATATACGTTGTCTGCAGTCCGTGTATAATAGAATGTATAAAAAGAACCATCACGTACAGACATAATCCTTGTTATAAGTTGAATACATGTTACAAGTTGAATACACGTTACAAGTTGAATACATGTTACAAGTTGAATACATGTTACAAGCTCAAAACATGTTACAATTACAATAAATATAACAAAGATCAAATAAGCTACACGTACATTAAAGTAAAGTCACGTGATGGTATTATTAAATACGACTGTAAAATCATACATCGTGCAGTGGCGCCACCACCTGTTCTGATTTAATTTGGTGGAAATTTGATAGTCACTCAGACAATAAACATCGATTTGATTTTTTTTTAAATCTACTATGTCACAACTTAAATAGGTCCTCACGTTGGATTGTGATTGTATGTTTCTGTACATTTGTTGATGAATAAATCTTCGCTGGCTGAATCGCATTATATTGCCCGAAGTTAAAACTAATGCGAAATAGGTTGAACAAGCTTTTAAAACCTATACACCGTGTAGATTTCTCCATGTATTGTTAACACTTCTAGTCCTTAGCGCCACCTCGGAAGTATCATTGGCTCGTTAATTAATTCATTTATTAATTCATCGCAAAAAGAGGTTGCGCCAGTGATTTACGTCCGTGACTGAATTTTCGAATGAAACTTATGACAAACATACGAGTCCTGTTGAATCCTCAATACAACAGTTTTGCATCATGGTTCCTTGTTGTGGGACTCGATACAAAACTTCTGGCTTGCTTTACTATAGTGCACATGTCATATATTTAAGGACACTTTTAACATTCGTTTTTACGTCGTGGGAATTATTTTACCGACGTTTCTCCGCGAAGTTACTGAATTTAGTGTGACTATTAAAAGTTCTCTGGAAAGCAGTTTGCTGTTGTAAAATGTTAAAGTTTTACGACTGGTAGTGATTTGTGTGACAAAGTTGATTACCCGTAGGTTAAAAAAAAACACATCACCAACAAAATTATCCAAACAATACTGTCTGGGAAACAAAGCCACAAAACGGACAATACTGACAGATGTAGATAACACATTGTTTGGTGTCATTTCAGAGAAACAGCCAATATCAAATTGCGAAGTTTTTTTTTATTTATTTTGTTTCAAAAACAAATACGATGATTGATTGAAAACAACTCAATCAACGATAAGGATGATCAACCTTTACTCGTACATGTGTTTAGAATTCCCATAAAACAAATCTGCATTAAAAAAAATAGCGATGCAGAGTGTAATAAAACACTTAATTATCGATTTCATATGAAAATGCAGGCTCCGAACGCAATTCAAACCCGTAGTTTCTTGGCCCCGACCTAATCTACATCATGCATGGAGCATGTTAATCTGCCAGCTATATGTCATCATTATGCAAATAATATAATGCCAACCCAAGCACATGCTACAAGTATCCAGTAACTGGCATTATTTCCCATAATTTTGGTAGCTTTCCTGGGCATACTCCATACAACACATTGCATACAATACTTGCCAATCATTATTTCCATTTTCAAAAAAAAATCTGAAAACGCCATCTCATTTTGCTATGTGTTTCCATTAATCGAATAACTTAATTACTTATTAAGTAGGGCAAGATAAAAAGGCAAGGCTGGAAACAGGTTTAATCAATATTCTATGTGTATACATTTTCTTTTTATACTGTGCAAACTTTTCATCCATATAGTGTATAAACTTTGTATGCATATGGTATATACTTTTTATCCATATACTGTATCAGGCTTTTCCCCAGACGGTACTGCGATAACTGAACAGCCGGGGGTTTAGTTTAAGCCTATTTATTAAGCTCGTTTGCATCGAAAGGCCAATGCTTATTGAAACACTCTCGAGCTCGTTTCCTGTGTAGAACAAGTACTAAGTGTCTATCTAAGCCCTACTACAGTAGGAATTGAACCCGTGACCTCCCGGTTGCAAGGTGGATACCATATGTTAACACTACGCCGCGGAGACCTTAACAACCCGTTCAGCATTATGATTTCTTATGGAAAGGGTTAGACCTGAACAGCGATATTCTTTTAAACATCGATATTTCTACGATATGCTAGTAGTTTTATTTTCTATAAGATTCTGAAACATAAAATGGCATCTACTTAAAACATTTAATTATGAATTTAAAAGATCAAAGATATCAGTTTCCATGCTTTTTAGCAGCTAGTGTGGCGGACTTTTATTCTTGGAACGTTGCGAACATTAAGTCTCATGAAAACACGCACCACTTTGAAACTACTAGTAAGTCCTCTATGATCGGGGATTTTAGAACATGAGACTTGGCAATAAAATCCATAGATTAAACAAGATGACAACCAAAAGAAAATAAACACTATGAGTGTTAAATCCGGTTTTTATTAAAACTCTAAATAACGAATGCACAAGCAGTTGTACACACAACAGCGAGACACACTAAGGCAATGAACATTATTTTGCGCAAAAGTGTCAGTTTTAAAGATTTTAGACAATAACCTTAAGGCAGAATTCTAGAAGACTATACAAAGTCATACATTCAAGCATCTTGTAGCACGTAATGACATATATGCCTCCAATATCTCGCATTGGAAAGCCATATATTTTCTACCGCTCCCCGCGGTGCGCAACAATTTCGACGAGGAATCCAGCTAAGGTTTACAGCAGCCATCATATTGTGTAATGAAACATAATCGCTGGCTGTAATATAATAACCGATATGTTAAAAGAAATCGCTATGTTTGGTCATATAAAGCAGTGGCGTCTTCCAACGTTATACGTATGCCTCCGAAATCGCTTTAAAAGAAGACATAAATTTTGATAAAATTTGATCGCGAAAATTCATGGGCTTGGCGAAATCTCCTCGGAAAACACAGTAAAACATGTTTTCTGCTAAATATGGTCACCAGTTGCTAAATTCAGTACCCGAGCAACTGACGTAAATATTTAACTGCGGATGAAAAGACTGTATTTTGCCGAGCGAAAAACGTCAAAACTTATCGGGTGATTAACGCGTTATATCACGGCGATTATGGACGCTTGTTTTTTCTTCTCAATATCTGGAACTGAATGTTTTTCAACTGTTACCGATATTTGGCAAATATGTTTTATGAGAATATATTGACTTTCAACGAAATAGGATTTTGTATGTTTTTATACATATAGATGTTTTATTACGAATATGAGATATGGATCTAAATGTCAATCTATTTCATATTTGATGTGACATAAAATATACTTTGTTTTAAAACAAAATAATCAAATACAACAAAATCGTGTATTACTGTTAAAGGCATGTGAACAATACCATATTTATTTCAATTGTGTATACACAATGTGTTTCACAGAAAAATAGTTGAAGTTTTCCTTTACATTCTTTGTACCGGAATAGTCAAAAGAAGGGCTTTTAGAAAGAAGTCAGTTCCAGAACCTTTTTCACTCTTATAGTATCCAAACAAAAGGGTCGCTCAGTTGAGTGTCCGGAGGTAAAAAAAGGACTGTGCGCAAATATATGCTAGAAACAACAGTAAAGAATGCAAGAAATAAGCGCATGGAAGAAGTAAGTACCAAGAAATGCAATACATGGGATCAAATGCAAATTAGAAAGAAATAGCGACAAAACAAACGGAATAAATAAAGGCGAAGGATTGAAGCTTATAAGCCGCGCTGTGTGAAAACGGTTCATAATGCATGTGCGTAAAGTGACGTTCCAGATTAGCCTGTGCAGTCCGCACAGGTTTATCAGGGACGACACATTCCGCCTTAACTGGATTTTCGTTAAAAAGATACTTTCTGTAAACGAAAAATACCATTAAAGCGGAATATTGCGTCCCTTTTTAGACTGTACGGAATGCACAGGCTTATATGGGACGACATTTTGCGCAGATGCATCAAGCCCGGTTTTTCCAGAGCGCGGCTCAACACGGTTCCGTTGGCCGTTCAGAGATGATTCAAGTCCGCATCAGGCTCCAAGAGTACCACCGTTCACACTTGATAAATGCTCGCACATCGGATTTACAGCGTCGCTTATAGTCATTTAACAAACTTGCCGGCGATAAACAATGGGAAGAAAAATGATGCGAGCTTGTAATTTGCGTAATCATTGGGAAAACTACCACGGAACGGTCTCTTCGCGATTCCCCACACAACGTTTTAAAGTATCTTAGACGCTGATTAATCATAATAACGGGTTGCACAAGATGGGTATATTTAAACCTACTCAGCGCTCCACTCGTGGAATTGTTTGTTTAGGGGTGGGGCTCGTCACTCAACTGTTGACGAATGGCTTAGATGCGTCGTAATTCAGACAGTATGCCGAATTATACGCGTACATAAAATAACGTTTTACTTTATAATAATAACTTTATTTCACGACGATAAAACATTAAGAAAATAACATTTCTTTTTTACAATGTGGTCTTCAAAAACACAGTATATGTAAATATAACTCAACAATGTCTAGCATACTGCAGTCAGCCTTAACATTATTACAAAACCAACATGACTATAATAATAAAAATAATAATAAAAAGTAATAATAATAATAATAAAAAGTAATAATAATAATAATAATAATAATAATAATAATAATAATAATAATAATAATAATAATAATAATAATAATAATAATAATAATAATAATAATAATAATAATAATAATA
>VMBQ01000184.1:277009-319882 GCA_007657795.1 Dreissena rostriformis
TCAGCTCTACCATAGATGGAAACTCAAACCCGGTCGGCACTAACCAGCTGTTAATTGACACCATCTTTGATACAGGCTCTGAGCAAATAGTAACATTTCCAACAAGAAACAACAATACACTCGACCTCTTCATTACAAACAGACCATCTCTCATAGAAAAGTCAAAACCCCTTCCTGGAATAAGTGATCATGACATCGTCCTCATCCAAACAACTGACAGCGTACCCAAACAACGACCAATCAGCCACAAAATCTTTCTCTGGAAACAAGCCAACATCGAAGGCCTCCAACAAATGGCTAGAAATTTTTCATCTGATTTCACCTCAAAATTCAGCGAGAGGACAGATATCGACACGCTTTGGTCCAACTTCAAAGAATTCTGCACGACAGCCATTGACAGCAATGTACCATCAAAAATGACTTCACCAAGATACAGTCAACCCTGGGCAAACAAAAAGATCAGACGTCTCTCGAACAAGAAAAAACGTGCATACAGGAAAGCCTGTAAATCCAATGACACCCAAGACAAAGAGCACTACAATCAGCTGCGTAAAAGCTCCAAGTACGAGTGCAAGCGAGCTTACAACTCCTATGTAAACAACTTGACAACTGACGGTCATGGCAAGAAACTTTACTCATTCATAAAGAGCAAGCGCTGTGACAGTTCTGGTGTCTCCTCACTGAAGAGAGATGGCGTAGCACACAGTGACCCCAAAATAAAGGCCACCATACTCAACCAGCAGTTTAGTAGTGTGTTCACCACTGAGGACCACAGCTACCGCCCAACATTGATTGGTGACCCATCCCCAACAATGCACAATTTCTCGATTGGACTTGAGGGAGTTAAACGGCTCTTAGAGACTCTTGACCCCCACAAGGCCCCTGGACCCGACGCTATACCAACACGGTTCCTGAGAGAGATTGCCATTGAAATAGCCCCAGCGCTCACGCTTGTCTTTGCTGCTTCCCTACAGCAAGGACGCGCCCCAGCTGAATGGAAGTCGGCACATGTAACCCCAGTCTTCAAGAAAGGGGACAGAAGCAACCCGGCTAACTATCGCCCGATCTCTCTGACATCCGTATGCTGCAAACTTATGGAGCACATCATCCACAGCCAAGTCATGTCTCACCTAGACAAACACAACATCCTGGCCGACCAACAACACGGCTTTCGGCGAAGACGCAGTTGCGAATCGCAACTTATCCTCACCCTACAGGACCTTGCTGCATCCCTTGACGCTGGCGAACAGATCGATGCGATCCTACTCGACTTCTCGAAAGCCTTCGATGTTGTTCCGCATCAACGACTCCTCATGAAACTGAGCCACTACGGCATCAGAGGCTCAGTCCTTACCTGGATAGAAAGCTTCCTATCTGGTCGAAGCCAACGGGTATTAGTTGAAGGACAGTTCTCCAACTCAGACGACGTCACATCAGGCGTCCCCCAGGGCTCTGTCCTTGGACCTCTGCTCTTTCTGGTCTACATCAATGACCTCCCAGGCACTGTAACATCAAAGACAGGGCTCTTTGCTGATGACACTCTCCTATACAGAAGGATCAAGACAGCACAAGATGCAGCAACACTCCAATCTGATCTGGATTCCCTACAGAGATGGGAAAAGGACTGGCAGATGTCGTTCAATCCTTCAAAGTGTGAAGTCATACACATCTCCAAAAAGCGGCATCCCATAAAGTCAGAGTACCTTATTCATGGACAGAAGCTTGTACCTGTAAAGGAAGGCAAATACCTTGGTGTGACTATCTCGGATAACTTGTCCTGGAAACCACATGTAGCTGCAGCCACCCGAAAGGCAAACAACAGTCTAGGCTTCCTGAGGCGCAACCTGTCTAGCTGCCCACCTAGCGTCAAAGCACGTACATACACCACCTTAGTGCGTCCAATATTGGAGTATGCTGCTACTGCATGGGATCCTCACACTCAAACGTGTATCGACCAACTTGAAGCAGTCCAGAGACGCGCTGCTCGCTTTGTCAAAGGGGATTACCGAACCACAAGCAGCAGCTCACAGATGATAGCAGACATCGGATGGCAGCCACTTCAAGCGAGACGCCAAACATCTAAGGTTACCATGATGTACCGGATAATTAATAACCTTATTGATATTCCGCCTGACCCCTACCTCCGCCCTGCTATGTCATCCACAAGAGGCAGCAGTATTCGATACATCGTACCATTCTGCAGAACCGACTACCTCCGACATTCCTTCTTCCCGTCAGCAACAAGACTGTGGAACCAACTGCCTAACCACCTTGTGACGGCTCCCAGTCTTGAAGCGTTCAAGGACGGGATGGCACCGAAATAGGCCACAATGAATTTGTAAATAGTTTTAAAAAATATTTTATTCTGACTGCGCCACACAGCGATTTTTAACCATGTTCTTGTACGACAATGCCCCAGAGAGGGATATAGTACAATAAACGAAGAAGAAGAAGACGAAGAAGAAGAACTGACTCATTGAGGCGACGTAATTCTTCATGGCTATCGGATTATTTATGGCTATCGGATTCATTTTGATTCTCTGAAGTTAAGATTCATTTTTGCTTGTTGACATCGAAAGATTTTTGAAGGCATTGTTTACATCAGTTGTTGTTGTTTTGTCATTTACCAATCTTTCCTCTATGTTTGTTAACATCGCTGGCAGGTGAATTTCCGTGAACTTATTAGAGTTTTTCCCGTTGATTAAGCACGAACTTTTTGTGTGATACAAGTTTAATGTATAAATACCCTGTCGACCAGAACTTAACTTGTATTGCGTTTCAACAAGGAATACCAGTGTTAAGTATAAGTCGAAAACATACACCAGTCTCGTATACAATCACATCTTCTTGATCGGTGGAATCTAACTTCTTTTGTAGTGACTTCTTTATATTTAGCGTACGAAAGGCACAATATTACTCATGTAACGTCGTTTACTTCTGTCCAAAATTCACAAGATTACATTGTTCAATCGACTTGTTTTCATAGATTCTGTTTTTGTACTATTTAAATATGTTTTTGTTTAACTCTACGATTAAAAAACAGTTAAAAACAACCGGACGTCATAATTTTTCACTTTGGCAGAGTGGTGAAAAAATATACGAGATATAACTGGTATTTCGACTGTTAAATAGTTCTCGAGTTAATACAGTTAACAAACTGAGTAACAGAAATAAAACATGTGACAATATTTCATTTCTGTTACGTCATTACGGTATATTATAGTAAATAGTCGAGGAAAATGGAGTTGACCATCGGGTTTTTGATGTTGAATAGAAGAAAATAAGGTACACATGGTCAAACAGTACAGTCATTCATTGAGAAAACTATTGCGCACACCATTTATGTCTTGATGACAATGCATATATAAAAAAATCAAAGAGAGAGATCAAATCGAACAAATAAATAAAATGAAAATGTAATGTACAGACTTCTTCCGTTAATGTATTCACCGTGAATGTATTTTGTTTTCAGTAACGTACATGTAAGACAAATACTAACGAACACAAAACATAGAACACACTTGAGGTTCTCATTGTGAAGTTGTGCTGTTTTTTGTTGCACGTGAACGTTAGTTCAGTTTAAACCTATTAGATTTAGATCGATTGAATCAAAATCCGAAGGCTTATTGAAATGCTTTCGAGTCCGTTTCCTGTGTAGAATATAAAGAATGCTCCCACAGTGAGGATCGAACCCCTGATCTCTCGATCGCTAGCTGAGAGTTACCGCTACACAGGTTGTCACTGTCAACTGGTCGTTGCTGCTGCAACAATATATCGATCAATACATTTTTGATAGTTGATTATTAATAGTTTGCGACGGGTAAAATCTGTTTAACCACAAGAACACCTGAATGAAATTCTTGCAGCAATAACCCGCAATTCAAAATAATTTCGACAGCCAATCAAAAACTTCCGTACAATCGTCGCGTGCAAACCGCGTGTCAATGCACGCAGCGCGTGCCGCAGATGTATGCATCGCAGGTAAACGATAGTGTTCAGGTAATTACTCGGGCGTTAAGTTACTCCCAAGCGGAATTTATAAAATAAAATTATATAGCGCGGAACGGATAAAATTAATGATGGGATGGAATGAATGATATCAAACTGTGCTTGAAAATCGCCTCTCGGATATATGTCATTTAACACTATCTCTTTTCGTGCTCAGCTTTGCTTGAAATTAGCATTAGTTCGCTCTTAACGGAGATCGTTCGTCTGGCGTTCTTCGGGCCTTCCTTTGTCGTATGTGTCCGCATACTTTACTACACCACGTGTTAAAGGTCGGTTTATCATCTGATATAAATAAAATAATGACATCTTCTGTCGACTTTCATATTAACCACCTGATCACTGGGATATAAGTCGTCCGTGTACACTCGACGCAGTTTGCAGCCACGGCACATTGGCTTATTTCCCTCACAGGTACTTATTTTATACATCTGCGTGGAGAAAAGCAAGCATGGGATTAATACCAATTGCTCAGAAAAGTCTTACGCTTAGTGTTGACGTTAAGACCATCCCCATTTGCCACAACATATGTTCCACAGACATTGTGGCCTTTCTTCAGGTATCTTGAGAAATTTATCAACTTTATAAAACAATGACCTCGGGATAGACTTATTGGCAGGTATTGGCCTCAAACGGCTCTTCAATTATTGTAACCATCTGCAATGTCAATCTCATCTCGTCCAAATTTCTCCCAATCTCACGAAGCGGCCATCAAGCCATTGCTTTATTTCTCAAAATGTCCACATTATTGAAATTCAACCTCAAAATACGCGAGTTTGTAGGTCTTTTACAATCGCGAAGACGATAACGGCAATGTTGCGAAGAACATGTCTGTTGGTTAGGGAATCTTCCGTTTGGGAAAATTTACTGAATGGGGTGATTAAGTAAAGTTTATCGCCTCATTTTCGCCATTACTGGAATCATTCCGTGGGATTTTAAAACCGTTAACGCTCTGTCAAATGCGATGTTGTGTCTGGTCCGCCCATTATATGGAGCGTGTAACCACCTGAGCCTCAGACGAAATGTTGCAGTAGCCACTCGCGAAAGACGAAACAAGTGACTGCGTTAGTAGAAGGGTGTACTGGATTGAAAAACAACCAGTTTAAACTTTCATATTTGCTTTTTATGTTACTTTCGTTGGATCAGTACACTTTTTGCAATTCTTAGTACATGTATAATAAGGGACCTTTACAAACAGGTATAGGTCCCTTGTATAGTATATACCGGAAAACTAAAGTATATTATAGGGTCGGAGAAGTCACGTTGACGTTTATAAAGAGCATGCTACATGTATCTTAATACAAAATCGTGTATTATTTTTCGGCATTTCATCAGTATACGTCGCTAAATTGTAGCAAAGTTTGCATTAAAAATCTAACGCTAAACGTCGTTTAATTCCAGAAATGGACATAATGTACGACTTCTCTTTGTTTATCGGAAAATAAACGAAGATTTGGAGTCAAGATGAATAAGAACTAAAAGTTACTTATTAGCACCTATACAACTATAATCCATAAAAAAATATATATATATATATTATTAATGCTTTCCGGTGGTTTATATAGAAATATTAGTGAAATAAAACTGATATTTCACAGTTTTAAACAGTGAAAAATAACAGTGAAAAATATCGATAATGTGAAAAATATCGATATTTTTCACTGTTTTCCTCTGAAATGACGTCATTTATTTGACGAAATGGCGTCATTATTTCAGCGAAATTTTCCAGATAAACTAAAAGGTGAAAAAGGGCATACAATAAAAAGAAAATTTGTTGGATTCGCTGGAATATCTATTTTAATTCACTCGTGATAATAGAAACAATATATTTTCACGTGTGGCTGTGCCACTCGTAAAACTATTATTTTCTATGATCACTCGTGAAATAAAATCGATATTCCACCGAATCCAACAAATATCCTCTATTTATTCAACTATAAGAAATTGACATGAGAAACATATTTAACTTAAACGTTTAATTTTTTCCGACTTTGATTGATGATTTGAAATAAACGAACATATTTTTATTAAACATTTTTCTTTGTCAGGAGTGTGATTTAGCTCATACAATATTATGCATAAATTTTGTTTTGAATATGACAAAAAAATAATTGACAAGAGTCATTTTGACAAATTGTTAACGAGTTCCTTTAAACAATCTCGACCTTCCACCATCATTTAACAAGACGGACAACAGTAGAAGTATTTTCTCAATGACAAATGTGGGGGAAGGAAGGCTGTTTTCCTAATTGCAGACTAACAATCTTAATAAAACGAACAACTCTGCATGTGTTTTAGTCACTAATAACATATGATTGAAAATCATTCGGAAATTTTATGTGCTGTTGTCATAAAGGGACCAATATAGTAATCGCATTGTCCATCATTCCATCAGTCTGTCCTCTTATTGGAAATACCTCAGGAAGTATTGAAGAGATTCTAGTGAAAGTTAAATATTATTATAGACGGCTTAAAGAGGAAGTGCAGAGTACAAGGAACATAACTCTTTCGTCATGATTTATAGTTATGCTTTTTAATCTATTTTCTTGTGCTGAGTGTAACTAAAGTATTAAATGTATTTTAATAAAACATTTAATATAAAGGATATTGAAAGGGCACACGACACGAACCACGACTTTCTTGTCAGTATTTTCGGAGTTATTGACCTCTGTGTACTTAACATATACTCTTATGTGGAGCCTAAGTATTGCAAGTTTTCAGATGAACCTTCTTAAAATAATAGATGGCTTTTAGATAAAATGTTGAGCACAAGGACAATAACTCTGCCTTCAGTCTTTACAGAGTTATAACTCATTGTTCAATTCTTCATGTGAGGGGCATTCAAAAGTATTAAAGTAATAAAAATAAAACTTTATATATTGGTAAACAAAATTGAGAAGAATGCAGCTCACAAGAACCACAACTATCTCTTTTCTATTTTTGGAGCTATGGCCATTTGCCAATTTTTCTTGTGCAGAGAAAAATAAGATACAGAAATTTTCTTGAGTGAAGAAAATATCGAAAAGTATTGAAAGGATTCAAATGAAACTTGATTAAAAACTCTGAAAGGAAGTGCAGAAAAAGTATCATAAACCTTCTTTAATATTGGAAGTGTTATCTCTTGTTTATTTTATTCAACACAATTGAACACAATTATCCCTTTAGAATTTAAGATATTGTGTGAACCTTAATAGCTTTACAGAGTGCAGGAACCATAACTCTCACTGCCATGTGTTTTTGGTTATTGCCTTTGGGTATTTTTCTTGTGCAGAGTACAATTTAAAACGTGTAGTGTTATTTTATTGTGCTGATCAAAACTCTGAATGTGTTAAAGGGATTACATTTAAACTTCATATGATATAAAAATTTGAGGGGAAGTGATGAGAACAATAACCATAACTCTTCTTTGATATATATATGGACTTATTGCCATTTGTTTATTTTTTGTATACAATTAATTGTACTGCAACTTCATATTTTTATGGTGGACTTTGAAAAGAATATCAAAGTACAAGAAGCATAACCCTTTCACTGATAAAGACTTGGTGTTTTTTTTATTTTTCTATTTCGCAACATAAAAATCATCCACCTCAAGTGAAAATCAAAGACCAATGCATGTTTATGGTTTTTATACAATACGTGACAGTACAAACAGTATAAAAGAGTTACTGTAAATTTGAAATTGTAAAGTGTTCGCAGGAAAGGTATTGAGCAACAATTCATGAAGAAGCAATCAAAAAAATAGTTAAAATTTAACCCCATAACATTTGATTCCAACATATTAAATTTTCTTAAAGATTTTTATACAAACACTTCTGCAATTGTGGCAAAGTAAAAAGATATGACACATTTTTTTTCAGGCGTTACAACATTTAAAAACACATACATAAAAAGTGCCAATTTTAAAACAAGCACAAAATAGTCATAACTGATTGTTGCAACAGGACCAGTTCTGTGTGAACACACATTTTGCTGATGACAATTATGACGACAACAAAATTCAGTACTCATAAGTTCTATGTACACTTTACAAAAATAAATTCCCTTTGACTTTTAAGTTTCACTGCTGCAGATGTAAGTCTAGTTGCAGTGACTGGGAACAGCAACATCAACATTAAATGAAGCTGCCTTAAAACTCGTCACCAAACACCTGAAATGCTTGTTCTCTCTGTCACTTGGTTTAGTTTTAGTTGAAATCAAACCTGAAAATACACAGAAAACTATTTTAAAAACAATTAAATACACTACAACTCTTAAAAAATGTACAACATGTTTGATGGTGATAATACATGTAAAACAAATATGACTGCATTTGTGAAATTAACACATCTTGTTTAATTTCACACCATGCTTACAAGGGATATTTGATAAACTGGTAGAAAGAATTTATACTGATGTTGTTCTGTAAAAGATACATCGGATATCTTCATAATGACTTGTAATGTGGACAAAACACAACATTGATAAATACCATTTACACTTCATAAACAGTAGCTTGGTATGACTCCATCAATTTATTGTTATCCATTTAAAAATGGTATGACTCCATCAGTTTTTAGTTATCAATTTCAAATGGCAGACAAAATACCAATTTTTTAAGTAAAGAGTAATTTAATGTAGTAAAGGACAAGTTTCTAGACAAAAAGATCACAGCACTGAAAAATTAATTTGGATTGCCTGTCTAAACAGTTAACATTTGAGCCATGCTCTCGGAATACTAGGCTTAATGCATGTGCCTACAGTGTCATCCAAGATTAGCCTGTGCAGTACACACAGGCTAATCAGGGACCACACTTTCTTTTTTATGCAATATTTCGTTAAAAGGTAGTCTAGGCGGAAAGTGTCGTCCCTCATTAGCCCGTGCAAACTGCAATGGCTAATCTGTGACAACACGTTATGCACACGCATTAAGCCCCATTTTCCAAGATCGAGGCTCATTTGTATTACAAGAATCGCTTGACAAGAACCGTTACATTGTATTAAAAGAATCCTATCACAAGAACTGTTACTGTTGTTAAACAAGGACAGTGGAGAGCTGTATCTCAATAATTCAACTGTAACCAACACATTATGGCCGCCTTTCTTCTAGCCCCTCTGTGCTTATTTAACGGAACAAAGATGACTAGGAGTCCCAGAGGGACATAAATTTCATCAATTCATTGCACGTTGATATTACACTTATATCATTCGCTCATTTATAAATTGGCCATCTGTTGACGAGAATTTGCCCCATTGTCAATAATTAAGCTAAACTGTTGATGACATCTCGCAACCATAGAGTTCTAAAAAAACGTTTAATGCACGTCTGCTATTATTAGCGACATAAAACGACAAATATTTGCGATGTTTATCTCTATATAGCAATTACATCATGGCACGCAATTGTTTGCTAATATGAATCATTTCTTAACTTTCATTTACATTCTTATTATGCATTTCAAATTAAATTTGTTAAAGAATGCTCTATAAAATTAAGAACAAAAAACACAGAAAATTAAATAACTGATTACTTAAACGGTAATGATAAAAAAAAACAGTTCCGAATTAGCTAATTAGTGAAAATAACATAAAACAAAGTCATGAATATTGTTGACAGTAATTTATGTATAACAGTGTTCTGCCTTGATACTTTGCTAAATGCACAAATTCTTATTTTCGAAACTAAAATTAAATTCTTATTTTAAAAACAAAAATTATGTTTAATAGCCATTAACAAAGTACATATGATCAATAAATCTTAATTTGTTAGCAACACTGTACTATCAGCAAGTGATTGAAAGAGTTATAGAACATGTATATCTTATGTCATTTTGTGTTCGATGACTCTAAAAAACGCACCATATTGGTATTGGAAATTCTCACCATCAATCAACAGTCAAGCTTTAAAGTACTGTATCTGATACAGAAATATAAAGCTGATACAACAATTTAACATCTAATCCTGGCCATGCACTTTGACCTTAAATGTAGCCATTTGCTCAAAAAATCCCCCAATCAGAGTACCACCACAACCCTAGCTGACCTTTAAACACACACCACACGCCATAATTAGATTCATTTGAATGGGGCTTTCAGTGGCTAAATGCCCCCGAGGTGAAATCTTTTTTTTTTTCATGTTTTCACGCTTTTGTGACAATCAAATTCAATGAGCATGTTACTAGTGTGATCTGAATATTAATAAGGTATCTATAACCAAGTGGAACACAAAGTTAAGAGTTGAACCCAAAGTGACAGATTGTACAAAGAAATGTTTTGTTCATGCCTTTCATAGGTTCTCTTGTATTTTACTAATGGCTTGTTAAAACCATACTCTGAATGAAATATGACATTTAGAGGGTAGCGAATCACTTACAGTACTGTTTAAGCAATCTATGTGACATTTATAAGTTAATTAACAATGATCATAGCACACAAATAATGCTAATGAAACCATAAATGCAAAATAGCTCCACTGTAAATTAGTAAAACTTGAAGCAATTCCAGAATTACATTATCATCTTTTTTTATTCTCAATTTGCGGCCATAATTTGAGGGCACAGACACATTTGTGTGACAGTTGATTTCGGTATTGAAACTTACAGGTGGTCCGTGTCCCCACTAGCCACTATGATGTTGCGTTCATGATGTTGTGATCATGATGTTGCGTCCATGATGTTGTGTTCATGATGATGCGTTCATGATGATGCGTTCATGATGTTGTGTTCATGATGTTGCGTTCATGATGTTGTGGTCATGATGATGCGTTCATGATTTTGCGTTCATGATGTTGCGTTTATGATGTTGCGTTAATTACTGCTATTCACATTTTAATTGAATGTGAAGATACGAATACCAGTAGTGTCCTCATATGGGATATACTTCTGAAAAACCTTTACTCTTATGAACATAGCCCAAATTACTTGATAAAATTTAACAAGAATATCTTTAGTTCACTTTGTTTTGTATTGCAATTAAGTGTGCAAACAATCATTAAACAAAATACTAAAATCCTTACTTGAAAATGCCATTGTAAATTAACAATATAATACTATTTTGTACAAAATCATCAAATTAAGATTTATAATAATCTGAATAAATTAAATAAGTGTATTAAGCCAGATATTTTTTTAACCAGGCTTTACTTTTTTTTAGAAATTGGGGCATGGGATGGGAATATTGACTAAATGGTACCAGGGTATTTTGGCCTTTGTAATGCAAAACAACATTTGAGATACCGGTAAATATTTCACTAGGTACCTTCTTTTTACATATGGGTACAAAATATTGTAAAATTAATATGAGTACCATGCTCATTCATTGTATTTTAAAGGCATCAGTTTACCTAGATGGTCAAATTAAAATGAGAAATATATTAATTTCATATAAATGTGAAAAAACATGTTGACATTTACTTTTTCATACCGGAATGATGTGACCATTAAATACTGCAAATGATGTTTTGTTCTGTCTAAGTTATGAACAATTTGAAAACATTCTGCATTTATTTTAACTCTTGGAGTGACACACTTTTAAAGAATTCTGCCCTGTTTTCTGGGATATAGTTTGGTAAAAAGGCTATCAAAATACGTCTCCAATTTCCATTCACCATCAACAAGTAATCCAAACTTTGAGAAGCCCAACTGATGCCTTGAAACGAACAAAACATGTTCGTCGGCTGTTGTGTTCCCTGAAACACCATGACAGATGCTCAATTCCCATGGAAACCTTTGTCACCAGGTCACAGGTAAACCAAGGTCACAGGTTATCCCAGGTCAACTGGTGTTTGATCCCAGAGCTCTTTGGGTGTTTGATTCCAGACCTTTGCATTGTGAAAGCTCTGTCATTTATAATCATATTAATAATGTTCAATTTCTCCCTATTTCATGGTTTATCGCGTGTTTTTCCCAATCAAAAAGGCACGGGCTGTAAAATATAAGGCTAAACAAATCATTGTAACCATATAATTATTATAATATGCCAATCAATTAAGCAATGCAATCCAGAACAGGTGGGTTTTATTAGTCAATAAAAAAGATAAATACAACAAATAAAAGAGTGTAGTTGCCATTCATACATTTATGATAGCTTTGAGCGCACAATCTGCCTTGTGTTATTGCAACTGTATCAAATATCTAAAACTTCGTGACTGCAAATTAGTGACACTCTCACCCACAATCATTATTAACCAATAAGTATCAATTTCATTAAGCAACAATCAAGCTAAGATTCTGCATAAACAAGACTTCATGACCTTATGTCAATATTTTAAGGTGTCACGAGACTTAAAAGGCTGGTCAAACAAACTGAGGTCCTGTCTCATTATAATAGCCATCTTGCACCATGAAACGAAAACAATGTCGAGTGCCAACAACTCTTGGCCAGACCTGTGCCAATAAATAATGCTGAATAACTCCCATTATGACAGGCTCAGTTTTTATAAAGAAGTCATTTGTAACTATAGTCTTAAGACAAATGTGTCAACAAATATTTGCCCTCAAATCCCGAACAGGCGCCTGACAAACGTTGAAACAACATATTCCACTTATTCTGGCCAATCGACTTACAATGTGAGAACTTCTTCATCGGTGACTACCAACGCCCCCCCGCCCCCTTTTTCCGATTGTAATATCCTTAATACCCCAAGAATGAGACATCAAAAAATAAACAATTTATGGCTTCTTTAATTGCTATCAATCTTTTTTGGGGAGAAGAATTATAATCATTCGAGATCACATGACAAGTTTTCTTTGACAAGATTATTATGCTGAAAATTCGTCATCGCTCGAAAACAAAGACGTTGGGAGTTTTGTGGGTGACCCACACGCCACAACAGGGTAGCAGTGTGCAAGCATTCCAGACTGGGTATTGAAGTCGAGAACTCTAGAAAACAAAACATTCTGCAAAGTCTGATAATCGTAGCAACATCAATATCTGATATCCTGCTACAAGTTGGTAGAGCAACATATTAGCAAAAAAGTGGCATTTTTTTAAACAAAATATTTTACCAACAAAAAATTATTACACACAATTTACATACACATGTATTATGAAGTTTATTTTATTTAAAGAATAAATTCTTTAAGCTGCTTAAATTTATTACAATACGATGATGAACTTATTACATCCGAACCAAAGTCAGACAATGCTCAGCCCAAGAAATAAATGCATGACCAGCATGGAAAGCCACTTAGCTAAGGTGCAAAGTTCAATATAAATTGCTGTTAATTATCAGTATAAAAGGAGATGTCAAGACAATACCAAATCAGATTCCCAGACAGTTGATACTGTAATTGCTACAAAAGCTGAGTGACCTGATGGAGCCAATGCGGAACACATAGCGAGATAAAGGCCCCCAGCCATAGCCACTTAAAGAATTAAAAAAATAAAAATAAATAAATGAAATCGTTGGGAGAAAATCACAACAATTGC
Source organism: Dreissena rostriformis (assembly GCA_007657795.1). NCBI lineage: Eukaryota > Metazoa > Mollusca > Bivalvia > Myida > Dreissenidae > Dreissena > Dreissena rostriformis. The sequence goes on from VMBQ01000184.1 coordinate 290,423, forward strand.
ATTCAATTGCCATCTAATGAGGTATTAATCATACACCTGTGCCACTAGTAAAGGTGCATTAGTATCATCATACACAAGTGCAACAGAGGTCCATTAGCATCCATCAGACTGATAGGGGCTTGCAATGATTCGATTCGCCTGGCAGTGTTCACAGGGCCTGCACCAATGGTGCCATGGTGACGTGAATATTATGGCCGCCTAGCCAACGGGAGGTCGCAGATGTGATCCCCACTGTTGGGGCGTTCTTTAGATCTCCACCAAACACAACAAGCACGTGTTCTACCAAGGAAACGAACTCTAGAGTGTTCCAATAAGCCTAAGGCTTTCAATAGAGCCTTGATTTGCCTGTCATTTTCACAGGGCCTTGATTTGCCTGCTTGTTTTACATGGCCTTGATTTGTCTGGAGTTTCACATGGCCTTGATTTGTCTGGAGGTTCACATGGCCTTGATTTGTCTGGAGGTTCACATGGCCTTGATTTGCCTGATAGTTTTACTGGGTCTTGATTTGCCTGGCAGTTTCAGAGGTCCTGTACTTTAAACACCAATTTCAGGGGAGACAACCATCACCCACACTCTACCTCACACACTTATAGAATTGACCACAACTCAAAGCATATTCAAACAATCCTTTGCACATTTACAAACATTATTTCATTATTTTTCCTCGTGAATAATATGTTGTTTTTTGTTTAAAAGGAGCAATCATGTTCTACATGTATAAGATTAACATTCTCTGTGACCATTATACAATTTCACCATAAATTTAAATCATACATATGATAAACAAAATATGATGAGAAACGCCAGACTGAACATTGTCCACATTTTCAGTGTTTATTTTTGAAAGTCTAGCGAAATAATCTGATAGAATCCACTGCATTAACAATTCAAATTTGATGCATCTGTAGTTAATACGACTCAATACAATTCAAAACAAAATTAACATAAATGATATCACTCCACTACAAGTTGCAAATTTCAATTCACCCCCCCCCCAAAAAAAACACCAACCCATGCCACTTTGGACCCCTTCTACTACGCAACAATTCGGCATTTAATAACCTAATCTACCATCATGAAGAGAGCATGTAAATCGTGCAAGCTATATCATCATTATGCAAATATGCCTACCCAAGCACATGCTACAAGTATCGAGTTACTGGCATTATTTCTCATAATTTTGGAAGCTTTTCTGGTCACACTTCTGAGAATCAATAATAAAACAAATTGCATGAAATCCTTGCCAACTATTATTTACTTTTTAGAAAAGTCTGAAAAAGCCGTCTCATTCATTTTTCTTTCCATTAATTGAATGACTTGATTACTCATTAAGCAGGACATTGTACTGGCTTAATCTGCTCAAGTACTTGACTGCCATAAATTGGCTTCTCAAAAAAAGCTGCTTTTGTCCATTTAGTAAAATATACCAAAATAAAACACTGAATTTTGAAAAATCTCCAATCTTGAAAAAAAAATGCAATTTGTGTGATTTTGTCGCCATTGTGGCCATCGACAGTGGGAAAATGTCATGACTTTGTCCATTACTCTGGGTCAGTTAAAATTCTGCAATTACATATTGTGGTCATTCCTCCAAAGTATATATATATTTTATATTATAAATACAACATATTCTCAAAAGTTGGTTCCCATACTATTTTAACATGTTTGTTTTATTGCATTATTTCTTACATATTTAATATATTCTAAAAAAACCAAATATACCAGTGCTTGTTCTTATGACAAAAAACTTCGTGTGAGTTTCTATTATGGAATGTTTAGAGTTTGACTGTCCATCTTTTGCGTGTGCAATTCAAGACACCATAATAATATTCTGAGAGGTGCTTGTTTTATGCCTCACTGTTTTGTCACCCACAATTTCTAGCAAGGGTTGCACATGAAGGATTATGCAAATCAAAAAATGATAAAGAATGCAAGATGACAATAACATCTGGCTTCCCTTTCAATATTGAGTCTTATATTGGTACCCAGATTGAAGTTTGAATATAAATCGGTAATAAGAAAATTAATGAAACAAATGTGATTACAAAATCACAATTAGAAACAATATTGGACTGGTTAAATAATTTGAAACAAATGCAAAAATAAAATTCATTCAAATTATTATGTATCAGAAGTTTATATGAATTATACATAAAAAAGTTCCATATCCCATCTTGTCATACTGGTGTAGAATAATGAATATAAAGAAGTGAAACTCCAGAAGCTGCAGCAGTATTGCATTTCTATCATACTCACCGTCGTGGTCCTTTATTTGTGGCAAGGAACCAATTGCCAAAACGGTACAGTACGGCACAAAACGAAACAACATATACACATAGTAGAATAAAGCTGGGGTCACCGCCTTGGAACGATCAATGCTAAGCACTGGGGGTTTAAACCGGTTATAGAGCGTTCAACCTCACACTTGGCCCGGCAATATTCATGATACATATAAGTGTAAATAAAATTTAACCTCATAGCATTGCAACTCAAATTAAACAGTAATAAAAGGGAATTAAAACGCATTCAATTTAATTACTATTTTATTACTCAATGGTTGAAAGGAGACCAGAGCAACAGAGTTACAACTTTTTGAGGCACGATGAAATGAAATTACTAACACGCATCAANTTTAAACCGGTTATAGAGCGCTCAACCTCACACTTGGCCCAGCAATATTCATGATTCATATAAGTGTAAATAACATTTAACCTCATAGCATTGCAACTCAAATTAAACAGTAATACAATGGAATTAAAACGCATTCAATTTAATGAAGAATTATTTGTAATAATTACAGCCAAAAGGAGTTGATTTTACACTACTCACAAACATATAACATCCACGAATATAAAATTATTGTTTACATACAAATCTCAATATATACCTTCGTTTTAAAAACTTAACTCCTTTTTAAATTGAATGTCATATGAAGCTAAAAGGAGATTTTCCACACTACTTTCTCAATGAATTTTCAACACTCATTTCCAATACTTCCTCAACGAATCTTCAGTCCAAATGCATGTTTTTTTACTACAATACAATTTTTTCCATAAATATTTCTGATCTCTCCTTGTTTAATTGTGGATCACAAATAATTGATGTGCAATTAGAAATTCTGCAGAGCTTTTGTGGAAGATTTTTGGTAAAAGTAGCAATAATAATCTATTTGTACTGTTGCGAAATAGTCAAATACCTTGCTCAAAAACAAAATGATAAACATGTGTACACCTTTGTGAGGGATTCTATAGAGTTTTGTTAATGTAAAAATATTAACCTATTTCTATTGTTGTTCTGTTGGACAAAGGCCACATGCCTTGTTCAATAACGACAGTAAAAGAAAAATCTGTCAGGAATTCCGAAGCAAAGTGTGTAATCAAAAGTACATGAACCAAATTATCAACTTTCATTATTATTTCAAGTTAAATTTGATAACATGGGTAAGAAAATACACAATAATATTGAACAACAATTATCATATAGTAGTCCAATTGGTTGCTCTTAAATAGCATAGTTTGTATGTGAAAGAAAACATCTATTATTTATTTATTTTTATTTTAACATTTACAAATTAAGAGATTGTCAAAATAAAACTAAGATATTTCTCAAGATAAATTTAAAACACACTTTTACATTTTTGTATTTTGCATCTAAGCAAGCAAGAGAACTTATTTGAGACAATCAACAATAGCTACAAATTAAAGTGATAAACTCAATTTGGGAGAAAATCAACAAATTTGAAACCCAGAGTGCAACACATAACGCACAATGGAAGCACAACTTGTCATTAATTATTCTAATGATTCAGCACATTATCGTCTTCAAAATCCCTTCAGGACATCTTAAAGATTTCTTCAACACCCCATTGTTCAGCAGTACAATAAACGAAAAATCTTTTGTCTCCAGCTTCAAAACTACGAAATCTGGAACTCTTTTGTTCGGGAGGCATGAACACACTATAATTTATCATATGAGAAACAAAATGCGGTTAAGCGATGCACAAAATAGTGCCAGTAAGGAAGTTTTTGAGCTAACATTTTGTATTAAATTCTAGTGAGCTCTTTGTTTGAAGGAGAGCAAAGTATGTGGCAGCTACTCTTTTGTGACAAGTCCAAAAAGCATACAAATCATCGTTGCCTGAGCCGTCCGAACAGGAAGATGACAGTTATCCATGCCAGAAGCAGACGACATCCATGGATATTTCCCATAATTCAACATGTTTACCCATAGAAGCAGCACTTCCTGTTTAACTGATATCTGATATTCTTAGCCAACGTTCAACATTGAGTTCCTATTTTTTAACAAAATGCCAAACAGTGATATTAATTGAAAACTTAAATTCATGTTTCTATTAATAGGACTTTGTTTCATTCAAAGGAGACTAATGCCAGAAAAAATATAACAGGATAACAATCAAATCAAAACTTATACTCAGAAATGTCCGTTGATTTGCCACAGGCTCCAACAACCAATAAAACTTAAAGCTTTCTTCCGTTTTGATTACAGTGTGCCTGTTACTAATATCCTCATGAAATAAAAACTCGGCAGTAACAGACATCTCAATAATCTTAATACTTCTTGTAATTACATTCATGGGTAATCCAACATATTAGGAAAACATTCAGGACATTATTGTACTAATCATCAACGCCGTACATATTTTCGTTACAATCTGAACGTCAGCGGCCTAACGATATACAGGTTTTATATCGTCTTTTTATTGGGTACGAAACGAGATCTCATAAAAACTGAATGTTCACATTTGGATTGCTTAATAAACTTTGATTTACGACCAGCAAAGTCACTGCCGGCTGAAAAGTTAGGCTTCTCAGCTTGGAGATATAATAATCACAAACGATTTTAGCCCATTAAAACAATGATTAGGTCATTAGAAATTGTTCTCCGAAGCCTTTTTAAATAATCACATACCCTGCCTTGAGTTTCAATTTGTCAACAATTCGAAATAACCACATGTTTTCCAAGAAATTATCTGATTTTGTTTGTTGTTTTTTTGGCTGCGGAAATAGCCTTATTTAAGATAATATTTTTGGAAGTTCAAAAATGGCTGCACAAAAATGAGTTATGATATCCTAAAATTCATAATTTACATCAAAATCATTGAAAAACAACTTCAAGCACTGCACATAGCGACAGCCAATTAAATTTGTGAAAGCATTTTGTGTCACTTGATTAATGTGCTCAATTATTATGAAGACAATTTTTCAGCAAAATATAATAGTGTAATACTTGTTACATATAACAACTTGAACGTGTCACAGTAGTGATGAATATCCTCCGGCGCCGCATGTTGTAATATATAGCAAGTTGAAACAAGAAAAACATGGACCCTTGGGTATGGCCCAATTTGACAGCGGGGGCATTTTTGGAAAAAAAGGTTTGTACAGAACCACAATACAATGTAACACACCAAATATAAAACCTTTGGGCCTTGTAGTTTTAGAGCAAAAGATGTTAAAGTTATTTTGTCATATAAGTTTGTCTATTTAAATAATTCGACCCACTGAATGTCACTGTGGCCAGTTTTACCCCTGGGATGACCTTTGATGAAACACAGAAGAGGGCTAATATACAATGTTACATTCCAAATATATCACATCTGGATGTTCTAGTTTCAGACATGTTTAGTTTTGTTTATAAAGTCTATAGTAACACCAATGATGTTTCAACAATCAATTTTAAATTAAAAAATGACACAACTTGTTATGTATAGAATGGAAAGCCCGCCAATAATATTCATTACCAGAAATGTTGCCCGTGTTGAGTATTCAGCTGATATGTTCAATGTTGCAAACCTCAAGGACGGAAAATTATAACTGATCTCTGTCGAATTCCATTATGAACAAAAAAATCAAAGATACCTGTTTTTCTCTGCATTTTAGGGAGCTAGTGTGGTGTTCTTGTTTTTTTGGAGCGTTTGGAATATTAAGCCTCATAAAAACACGCGCCCTTTAGAAATAACTACTCAGTCCTATATTGCCGGGGATGTCAGAAAAAGAGACTTGGCAATTAAATCTAGAGATTTTAAACAAAATGACAACAAAAAGAAAATAAACAAAATGAGTGTTATATCAAAGATTTATACAAACATGTTTACGATCTTTGGTTATATCGTGTATTATTTAAACAAACTCTAGAAAACGAATGCATAATAAGTTGTACACACAACAGCGGGACACCCTTAGGTAGTGAACATTCTTTTGCGATAAAGTGTAAGTTATAAAAAAAATATACACAATGCTACAAGACTATAACACGTAAGGACATATATCCCTTTGAGCGCTGGAACCGGATTTTGAAGGCCTTTGCAAACAGTTTGGATCCAGATGAGACGCCACAGAACGTGGCGTCTCATCAGGATCCAAACTGTTTGCTATTCTGATAGTATTCTTTGAAAAAAAATCAAAGAAAATGCTAATTTTAGAAATTTAGCAGACAACATTTNTGTTGAACAAAGAAAATGTTGTCTTTTGCAAAGTCCTAAATAATGCATTATATGTCAATCTGTCTGATTTGTTGTTGAATTAAACCAGGTACTGGGCGCTGTATTCAAGACACATAATATGTTTATCCTTAGTTGTTAACTCACTATTTTACTTTGATCCTGACATTTTGTCGATATAAGTGAATGTTTGTATTTTTGAGCTATATGATTAACAATTGTTAACTCTTTCAGTGCTGGAACCGAATTTTGAAGGCCTTTGCAAACAGTTTGGATCCAGATGAGACGCCACAGAACGTGGCGTCTCATCAGGATCCAAACTGTTTGCTATTCTGATAGTATTCTTTGAAAAAAAAACAAAGAAAATGCTAATTTTAGAAAATCAGCAGACGACATTTTAGCAGATGACAAATTTCCCAGCATGCAAAGGGATATGCATCCTATATTTCGCTTTGGGAAGATTTTTCCACAGCTCCCCGCGGTGCGCAACAATCTCGACGAGGAATCCAGCTAAGCTTTACAGCACCCATCATATTGCGTAATGAAAAGTTATTGCTGCCTGTAACGTAATAACCGACCTGTTATACACTTGCTCAATGTGTGGTCATATAAAAAGCGGCATCTTCCATCGTTATACCTATGCCCGAAAAAAAATCGCTTTAAAAGAAGACATACATTTTGATAAAATTTGATCGCGCAAAATCATGGGCTTGGCAAAAATTTCCGAAAGTCTCGATGAGAAATGATTTCTGCTAAAAATGGTCAAGAGTTGCTAAATTCATCACCCGAGCAACTGACGCAAATGTTTAAATGCGGATGAAAAGACTGAATTTAGCCGAGCAAAAACTTCAAAACTTAATGGGTAATTAACGCGTTAAATCACGACGATTATCAACGCTCGGTTATGTCATGATATCAGGAACGAAATGCGTATCATCTGTAAACGATATTTGGCAAAAAAGTTTTTTATGAGAATGCATTGACTTTCAATGTATACACAATGTATATCACTGAAGTAGTTTTCTCTGACATGTATTGTGCCGGAATAGTCCAAAGAAAAACTTTTAGAAAGGTGTCAGTTAAAGAAAAAAAATCAAGGACTTTAATAGTATCCAAACAAGCGGGCCAATATGGATCTATGTCTCTCAGTTGAGTTTCCGGTATCTTGCAGGTTACTGGTGGATTTGTTTAAGGAATCAATATAATTTAAAGTATTATGGTAGGGTGCCGATCTAGGACCAACTATGTTAAAATATTTAAAAATAGGACTGTGGTTTCTGACAAGAATTTGTCGAAGTTTTGTCAAAGGGAAAAAAGCAACGCGTCCTCTCCTCCTGGAGGTCATGTTTTCGACTTATTAAAATTGTTTGAGCCGCGCTTAATGCATGTGCGTAACGTATCGTTCCATATTAGCCTGTGTAGTCCGCACAGGCTAATCAGGGTCGACAATTTCCGCCTAAAGTGAATTCGCTAAGAAAAGACATCCTTTAAACGAAAAAACTAAACATAAAAGCGGAAAGTATCGTCCCTGATTGCACATGGTAATCTAGGACGATATTTTTCGCACATGCATTAAGCCCCGTTTTCAAAGAGCGAGGCTAAACTATATAAGAGCACATTTGCGCATTGATCAACACGGTTCCGTTGGTTGTTCACAGATGATTCAAGTCCGGATCGGGCTCTCAGATTACCACCGTTCACACTTGATAAATAAGAGCGGATAATTGAAAGCGAATGAGCCTAGCTTTGTCAAAAAGGGGGTTTAATGCATGTGCGTAAAGTGTCCTCTCATAATATCCTGTGCAGTCCGCACATGCTAATCAGGGACGACACTTCCCGCTTTCATGGTATTTTTTTGTTTTTATAAAGTCTCCTCTTAGCGAAAATCCAGTTAATGCGGAAAATGTCGTCCCTGATTAGCCTGTGCGGACTGCATTTTACGCACATTCATTAAACCCCATTTTCACAGAACGAGGCCCATTTGCGCATTGATCAACACGGTTCCGCTGGCCGCTCACAGATGATTCACGTCCGGATTGGGCTCGCAGATTACCACCGTTCACACTTGATTAATGCTCGCTCATCAGATTTACAGCGTCTCTTATAGTCATTTACCAATCTTGCCGACGATAAACAATGGAATGAAAAATGATGGCAGCTTGTAATTTGCGTAATCATTGGGAAAACTACAACGGGACCGGTCTCTCGCGATTCCCCGCACAACTTATTAAATAAAGTTTTTAGACGGTTCCAGAAAAGGCTGTTCGGAAACCAAACAGATTGATTGGTCATAATAAGGGGTTGCGCAAGATGGGTATATTTAAACCTACTCAGCGTTCCGCTCGTGGAATTGTTAATTCAGGGGTGTGTCTCGTAACGAACTACACACACGACATACCCTGCTTTATTCCGCGCCGTGGTTGACTTTTCGAAGACCGGAGTTATCACTCATTGTTGACGAATGGCACAGATGCGTTGTTATTCAGATAGTATGCCGAAATATACGCGTAAATAAAATAACGTACTTTTTAGGCATAGTGGTGAAAGAAATGTGTGAGATTTAATTGGTATTTCAACTTTTTTTTAATTCTCGAGTTAATACAGTGAACAACATGAGTAACAGAACTAAAAAAAAAATACAATATGTCAATACTTTGACGTCATAACGGAATGTTTTATAGTAAATGGGCGAAGAAAATGAAGTAGGACGTCGGGTATTTGATATTGAATAGAAAAATACGTACTTATGGTAAAAAAGTACAATTATTCATTGAGAAAATAAGTACGCACATCATACATGTCTTGATGACAATGCATATATCCAAATTACCGGTTACACAAACGAATGAGATATTTTCCGATAAAATCAATGGAAAAAGAATAAAATTAATTTATTCACCGTGCATGTATTTTGTTCTCATTAACGTACATGTAAAACGATTACTATTAAACACAAAACATAGACTATAATTGAGGTACCCGGTGTCAGGTTTTGCTGCGTTTCTGTACATGTTCGTAGATCTATTAATCTTAAATCGTTTGTCACTAATGTCAACTAGTCGTTGTCGCTTCCACAAAATGTCGATCAATAGATTATTATTAATAGTTTGAGATTATAAATACCGTTTAACCAGCAAGATCACCTGAATGACATTCTTTCAGCCATATCCCACATTTACGTCAAAATTAACTTCAGCAGACAATCAAACCCGCCGTAAAATCGTCGCGTGCAAACCGCGTGCCAATGAACGCAGCGCGTGCCGCAGATGTACGCATCACAGGTAAACGATAGTGTTCGGGTAATTACTCGAGCGTTAAGTTACTCCCAATTGGAATTTATTAAAATTATATAGCGCGGAACGGAAAATGTTTATGATGAGATGAAATGAATATTTGATATCAAACTTTGCTTGAAATTTGCCCCTCTGATATGTCATCCAAACTTATAGCTTTTCGCGCCAAGCTTGGCTTGATATTAGCATCAGCTCGCTTTGAATGGAGACCGTTCTCCTGGCGTTTGTCATCTGTGTCTTTACGTTTACTTAACGTAAACCAGGTGTTGTTTTGGCGAAGAGACCAACCCTAGTCGCCGAAACATAAGTTGCGATAATTAAACTCGCAGTTACTGGCCTTTACAGGGAAGAACTTTGAGCTATACGTATAAATTAATAAAAGCTATAAGCTTTCATGAAGAACAAGACGCAACTTATCTTCCACATGCAGTGTACACTAACTTGAGAAAATAATCAACTTCATAAAACAATGAAATCGGGATACACTAATTGGCAGGGATCGGCCTCCAAACGGCCCTTGAATTATTGTAACCATCTGCAATGTCGATCTCATCTCGTCCAAATTTCTCTCAATCACACGAAGAGGCCATCAAGCCATCGCTTTATTTTCCAAAATGTCCACATTGTTGAAATTCAACCCCCAAATAAGCGATTTGTAAGTCTATTGCAATTGCGAAGACGATAAAGGCGATGTTGCGAAGAACATGTCTGTTGGTTAGGAAATCTTCCGTTTGAGAAAATTTACTGAATGGGTTGATAAAGTAAAATGTATCGCCTCGTTTTCGCCATAACTGGACTAATTCCGTGTGATTTTAAAACAGTTAACGCTCTGTCAAATGCGATGTTGTGCCTGTTTCGCCCATTGTAAGGAGCGTGTACCATCTGAGCCTCAGACGAAATGTTGCAGCAGACGAAATGTTGCAGCAGACGAAATGTTACAGTAACAGCTCGCGTAAGACGAATCAATTGAAACATTACTGGCGTATGATAACATTATGATGTACTGAGTTTAAAGACATAAGTTAAAACTTACAGATTTGCCTTTCATTTTCGTTCCATTGCGTGCCAGTAACGTTAGACGAAACACGTGACTGCATTAGTGGTAGGGTGTTCTGGATTTAAATACAACCAGATTGAACTTACAGATTTGCCGTTGTTCTGTCACTTTAGTTCAATTGCATTGCATCAATGCACTATTTTCGATACTAATGACATGTACAGTATATAAACTAAAATATATTTTGGGAAGGAGAAGTCACGTCACTGATCATGTAGAGCATACTATATCATTTCAGAATTGTATATTATTTTTCGGCTTTTCGTCGGTATGAACCGTCGGGAAATTCAGCAAAATGAGCATTAGAAAATAACGTAAAACGTCTATTAATTACAGAAGTTCAATAAACAAAGATTTGTGTATGAATAAGAACTAAAAGGTGCCCATTGTAAGCTATTCAACCATGTACTAGCAAATGGTTATTTTTCTTCAACTACATGTATAAGGAATTTACCTGAAAGTTTTACTTTAACCGCTTTTGATTGATTATTATCAATAAACGAACATATCTTTTAGAAACATTGTTCTTTTTAACATGTGTTATTTTGCTCCGAGAACAAGTATTAAAACGTATTCAAATGAACTTTCATAAATTTATAGATGGATTGAAAATAAATTGTTGAGCACAAGGACCACAACTCTCTCTTCAGTTATATAAAGAGTTATTGCCCTTTGATCATTCATCATATGTAGCAAATACAATCAAACGCATTGACTGGATTCAAATAGAACATCATATTTTGATAGGTGACATTGAGAGGATTTCTGGTTACAAGAACTGTAACTATTTCAATAGTATTTATGAAGCCATTGCCCTTTGCTCTTTTTCCTTGTTCTTCTTGTGGAAAGTTAAACTGCATACTGAAATTTTCTTGAGTGAAGCATAACTCGAAAAGTATTGAATGGATGAAAATGAAACTTGATAAAGAGCTTTGAGAGGAAGAGCACAAAAAGTATAATAACTATTCTTTGATACTTGAAGAGTTATTGACTTTCTTGGACACTATAATCCCTCTAGAGTTTAAGATATTAAGTGACACTTAATAGCTTTACAGAGTGTAAGTACCATAACTCTCTCTGCCATGTGGTTTTAGTTAATGCCCTAGGATATTTTCTTGTGCAGAGTACAATTTAATACATGTAGTGTTATTTTATTGTGCTGATCAAAACTCTGAATGTGTTGAAGGGATTAAATTAAAACTTCATATGATAGAAAAACCTGAGGGGAAGTGATAATAACCATGACTCTTCTTTGATATATTATATATGGACGTATTACCTTTCGTTTTATTTTTGTAATGCAACTTCATATTTTTTTATGGTGTATTTTGAGAAGAATCTCAAAGAACAAGAAGCATAACTCTTACACTGATAAAGACTTTGTGTTCTTTGTATTTTTCTATTTCGCAACATAAAACTTAGCCTCCTCAAGTGAAATGCAAACCAATGCATGTTCATGGTTTTTATACAATGATTGAAAGTACAAACTTTTTAAAAACAGTTACTGTTAGTTCGAAATTGTACAATGTTTGCAGAAAAGGTACTAGCAAAAATTCATGAAGCAGCAATCAAAAATGTAGTTAAAATTCAACCTCATAACATTTGACAACAACATATTGAATTTCCTCAACATTTTTGTACAAAAACTTCTGCAATTGCAGCAAAGTCAAAAGATACATAAATGTTACGACATATTTTCCTTCAGGCGTTACAACATTACAAAACACATACATAAAAAGTGCCTATTTTAAAACAAACACAAAATAATCAGAAATGATTATTGCAACAGGACCAGTTGTGTGTGAATACACATTATCGTGATGGCAATGATGACGATAACAATATTCAGTACTCATAAGTTCTATGTACACTTTACAAAACTGTTTCACCTTCACTTTCAAGTTTGATTGCTGCAGTTGACAGTTCAGTTGCATTGACTGGGAACATCAACATCAACATTGAATGAAGCTGCCACAATACTCGCCACCAAACCGCTGAGATACTTGTCTTGTTTCCTCTGTCACTTGGTTTAGTTGTAATTGGAATCAAACCTGAAAATACACAAACAACTATTAAAATTACAGTGGTAGACACAATTTACTATAGGTAAAGTTATTACTTATTTAATGTAATACAGGACAAGTTTCTAGACAAAAATACAAAAGACAAAAAGAGCACAGCAGTGGAGGATGAATTTGTATTGCTTGTCTTAACAATAAACAGTCATATTACAAGAATCCCATGACGCATGACAAGAACCGTTACACTGTATTACAAGAATCCTATCGAGAGAACTGTTACTGTTGTAATGCAAGGCCAGTCGAGAGTTGTATCTCAATAATTAAACTGTAAACAACACATAATGGCTGCCTTTCTTCTAGACCCTCTGTGCTAATTTAACAGAACAAAGATGACTGAAGTCCCAATGGGACATAAATTTCATCAATTCAATGCAAATTGATTTTACACTTTCATCATTCGCTTATTTACAAATTAGCCATCTGTTGACGAGAATTTGCCCCACTGTAAATAATTAAGCTAAACTGTTGATGACATCTCGTTACCATAGAGTTTAAAAAATGTTTAATGCACGTCTGCTATTGTTAGAGACATGAAACAAACACAATGTGTGATGTTTATCTTTATGTAGCAATTACATCAAGACATGCACTTGGGTGTTAATATGAATCAAATCTTAACTTTTGTTTAAATTGTGTTTATGCATATCAAATAAAATTCATGCCTCTTGATGCTGCATTAAAAAATACTATATTAAACTAAGAACAAAACAACACAGAAAAGTAAATAACTGATAACTAAAACAGTAATAATATTACAATTCCGATTCAGCTAATGAGTGAAAAATAAACTAAAACAAAGTCATGCATATTGTTGACATACTATTACATTTATAATATTATTCGGTCCTGATATTTGCCATATGCACCAATTCTAATTTGCACAACTAAAATTATATTAAATGGTGATTAAAAAAGAACATCTGATATTAAATCTTATACTGTAAGCAAAATTGCAATATCAGCAAGTGATTGAAAGTATTATAGTATAGTAAACTATATGTCAGTTTGTGTTTGAGGACTATATAAAAAGGGAATTAATGCCCCATATGTCCAGACAGTACCAATCGACAGCGCAGCATACAAGTACTGTAGCTGATACAGCAATATGAAGCTGATACAACAATTTCACATTTAATCCTCACAAAATCCCCCAATCAGGGTACCGCCACAACCCTTACTGACCTTTAAACACACACGACACTCCATATTTAGATTCCTTAAAACCTTCAGTAGGTAAATATCCCCGAGGTTTAATCTTTTGTTCATGTTTTCACGCTTTTGTGACAATCAAATTAAATCAGCATGTTTGTAGTGTTATCGGGATATGTATGAGGAATCTATAACCAAGTGGAACACAAAGTTAAGAATAGATTCAATCCAAAGTGACAGATTGTACAAAGACATTTTCTTTTTCAGGCCTTTCATAGGTTCTTTTGTATTTTACTAATGACCTATACAAACCATACTCTGAATGAAATATGACATTTAGAAGGTAAGTCATTTTAAAGTGATCGAAGGACACAGATATGTGTAATCAACATAGCTCTACTTTAAACAATTTAAATAAGTAAACTTGGAGCCAATCCAGAATAACATTATTATCTTTGCACAAGCCAATAAAGACATCAAGACATTCAAGTCCTGGCTAGAACGCCCAATACCAAGAGAGTCGCTTAAGCGCAAATAAAAACAATGAAGCAGAAACACTGAGTCCGCCTATCATTCCTAAAACCATAAAGGACAAGAGTATTTTAAGACATAACAACTTAACAATTCAATTTCACATATCAATGACTATATTGTATGGACTATATGTGCAATGAAAGTCCAGCAATGCACTCTCAGTGTGTCCATATGAAGGTACTGGTCACTATATCGGGCAGCATCCCCTCTTACAAGTGGCCAGAACGACAGATGTCCAGCAGGGGACTTTTATTCATGATGTGCGACCATAATTAGAGAGCACTGATACATTTGTGTGACAGTTTATTTCGGTATGGAAACTTACAGGTGGTCCCCGTCCCCACTATGTTGTGTTTATTACTGCTTTAAACATTTTAATTGAGCCTCGCTCGAGGAAAACAGGGCTTAATGCATGTGCGTATTGTCGTCCCAGATTAGCCTGTGTAGAAGGACACTTTTAGCTGTTATTTTTCATTTAAAGAAAGTCTCTTCTTATCAAAAATCCAGTCTATGTGGAAAATGTTGTCCCTGATTAGCCTGTGCGGACTCGCGCACAGGCTAATCTGGGACAACACTTAACGCACATGCATTAAACCACATTTTCCCAGAGAGAGGCTCAATTAAATGTGAAGATTCAGTTTCAGGTAATGTCCTTACAGAGGATATACTTACTGAAACCTTAACTCTTATGAGCATGGCCCAAAGTTCTTGACAATGTTAACAAGATTAGCTTAAGCTCATTGTTTTCATATTGCACAAAAGTGAGCAAAAAAATCATAAAAAAAATACAACCACAAGCCTTACTTCAAAACTCAATACGAAATTAATAGTGTATATACTATTTTATACAAAACAATTAAAGTAAAATATATAATAAATATTAATCTATGAAATAAGGGGCGAGGAATTTTAATATAGACTTAGAGGTACCAGGGTATTTATGCATTCTGAATGCACAACAGCATTTGAGATACCGGTAAATGTTTCACTGTGTACCTCCTTTTTTTACATATCATAATATGGGTATACAATATTGTAAAATTAATATGAGTACCATGCTCATTCACTTTATTTTGAAGGCATCAGTTTACCTAGATGGTCAAATTAAATTTATAAATATATTAATGCTATATAAATGTAAACAATAATGTCAACATTTTACTTTTTATCGGAATGATGTGACCATTAAATACTGCAAATTATGTGTTGTTCTTTCTAAATTATGAACAATTTGAATAAATTCTACATTAATTTTAGCTCTTCTAATGACAAACATTTTTATAGCTATACCCTGTATTCTGAAATGAAATTTAGTGAAAAGGTTATCAAAATATGTCTCCAATTTCTGTTCACCATCAACAAGCAATCCAAACTGTGAGAAGTCCAATTGATGCCTTGAAGAGAACAATACAGGTCTCTCAGTTGTTGTGTTCCCTGTAACACCATGGCAGATGCTCCATTCCCATGGAAACCTTTGTCGCAAGGTCACATGTCATCCCAGGTCAACTGGTGTTTGATCCCAGAGCTCTTTGTGGTGTTTGATTCCGGACCTTGGCATTCTGAAATCTCTGAGTGCCTTGACCGATATTGACCATATAATTAAGTGTTATAATATGCCAACCAATAAAGAAATGCAAAGAATAACAGGTAGGTGTTATATAAATACATCAAATAAAAGAGTTTACTGGTAACTCATACATTTATGATAGCTCTGTTACCTCGGAGAGAACAAAATCTACCGTATGTTACTGCAACTGTATTCAATATCTTAAATTAAATGTAAATGAGTGACAATAGTTTTTTCTCTTTTTGAACATTATTTTTTAATCTATCCCTTTTACACAGAAGATACTCTACACAAGGAGACGAACCATTTATTGCCACACAAATTATCTAGAATCATCATTACCCAATTATTATCAATTTCTTTCAGCAACAATCGAGTTAAGATTCGGTGTAAACAGGACTTCATGACTTTACGTCAATATTTTAAGGTGGCATGAGACTGCAAAAGGCTGGTCAAACAAATGGAGCTCCTGGCACACTTCCGTAGCCATCATGCACCATGAAACGCAAACAATCTCGAGTGCCAATAACTCTTAACCAGACCAATGCCAATAAATTATGCTGAATAACTCACATTGTTACTGGCGCTTTTTTTATAAAGAAGTCATTTGTTACTGTAGTTTAAAGACAAAAGTGTCAAAAAATATTTGCCCTCAAATCCCGAACAGGCGCCTGACAAACGTTGAAACTTTATCCAATTATTCTGGCCAATCAACTAACAATGTCAGAACTTCTTCATCGATGACTACCAACATCCCCCTTTTTGTGATTGTAAAACCCTTAATACCACAAGAATGAGACATCAAAAAAATGAACAATTTATGGCTCCTTTAATTGCTATCAATCCTTTTTTGGGGAGAAGAATTATGATAATTCGAGAGCACATGCAAGGTTCTCTTTGAAAAGGCTGGGGTGTATTGTGCTGCAAATTCATCATCGCTCGAAAACAAAGACGTTGGGAGTTTTTTGGGTGACACACACTGAACAACAGGGTAGAAGTGCGCCAGCATTCCAGACTGGGTATTGTAGTCGAACACTCAAGAACACAACACAATCTGTAGATGCTGAAAATCGTAGCAACATGAACATCTAATATCCTGATACGTGTTGGTACAGCAACATATTAGAAATATTGTAAAGCAGATTTACGTACAATCGCACTTGTATCGTTGTATTTTAGCAGTTGTTTTACTGTCCTTTGCCACTGTTGATAATTTTAACAAATTCGCAAAAGTGGTATTTTTTCAATTAGAAAAATAATTGAAACAAATCAGTCATTATCTTTGTTGTCTGCAAATTATTGAGCATGTAAAAATATTTTGTTTAAGATTTACACAAAATATGTTTTACCAAACAAACGCAACATGTTTTTACATACACATTTATCATAAAGTAAACGTAAATTCTAAAGCTGATTAAATTTATTACAAAAGGTAGATGAATTGATTACATTAGAACTGAAGTCACACAATGTTCAGCCCAAGAAATACATGCATGACCAGCATGAAAAGCCAATTAGCTAAGGTGCAAAATTCAACATAAATTGCTGTTGATTGTCAGTAGGGATCACAAACAGGAGATGCCTCGTTCAATAATGACATTTAAAAAAATCTTTCAGCAATTCCGAAGTAAAGTATGTAATCAAAAGTATATGAACCAAATTATTAACTTTCATTACTATTTCAAGTTAAATTTGATTAAATGGGTTGGAAAATACACACAAATATTGAAAAGACAATTATCATATAGGGGTTCAATTAGTTATTCTTAAATAGCTAACTTTGAGTGTGAGAAAAAAAAAAGTTTTTTTTAGTTTAACAATACAAAATTAAGAAATTTGTCAAAATTAAACTAAGATATTTCACAAGATAAAAGTAAAACGCACTTTCACATTTTTGTATTTGCCATCCAAGCAAGCAAAAGAACTAATTTCAGACAATCAACAATAGCTACACAATAAAGTGATACACTCATTTTGAAAGAAAATCAACAAATTTCAAACCCAGAGTGCAACAAATAACGCACAAAGGCAGAACAACTTGTTATTAATTATTCTAATGATTCAGCACATTATCGTCTTTAAAATCCCTTCAGGACATCTTAAAGATTTTTTTCAACACCCCATTGTTCAACAGTACAATAAACGAAAAATCTTTTGTCTCCAGCTTCAAAAACTACGAAATCTGGAACTCTTTTGTTCGAGAGGCCTGAAAACACTATACTTTATTAAATGAGAAACACAATGCGGTTAAGCGATGCACATAATAGTGCCAGTTAGGCAGTTTTTGGACTAACACTTTGTATTAAATTCTAGCAAGCCCTTTGTTTGAGGGAGAGAAAAGTATTTGGCAGCACCTCTTTTGTGAAGAGTCGAAAAAGCATACAAGTCATCGTCGCCTGAGCAGTCTAAACAGAAAGTTGAAAGTTATCCATGCCAGAAGCAGACGACATCCATGGATATTTCCGATAATTCCAGATGTTTAACCATAGCAGCAGCACTTCCTGTTTAACTGATTTCTGACATTCTTAGCCAACAGTTCAACAGTGAGTTCCTGCTTTTTAACAAAAGGCCCAACTATGATATTAATTGAAAATTTAAATGTATTATTCATTAAATAGGATTGTGTTTCGTTAAAGGGAGACTAATGTCCGAAAAATGTTACATGTTTTAATTTTGAAAATAAATTAATTTAATGACTTAATTTCTTTTTCTTGCTGTGTTTCAATATCGTAATAAATAGTTTATTTTTGAAAATATACTGTAAGCTTTTGATAAACTGCTTAAAGAAAAAAAATGTTTTAATGGTTATCAATCGTATCACATTGGACTTATTCATTTCCTTTGAACTATAGAATACAAAAACCTTAACGTATGATAAACGTTGGATAATAATGCCAAGCAAGTCAGCATACATATTAGAACACTTCGTGAAAGATATAATGACCCAATTATTTAGCATAAAATCTATTGCGTATTATGTATATAACACCACTGCAATTTAAGACTGCAATGGGTAAAGTTACAAACAATTCCACTTTTTTTCTTTTTTTTATACCACATTTATACAGCGCCCTTTTCATACAGTATGTTCGTTCAGAGGCGCTTCACATGTTTCCCCTAATCCCTGGGTCATAAGTCGTCCGTTAACATCTTGGTTGTGATTGCCAGCATTACGACCAATCAAATCGAAATTTATTCTCAGAAATGTCCGTTGTTTTGCCACAGGCTCCAACAACCAATACAATTTGAGCTTTCTTCCGTTTTTATTGCACAGTGCCTGTTACTAAAATCTTAATGAAGCAAAAACTCGCTTTTACTAAAATCTTGATGAAAAAAAACACTCTGGAGTAACAGACAACTCAATAGACTTCTTGTAATTACATTCAACATAATCCAACATATTTGGAAAACATTCGGGACATTATTGTACTAATCATCAACGCTGTACATATTTTCGTGTTATGGGTACGAAACGAGATCTAATAAAAACTGCATGTTCTCACTTGGGTTGCTTAATAAACTTTGGCTGATTTACGACCAGCGAAGTCACTGCCGGCTGACAAGTCAATGCTCTTCAGCTTGGAGATTTAAGAATTACAAACAATGTTAGCCCATTAAAACAATGATTAGGTCATTAGAAATTGTTCTCCGAAGCCTTTTTTAATACTGCCTTTAGTAGTTTCAATTTGGCAACAATTTGAAATCACCATATGGATTCTAATAGCTTCCAAAATTTATCTGTTTTTTTGGTTGCTGTTTATTATTTTATTTTTTTACTTTTTTAAGTGAATATTTTTAGAAGTATACACAAATCGGTATGACATCATGAAATTCATAAATAAAATAAAAAATCTTTAAAATACAATTTCAAGCACTGAAAAAGCCACCACTATTTTAACTTGTGAAAGTAATTGTGTCACTTGATTAATGTGCGGTATTATGAAGAAAATTATTCAGCAAAATAAAACCGCAAAATCTAAACTAAAATAAATTTGCATATTAGATATACTATTTGATTATATTTTTAGATAGAACAACTTGAACTTGTTACAGAAGTGAGAAATACCCCCTCATGCCGCACGTAGTAACATGTGGCAAGTTGCAACAATGAAAATTTTGACCCTTAGGCGTGGCAAAAACCGATCACGGGGGCATTTCTTTAATACAGTTTGTAGAGAACAACAATACAAGGTTTAATACCAAATATCAAACATTTGTTACTTGTGGTTTCCAAGGAAACCATTTCTAAAAGTTATTTTGCTGTATGAGTATATTTAATTAATTTGACCCACTGGGTGTAGGTAGTTATGACCCCAGTGTCATGATTTGATGAAACCCAGTAGAGAGCTAATATACCATATACATACCAAACGTAATACATCTAGATATTCAAGTTTCAGAGATATCTATTTTTTATAATAGTCTACAGTAACAATAATAATAAGGACAAATTCGAAACTTGAAAGTGACATTTTGGAACTTGTTATGAATGACGATTACAATCACACATGCACAACTTCATAAGGAACAATGTCTGCACGTTTGAATGTTGTAAGTTGAAAAATGTAGGAGAATGCCTACAGACAAGTTTGTGCCAAAGATGGACAGACAGACGGACGGACATCGTAAGTATAGTACATAGAACAAAATTGAAGAGATAAAAAAATGAAGACATTGACATCAACCAACAAATGTGTACGAGTCTTTACAATAGTTTCTTACAGGGTGCAATATGACTAGTATATGGCGTGTTCTAAGAAAACTGGGCAAAATGCTTGTGCGTAAAGTGTCATCCCAGATTAGCCTGTGCAGTCCGCACAGGCTAATCCAGGACGACACTTTCCACCTAAACTGGATTTTCGCTAAGAAGAGATATCATTTAAACGAAAAATTCCATAAAGGCGATATTATCTTTACTTAAACNGTTAGGAATCATAGTTTTTAATTTATGTATCCAATATGTTTCTTTGCATAAACGGTCTAGATTGTTTTGAACAACATCAATAGCTGTAGCAAGGCTTCAATGTCATTTTGAAGTTCGACGGAGTCATACTGTAGCAAGGCTTCAATGTCATTTTGAAGTTCGACGGAGTCATACTGTAGCAAGGCGTCAATGTCATTTTGAAGTTCGACGGAGTCATACTGTAGCAAGGCGTCAATGTCATTTTGAAGTTCGACGGAGTCATACTGTAGCAAGGCGTCAATGTCATTTTGAAGTTCGACGGAGTCATACTGTAGCAAGGCGTCAATGTCATTTTGAAGTTCGACGGAGTCATACTGTAGCAAGGCGTCAATGTCATTTTGAAGTTCGACGGAGTCATACTGTAGCAAGGCGTCAATGTCATTTTGAAGTTCGACGGAGTCATACTGTAGCAAGGCGTCAATGTCATTTTGAAGTTCGACGGAGTCATACTGTAGCAAGGCGTCAATGTCATTTTGAAGTTCGACGAAGTCATACTGTAGCAAGGCGTCAATGTCATTTTTTCATTAAATGCTTAAAATTGATAAATGTAAACAGCGGAACTAAATAGCTCCAGTATAACACAAGAAAAAAAATGAAAGAAAAAACGTAATCCACACCGGGACTCGAACCACTGACCGTTGGAGTAAAAGTCTAGCAATCCTCGTTATGTCACAACATATAACGATGACAACAGAACCCTCCAAATAATTCAATCGTTTCGCGTTTGTAACGCTTTATAATTTTCAGGTTTTAAAATCGTCAAAAGATGAATACGATATTTTAGAGCATGGTTAATGTTCAGTATTACTGTTTCCTCGCAAATATCATAACTATAACGAAAATGTGCAGATATGAAACAACCTTTTTCAATTTTGTCAATTTACCAAACCGTGAACAAGTCCCTTTAACTAAAACCATGACCATCGTTGAAATAAATCAAATTTAAAAAGTCACACCAAATCTGTTCTAGAAGCTTTAACAAGTGTTGAGTCTATCTAAATACTTTCTGTGACGACAACCTGGCGTTTCTCCGACCGAGGTCTGGTATCGAGTGTCTCTATAGTCTCACGAAAGACAACGGCACGGAGGAAGGGGGCGGGGCTAGAGGCCGACGAAGTTCCATTATAACAGTTGAACTAGATTCACGAATAAATTAACTCGGCTTCGAACGCGAATCAGCCGTTGGTCGCAAACTTACAAGTGGTGTTCCCGGGTGTCAAATCAATATAAGCCTCGTTCTAGGAAAACGGACCTTAATGCATGTGCGTAAATTGTCATCCCAGATTAACCTGTGCAGTCCGCACAGGCTATTCAGAAACGACATTTTCCGAATTGAGTTGATTTTCGTTTAGAAGAGATTTCCATTAAACGGAAAATCCCATACAAGCGGAAAGTGTCGTCCCAGATGAGCCTGCGCTGACTCTATGATAACACTTTACGCACATGCATTAAGCCCAGTTTTCCCAGAACGAGGCTAAAATTAACTCGGCTCCGAACGCGAGTCAGCTGTTGGTCTCAAGCTTACAAGTGGCGTTCCGGAGGTTCAAGTTCATACGGATCGGAAGGTCACTCAGGGCATGGTTTATTGGAACTATAACGGCCAGGTAGCTAACAGCAGTTAAGTTTTAGATCAAGTTAATTATATGACTTAATTACTAACTCTTTATATATGTGTCAATTGTAAACACATTTGTTAGCTCGAAAAATTTGAAAATGTTTCATTACAACATTGCTGTTGTAGCTTATTTTTTACGGGTCTTATGTTAACAGACTGTGATCTTCACTTGCCGTTAATGTTTTGAGCTACCAGCCCTGAAGTTATACTTTACATAAAGGTAAACAATAGCGAATCAATGTTGTTTACTTGAACTAGACTGTGAACATTGGTATTTTATGTGGCAATATTGTAAAATAAGAATTTCAACAAGACATGTTGATCATAATCTTTCCGTAAACTAGCAACACACGATTTGTTGTAAAACATCCCAATAAACAATGGGGCGCTGGATTGGCGGCTCCAGAAGAAACCCATCCTCTTGGGGAAAATGGAAATGGAAGCTAACCCTGGCCGCCCGGGTGAGAGGCGAGTGTACCAACCACTGCGATTACTATGACGTGCTACAGTAGTAGTTTTATTTTACATACAATGATAAACGATTCTGAAACAAAAACAAATCATCGACAATACTTAAAATATTCAGTTATAAACAAAAACAATCAAAGATACCAGTTTCCCCTGCTTTTAGCACCTAGTGAGGCGGACTCGTATTCTTGGAACGTTGCGAATATTAAGTCATATTAAAGCTCGATTTGTCAATGTTAAGTATAATATAATGTACCCCGGGTACGGACAATATACTAAAACGTTCCCGGGAAAACTAACGTTAAATTGGTCGTTGTCGGCTCATTTTTTTCAAATTAATTATGTTCATATTTATGTCAATTTTCTGTAAAATGGCCTCTATATTATCGAAACTCATACTTAAAAAAGCATGTTGGGGCAGGTTTTGTTCAAAGAGAATTTTGTTTCCTAATTCGGTAGCGCGTTTTACGTCATCGGATTTTTGGCGGGAATAAAACTCGGGTAATGTCTAAATTGGCCGGGTGACTTTAAGGGTATTTTAAGTTCCCGGGGTACATTGTAGTACAAATAAGAGTACCCGGGGTACTTTTGAGTAGTACCCGAGTCGACAATGACCAATCGAGCCTACGATATATCGCGTTGGGAAAGATGATATTTCTACCGCTCCCCGCGCTGCGCATCAATTTCGACGAGGATTCCAGCTAAGCTTTACAGCGGCCATCAGATTGCGTAATGAATAATAATTGCTGGCTGTAACGTAATAACCGATATGTTATACCAAAAAGCTCTATGTGGTCAAATAAAGCAGCGGCACCTTCCAACGGTATACGTACGCCTGAGAAATCGCTTTAAAAGAAAACATAAATTTTGATAAAAGTTGATCGCGGAAAATCATGAGTTTGGCTAAATTTCCCCGAAAGTCTCGGTGAAGAATGATTTCTGCTAAATATGGCAACCAGTTGCTAAATTCATCACCCGAGGAACTGACACAAATGAAAATACTGTATTTTGCCGAGCGAAAAACGTCAAAATTTAATGGGTGATTAACGCGGAAAATCACGGCGAATATGGACGCTTGTTTATGTCCCAATATCAGGAACGAAGTGTTATTCAACTTTAAACGATATTTGGCAGATATTTTTATGAGAATGCATGGACTTTCCATGAAATATTATGTTTAATTTAATTAAACATATAGATGTATACGAATATGAGATATGAATCTAAATGACAACCTATTTCATATTTGCTATAACATAAAATATACACTATATAAAAAATCGAATTAAATAACTGGAGTATTACAGTTAAAGGCATACAAACAATATCATATTTATTTTAACTATGTATGAATGAAATACAATGTATTTCTCTTAAGTAGTTGAAGTTTTCTCTAACATGTATTGTATACGAATAGTCTAAAGAAGGCTTTTAGAAAGGAGTCAGTTCCAGAGTATTTTTCACATACTTTAATATTATCCAAACAATAGGGCCAATATGGACCTAGTTCGCCCAGTTGAGGTTCCGGTATGTTGCAGGTCACACAAGGAACATTTCGGAGAAATGTGAATGAATCAGTAGTATTTGAATAAGAATCAGTCTATATGGCCATAAATAGAAAATTCCAACCCCACCCCACCCCGAAAACTGACCGACCTCGTAGGGACCATGTTTGTGTTAAACGAATCAAACTAATTAGAAGTATTTTAGAAAAATACCGCTTTTTAATAGTTCATAATCGGATCAGTGTTTTAATAGAGACTTAAAAAGTTTTCTCTACAGGCCCTGCACGCTGGTGGACCAAATTAAAGAATCAAAATAATTTGCTGTATAAGGGTAGAGGACCGCTCTATGATAAACTTTGTTAAAATTAGGGATGAGAACGAATACTGAAAATGATATTCAAATATGCGTTTACCATTATTCGAATATATTCGAATATTGGATTTGTAAACATAAGATTGAAATGTCCGAATTAAGGACTGTCCGGAGCAAAGTGCTGTTCCTGATTGCGACACATGTCACTTTCAATCGTATTTTAAATGCAGCTTTAAAACAGGGGATAGAGTAATCATTTTTGAAAACGATAAAGGAATATTATGTATTTCATTTCACTTAAAATATTTCAAAATCTGGTTTCTAGGAATAGCTAGCCCTTGAGCACTTAGTTCTTAGGTGCGCTATGAGAAAACAAACGTCGCAGATTATGCCATATAATCAATATTCATTTTAAAACAGGCATTTTGTAATGAATGAAAATAAAAAAAGTAAAACTGAAATGTAAAATGAGATGAAAATAAAATTAGGAATTCAAAACAAAAAAAGAGAGAGAAATGAGAGCATATACATAACAGAAATAGAAGAGAACAAATATAAGAAATGAGAGCAAAGAGATACCAAGGACAGAGCGCAAAAAAAATGTTAGAAATCGCAGCAAAGAATGAACGAAATAAGCGCAAATCAATCCAAGAAATAAGCGCAAACAAATGCTTAGAAAATGTAGGACATGGGATCAAATGCATATTAGTAAGAAATAAACTTGTTTTCGTTAAGAAGATACTTCTTTTAAACGAAAAATAGCATTAAAGCGGAAATTGGCGTCCCTGATTAGCCTGTGTGGACTAAGTAGGCTAATCTGGGGCGACACTTATCGCAGATACATTAGGCCCCATTTTCACAGAGCGAGGCCCAAATATATATTACCACATTTGCGCATTGATCAAAACGGTTCCGTTGGCCGCTCACAGATAATTCACTTCCGGATCCAGCTCGCAGATTACCACCGTTCACACTTGATAAATGCTCGCACATCAGATTTTCAGCGTCTCTTATAGTCATTTATCAATCTTGCCGGCGATAAACAATAGAATGAAAAATGACGCGAGCTTGTAATTTGCGTAATCATTTGGGCACTACTATGGAAACGTTCTCTCTGGTTTCTGATTTATTACAATAACGGGTTGCGCAAGATGGGTATATTTAAACCTACTCAGCGTTCCACTCGTGGAATTGTTTATTCAGGGGTGGGTCTCGTAACGAACTCCTCACACGACAGGCCTGGTCTTATTCCGCGCCGTGATTAACGTTTCGAAGACAGGAGTTGTCACTCATCTGTTGACGAATGGCACAGAAGCGTCGTAATTCATATAGTATGCAGATTTATACGCGTACATAAAAGGAAAACGTATTATTTAGGCATAGTGGTGAAAAAATATATGAGATGTAATTGGTATTTTGACTGTTTTTTTATAGTTCTCGAGTTAGTTTAGTAAATAAAATGATTAGCAAAATTATAAATTGTGAAAATATGTCAATACTTTGTCGTCATTACGTTACACGTATTTTTTGGCATAGCTGCCTCAGATTAGGTTTGTCATACATTAACTGCCATACTTATATGCAAAGGTACGATGATTTAAATTCGATTACTTATTTGAATATCCAAGTCAAATAAAAGTTAAAGACATGTTATCGACAGATCTTCTAGTACTAAATATATGTATGAACAATTTGATTGATTGCATGTTGTCATCAGAGTGCTAAATGCGGATATACAGAAATACATAAAAAAAAAATTAGCGTTAACAAACACGACACTGCGATTCACGGGTTGGAAAGAAGTTTTCTACGTAGCGGTATTATATGCCTATTACATATAAAGGTGTTTACAGTTTATTGTGAAAACTATAAATTAAAAATGGTAGATTAAGTTTTTTTGTTGTTTTTTTTTTCAAATAAATATGGACAAGCTTATTATTGAATAAATAACTATCAAATATTATCGAGTTTATATGTGCTGTTATCATTGTGTCAAACTCGTATTGCACGTTGAATTTTTACTCACCAACCCGTGAATTAATTCTAGCTGGGAGTAAAGAACCTCCAAAACGAGAGTTTCCTTCCAAAAATAGCACGTGTCTGTGTTTATGAAAAAATGTCATATGCGTCCGGAAGAAGTCTTAAGCGAAGCATTTAACCAATGGGGAAAAAAATAAATTATAAATTTACTAAATGTGTTAATTTATATTTAAATTGGAGTCGTGTTGTAGGACATATTGATTGATAATTACACCTTTATAATAATTTGTCCAGTATATGTTATTCAATCTGTAGTGGTAAATTAATGTACCTTTCGTTAAAGCCACACACCTTATTTGGCATAGTAAATTAAGGTATAAATAAGAAACATATTTTATCTATGCCAATTGGAATATATCTGGTGGTTACAAGGTAAAAATCCGTCTTTTTGCGCTTTAAAACTTAAAAATAATCGCGTTTGTCGAAATGGACGTGTACGTCTAGAGATCCTTCTTTCGGTTTTAAAAGCGGTTCCGTTTGAAAAATAATAAATTACTTGCTAACTAGGCTAAATATTTAATTTTATCTATGTCAATTAGAATATATCTGGTTGTAACAAGGTAGAAATCCGTCTTTTTGCGCTTTAAAACTTAAAAATAATCGCGTTTATCGAAATGGACGTACACGTATAGGAATCCTACTTTCGGTTATAAAAGCGGTACGGTACGTTTGAAAAGTAATAAATTACTTGCTAACTAGGCTATAGATTTAATGAAAATTTTGCACACTTTTGAATTGCATCTATATGTATTGAAAAACATGTACTTCATTATGGAAATGCATTTATCTTATTTGATTATACTAAAATTATCCTAACATATATACATTATTTTCAAGTTTTGTGTTTTTGTACGTGTACGTTAAACCAGCAGTTACCGCTGAGCAGAGTTTCACTGTCAACTGGTCGTTGTTGCTGAAAAATAAGGTCAATCGATACATTTTTGAAAGTTCATTGTTAATAGTTTGAGATAATTAAAACCTGTTTGACCCCAAGAACACCTGAACGACATTCTTGCAGCCATAACGCGCAATAACCTTAAATTAACTTCAGCAGCCAATCAAAACCGCCGTTAAATCGTCGCGTGCAAACCGCGTGCCAATGAACGCAGCGCGTGCCGCAGGTGTATGCATCACAGGTAAACGATAGGGTTCCAGGTAACTACTCGAGCGTTAAGTTACTCTCAATCGGAATTTATAAAATTATATAGCGCGCAACGGCAAATTTGAATGATGGGATGGAACGCTTGATATCAAACTGTGCTTGAAATTTGCCTCTCAGATATCGGTGTATATGTCATTCAAAACTATTTCTTTTCGCGCCCAGCTTTGCTTGTTATTAACATCAGCTCGCGCTCTAAACGGAGACCGTTCGTCTGGCGTTCTTCGGGCCTTTGTCGTATGTGGCCGTATACTTAACGTACAAAACGGATTGTTATTACGTCAAGACCAGCCCTAGATGCCGCAACATATCTGCCACATGCATTGTACCCTATCTTCAAGTATCTTCAGACAATTATCAACTTCAAAACAATGAACTCTGGCTAGACTAATTGGCAGGTATCGGCCTCCAAACGGCCCTTGAATTATTGTAACCATCTGCAATGTCGATCTCATCTTGTCCAAATTTCTTTCAATCACACGAAGCGGCCATCAAGCAATCGCTTTATTTCCCAAAATGTCCACATTGTTGAAATTCAACCTCCAAATAAGCGAGTTTGTAGGTCTATTACAGTTGCGAAGACGATAAAGGCGATGTTGCGAAAAACATGTCTGTTGGTTAGGGAATATTGCGTTTGGGAAAATTTACTGAATGGGGTGATTAAATAAAATGTATCGCCTCGTTTTCGCCATTACTTGAATCATTCCGTGGGATTTTAAAACAGTTAACGCTCTGTCAAATGCGATGTTGTGCCTGTTCCGCCCATTGTAAGTAGCGTGTAACCATCTGAGACTCAGACGAAATGTTGCAGCGGACGAAATGTTGCAGTAGCCACTCGCGTACGACGAAACAAGTGACTGCATTAGTAGTACGGTGTACTGTTGTGACAAATCAGTATTTTATAGTGTATTTAAATGTATCAGAGAAGCTTTTGTTATAAGAAAAACGATCCTTTATAATGTTGTTTAATAAATTTCATTACCGCCTCGATATAACTTAAGTGTTCTTGAAATCGATTGTGTTTATTTGTATGTATGTTCTTAAATGACTATTGTACGTTATATAATGTCATGTTGTTATACCTACTAACGTGACAAAAAATAATGTGATATGTAAGTTACAAAAGTATGAAGACGATGTACTGTTGTGTAAGTCGAAATAAAATGTCTGTCTGTCTGTCTGTCTGTCTGTCTGTCTGTCTGTCTGTCTGTCTGTCTGTCTGTCTGTCTGTCTGTCTGTCTGTCTGTCTGTCTGT
>VMBQ01000184.1:320232-362806 GCA_007657795.1 Dreissena rostriformis
TAATCTTGATGAAATCTGGGTTGGGATTGTATTTGGGTCATCTGGGGTCAAAAACTAGGTCACTAGGTCAAACTAGGTCAAATAATAGAAAAACCTTGTGTAGACAATAGAGGTCACAGTTTTCATCCAATCTTTATGAAATTTGGTCAGAATGTTTATCTTGATGAAATCTGGGTTGGGATTGTATTTGGGTCATCTGGGGTCAAAAACTAGGTCACTAGGTCAAATAATAGAAAAACCTTGTGTAGACAATAGAGGTCACAGTTTTCATCCAATCTTTATGAAATTTGGTCAGAATGTTTATCTTGATGAAATCTGGGTTGGGATTGTATTTGGGTCATCTGGGGTCAAAAACTAGGTCACTATGTCAAATAATAGAAAAACCTTGTGTACACAATAGAGGTCACAGTTTTCATCCAATCTTTATGAAATTTGGTCAGAATGTTTATCTTGATGAAATCTGGGTTGGGATTGTATTTGGGTCATCTGGGGTCAAAAACTAGGTCACTATGTCAAATAATAGAAAAACCTTGTGTACACAATAGAGGTCACAGTTTTCATCCAATCTTTATGAAATTTGGTCAGAATGTTTATCTTGATGAAATCTGGGTTGGGATTGTATTTGGGTCATCTGGGGTCAAAAACTAGGTCACTATGTCAAATAATAGAAAAACCTTGTGTAAACAATAGAGGTCACAGTTTTCATCCAATCTTTATGAAATTTGGTCAGAATGTTTATCTTGATGAAATCTGTGTTGGGATTGTATTTGGGTCATCTGGGGTCAAAAACTAGGTCACTACGTCAAATAAAAGAAAAACCTTGTGTAGACAATAGAGGTCACAGTTTTCATCCATTTTTTATGAAATTTGGTCAGAATGTTTATCTTGATGAAATCTGGATTGGGATTGTATTTGGGTCATCTGGGGTCAGAAACTAGGTCACTAGGTCAAATAATAGAAAAGCCTTGTGTATACAATAGAGGTCACAGTTTTTATCATATTTTAATATAATATGGTCAGAATGTTTGTCTTGTTAAAATCTGGCTTGGAATCGAATTTGGGTCATCTAGGGTAAAAAACTAGGTCACTAGGTCAAAGTTAAAAAAAAAATCGTGTAAACAGTAGAGGTCACCGTTTTCATCCAATCTTAATAAAATTTGGCCAGAATGTTAATCTTGATGAAATCTGGGTTGGGATTGTATTTGGGTCATCTGGGATCAAAAACTAGGTCACTAGGTCAAATCATAGCAAAACCTTGTGTAGACAATAGAGGTCACAGTTTCCATCATATCTTTATGAAACTTTGTCAGAATGTTGATCTTGATGACATCTGATTTTGGATCGTATATGGGTCATCTGGGGTCAAAAATGTGATCACCGGGCAAATTCTAGTAAAAGGTGAGCGATTCAGGGCCATCATGGCCCTTTTGTTGAAAGATCATCTAATAAATGACCACACCCACACTATAACTCCTTCTCAACCCCCCCCTCCCAGTTTTTATGCCCCCAGTAGGGTAGCATATAGCAGTTGAACTGTCAGTCCGTCCGTCAGTCTGTGCGTCCGTCCGAAAACTTTAACGTTGGTCATAACTTTTGCAATATTGAAGATAGCAACTTGATATTTGGGATGCATGTGTATCTCATGGAGCTGCACATTTTGAGTGGTGAAAGGTCAAGGTCATCCTTCAAGGTCAAAGGTAAAAAAAAAGTTAAATGCATGTGTATCTCATGAAGCTGCACATTTTAAGTGGTGAAAGGTCGGGGTCATCCTTCAAGGTCAAAGGTCAATTTAAAAAAAAAATAAAGTGGCGCAGTAGGGGGCATTATGTTTCTGACAAACACATCTCTTGTTTTGTTTTGTTTTTCATTTTTGAAATATAATGTAATAAATGACCACTCCCTACACTATACACCTCTCTCCGACCCCACCCCTCCCCCTTTATGATTGAAGTATTGAGATAGGTCCCTTCACCTTTAAAAAAAAAATAGATGAGCGGTCTGATCCCGCTAGGCGGTGCTCTTGTTTATGTCCTGCTGTTATGATGCATTAAATATTTGACAGAAACGACTGAATCAGTAATTTATTATCATTTATATGTTGAATTGTTTAACCTTCTGATGATTACTTTGTAGAGATATTCAGAAGAAACAAGAGGAAAAGCAAGAGCTGTCATTCATTTCATCCGGTGCCAAAGAGGGTTCGAGGTCAAGGTTCGTCCAGAGGTGTAGTCCAGTCCAGGCGTACTTCAGCAAGAGGTATTGTAGATTTATTTATTTTCGTTTACATCATTTTTCGTAGATTCACAAAATCTGGTATTTTCTTTTGAACCTATATTTGTGAATTTCTAAGAATGTCTGAAATAGGACTTCAGACTTGAATATTCGTTGGACATTTGATTTCATGGTTTAGAGAACTCTCGAAAATTTACAAATAATAGTGTCCGACTTATAATATTTTAGCTCATTGAAGTGTGTCAAACATGGATAATCAACACAATTGATACCTGTACCGAAAATCCGGTATTCGAAAAAAAGTCACTTAAAATTATTATTTTGGCTAAAAAAGAGGAAGGCGGAAATCTTTCTTAGTAATAATTTGCCATCCTATACTTTACACATCTCTAACTCGCATAAAATCTGAAAGCAACCACTGTGCACATATTATTTTACGAATTGTACGATATTTGTATGGCTTATGGATTAAAAACGATGAACATTGCATGAAAGAATGGAATTTTGATAAAGGGCAATTCTAATATGTCAAATGTGTGAAATATTTCACATTTTTATTAAAACGTCAAAAAGAATCGCATTTTTCTCATTAAAATTTGCAAAATTGAACTACAGACAGAGTGATTTTGGTATGTTATTTTAAGTTAATCATATACTCAGCGTTGAGCTTTTAAGGTGTTAAAATTGTAATATTGCGTAAAATGATTATTTTATAATGCAGTCATAAAACGGGAAACTTAAACCCAAATTAGAAGAATAAGCAAGTTACGATGACATTGAATATGTAACGTAATTTTCAACAACAAGAACAATAGGCGTTCCTGCAAGCACTCTATAATATAACTGTACACTTACCAAGGTTGAAAAGTAACCGAGCTGTAACTTGAACCAGCGTTTATACAATCAGGTGCAGATTGACATAGACTTGTGTCATATAGCAAGAACTTTTAACATTTATTTTCCATTAAAAGATAAAACCCAGAGCTTTCAATTTTTGCATGCATCGTTGTATTGGGGTCTTCCACAATGCTTGTGCATATTTTGCCTCTAGGGTCGAAATAAGCTCAGTCCCATGTTTTACAAGTTTAATGTGGGGGTGTGCTTATCTTTCTTCGGCAGTTTATAAGAACTGTTCTTCACTAGTCACATATTATTTTCAAATTATTTGGTGCATTTTGGCCTAGAAGCACATTGCTAGTTCTTGTACTGTTAATTCCTCATTGAAACTCATTGTTTCAGTTGAAAATGAGTGCAGCAATTTAAGTGCAGCTTCTCTACTAGGTAATCTGCAACTTTAATTCTTGATAATTTTGATATCCATATAAAACATTGTTACCTGTATTCATTTTATTAGCAATATTAAATAGTATGCACTGGCATGTGCCAGGATGAACTTGCCAGGTAGAAAGACCATGATAGGCTGAAGAGTGCTCCTAATTTCTCAATAGAATACTGACAAATGTATCAGCTTAGTTTCTTATAGCATTATTATGCCCCCCTCGAACGAAGTTTAGGGGGGTATTTTGGAGTGAAGTTGTCGGTCTGTCGGTCGGTCTCTATCATGGTTTCCGCTCAATAACTTGAGTTTCGTTTGACCTGTCAACATGAAACTTGGTAGGATAGTACATTGTATCAAACTCTTGCTTAGGATTGATTTTGGGTCCATCAGGTCAAGGGCACTGTGGCTAAAATTTGAAAATGGATTCCAATCAATAATTTCCATTTTTGTGTGTAGACAACATGCAAAATATTCTGTGTCAGTGCGGCATATGGGGGTATTCGTCACATCTGTGACCAAGCTATAGTTGTTATTTAGTGTCGATTGGTCCAATTGTATTTGGTAGAGCCTGTTTCACTATGTGACTTATACCACAAGATTTGGTGATTGAAATTACTTAGCTACAATCTGCCTGTATCTGTTTTTAAATGCAAGTTTGTTAATGAGAAAGTTGTTCATTGTTGAAGGATCATTGCCATAATTTTCCTGCATGCATAGAGGTGAGGTTAAGAAACTGGTACATTTATCTTTTGATTATCATCATATAAATATCATGTTGAAGGGTAAAAGAAACAAATCTTTTTTTAAACAATATTTCAAGCTTCATAATAAAACAATTCCATTAACTCTACTCATAAGTATGGAATCCATTTGACCTACTTCCCCTATATTTTACTAACATTGCTAGTGCTATGTTTTTACATTAAAACCCTTTCTTAGTTAACATAAAAATAATCAATATTTGTGTATGTTTCCATTTTGAGTTTCTCTATGTTCATACAAGAGAGTTCCTTATTTCAGTCCCGTACCCAGTCCGGGGGCAGCTCCAGCCTCAGACTTCCCCAACCCCAGGCATTTGGGGCATAGCCCCTACTTTCCCAGGTAGGCCAGGATTCATGCCAGGAATTCAGGACTTAGACCCTCATAGACCACTTTTGATATTGATATAAATCAGAAGATTTTTTCTTGTTATTCTAAGATACTTTTTGCAAATGTCATGTTAAACACAGAATATTATACTTTGACATTTTGTTTACAAAGTAAACATAATTGAATAAATTATTAACCTTTTTTTTGGCTTTGGTCCCCTTAATACTCTGCTTATTTTCAGGATTTTAGATTGCGACCTGTTGAAACCCCTGCATTGTCTAATGTATTCGGTAATATGCAACCAAAAACTAGGTGATTTGTCCAGCGACACTAGTAATTCAGCATTGCACTATTCACTTGCAGGTATGCCCAGACAGCCGCCCCCGGTGTCCCGCCTCCTGGACACCCCGTAGTGGCCCCTGCCCCACACGTGAACCCTGCTTTCTTCCCTGCCGCACAAACCGCAGTGCTGCCTCCACCGGTACGTCACACACAGGTTGTTACACATTTGATATGTAAAGTCCAGGAAATGATGACATGTGTGAAATGTCTGATTATGTACAGGTTGTGTGTAAACAAAACATGAGTAACTTCAAGTTGCTTAATGTTGTATCAGTACTAACACCTTGATTCAGCCTTTTAGTTTTAACCTTAAGTGTTATTTTAGCTTGATTGCATTAAGGCTTATGGAGGCACTTTGTTTCCTGCAAAAAAACAGTACTTAGTGTCAATGGAGAAGATTATCAAAGCGGTCTTTGAGTAGGGTTCAAACCGGGGAGCTCCCAATTGATCTGCTGATACCAACAATATTAAACCACTGCCACCAGAATAAGCCTTCTCATAATGCAGATCAGCCTTACTGAATCGATATTTTTTATGCCCCCTTTTAAAAAAAAGAGGGTTAATTGTTTTTGACCTGTCTGTATGTCTGTCATTCTGTCCCAAAACTTTAACCTTGGTTAAAGTTTAGTCACATCTTTTTCAATATTGATGATAGCAACTTGATATTTGGCATTCATGTGTATCATGGAGCTGCACATTTTGAGTGGTGAAAGGTCAAGTTCAAGTTCAATGTCATCCTTCAAGGTCAAAGCTCAAAACAAATCAAAGCGGCGCAGTAGGGGGCATTGTGTTTCTGACAAACACATCTCTTTTTGTGATATATTATTGGATGGAAATTCAATATTGTACATCTGGTGGTTGTTGTGATCCTGTGAGCTATCTCACACCTTGTTTGGTTTCCTGTGAAGGTGTCGCATTCTCCCCCAACATCGGACCCCTATGGCCGCCCTCCCCCAGTGTCGGGCTACCCAGCACCAGATCCATATAGGTCTGAACGCAGGTGAGTCACCAGTATATCTAGTCACTTGTTATTTCAAGTATTTATTGAGTTAATATATACAGAGGCCCAATTAGTCATTTCTAAGAGNAACACAATTGCAAGTGTTTAAGTCTATAAGAACATATTATTGAAAATCATACAACAAAGTAGTGCGCTGTAGTCACACAGGGACATATATAGTTATCGAATTGTCCTTCTTTCTGCTAGTTTACCCTGTTTATTTTGCAGAGAATTACTCGGGAAGTATTGAAGGGATTCAAGTGAAACTTTACATTAGTTATAGACGGGTTTAAGAGGAAGTGCAGAGTGCAATTAACATAACTCTTTCTTCGAGATTTGTAGTTATGCCCTTTCTTCTAGTTTCGTGTGTGGAATATATCCCAAGTAAATGTATTTAAAAACTGTTTATATTGACAAAAGGATATTGAGAGAAAATTCAGTCCACACGAAACACACTTTCTTGTCAGTATTTTCGGAGTTATTGCCCTCTGCGTACTTAACATGTACTATTAAGTGGAGCATAAGTATTGAAAGTATTCAAATGAACCTTCATAAAATGATAGATGGGTTTCAGATTAAATAGTGGGCACAAGGACCATAACTCTCAGTTTGTTCAGAGTTTTTCCCCTTTGTTTATTTATCATGTGTGGCGCATTAATTCAAAAAGGGATTATGATAAAACTTAATATTTTGAGAAACAGTAGTGAGAGCAATTCAGGGTACAAGAACCATCACTATTTATTTAGTATTTCTGTAGCCACAGTCATTTGCTCTTTTTTTCAAGTTCTTCTTTGTGGAGAGGATACCTACATAATGTTATTGTCTTGAGTTATGCGTTACTCGGAAACTAGTGAATAGATTCAAATGACTTGATAAAGAACTCAGAGAGGAAGTGCATGAAAAAAGTATAATTACTCTTCTGTAATATTTGAAGAGCTATTTACTCTTGTTATTTTCTTGGACACTAAACTCCCTATATTATTGAAGATATTTAATGAAACTTAATAGCTCTATAGAGTGAAAGAACCATTTATTCTCTCTGAAATGTGTTTAGAGTTATCGCCCTTGGGTATTTTTCTTGTGCAAAGCACACTTTAATAGTGATATTTTATTGTGCAGTTCAAAACTCAGTAAAAGGGATTCACATTAAACTTCATATTATAGGAAACATTAAGGGGACGTGATGAAAACAATTACCATAACTGTTAATTGATATATACAGAGTTATTGCCCGTTGTTAAATGTTCATATATATTTTGTTATTATGCAACTTAATAGTTTTTTATGGTGGACCTGTGAAAAGAATCTCAAAGTACAAGAAGTATAACTCTTTCACTGATAAAAAGTTTGTGTTCTTTGTTATTTTTCTATTTCGCAGCATAACTTTATAAGTATGATGGGAACCTTACACACGCTCATATAATGATAAGGAACACTGAGATGCTGTACAGAGTACAACTATCATTACTGTTTATTCAGTATTTCAACGTCATTGTTCTTTGTTAATTTTCTGTTGTTTTTTTTTCAATAAATAAATAAAACTTGTCTGCTCTCCCCTACCTTGTAGATTGAAGTTAAACTTTTAAGTTAAAACAATTATAAAGGGGTATTGTCGCTTACAATGACAGTACTTATTAATAAAGTGTCTAAGGTTAGAGCAGCTACAGTTTTTTTTTTAAGCAACAGCTATTTTTTTTTATTATTCATATAAAACTGGCAAATTACTACTCAAAATCAATTTATTTTACTTAATTTTTTTGCTGACAAGCAGTTAAAAGTATGAACCTGTTAAAAAAAGTCAGAACAAGTAGAACGCTTAAAGGTATGCAAATGATGACACGGTCAGCAAAATAATTAAATCTTTTTTGTTCCTTGTAATTCTATAGGCATAATAATCATCATCATCTAGAGAAAATCAAAGACCAAAATATGTTCATGATTTTAATACAATGGATGACAGTACTGACAGTACAAAACAGTTACTGTTAGTTTGAAATTGTACAATGTTTGCAGAAAAATTATTAACCAAAATTAATGTAGGAGCAACCAAATATTTAGTGTAAATTCAACCTCATAACATTTGACTCCATGATATTGAATTTCCTTAACATTGCTGTACAAAAACTTTTGCAAATGTAAAATTGTACAAAACAGTAACAGTAAGTTTGACATTTAACAAAATTTGCAGAAAAGCGTTAAGTTGCAATCCAAAATGCACTTTAAATTTAACCTCCTTACATTTGACTCCAACATATTGAATTTCCTGAAAATTGTTGTACAAAAACTAAGGCAATTGTGGCAAAGTAAAGAGATACAAACATGTTAAGACATATCTTCAGACGTTACAACAGTGCAAAACACATTTATAAAAAAAGTGCCTATTTTAAAACAAACACAACGTAATCAGACATGCTTATCGCAACACGACCGATTGCATGGGAACACACATGATGAGGATGACAATGATGACGACAACAATACTCGGCACTCATAAGTTATATGTACACTTTACAAAAATGAGCCGCGTTTTGGAAAAAACTGGGCTTAATACATGTGCGTAAAGTCCGCACAGGCTAATCAGGGACGACACTTTCGGCCTAAACTGGATTTTCGTTTAGAAAAGACTTCCTAAAAAACAAAAATATCCATAAAAGCGAAAATTGTCATCGCTGATCGCTGCGGGCTGCACAGGCTTATCTGGGACGACATTTCACATACATGCATTAAGTTAAGTTTTCACAACTGTTTCACTTTCACTCTCAAGTTCCACTGCTGCATGTGACAGTTCAGTTGTATTGACTGGGAACATCAACATCAACATTAAATGAAGCTGCCACAAAAATCGCCACCAAACCACTGAGATACTTGTTTTCTGTAACTCGCTTTAGTTGAAGTTGAAATCAAACATTAAAGTTCACAGAAAACTATTTAAGTAATATGTTATACACCACAGCTCCTCAAAAATATGCAGCATGTTTTGATGGTGATAACAAATATCAGAAATTATGACTGCCTTTGTGAAATTAACATGAATTGTTTACTGTCACACAATGCCAAAAAGTGATATTTGATATGCTGGTAGAAAACATCCACAATGATGTTGTTCTGATATATCGTATATCTTTATAATTATTGCATATTGGGGAGAAAAATAATAGAAGCTTCATTATCTAATCAATAATTTTATAACCCAAAAACATTTTTATGACAAACATTTAAACTCTATTTCGTTACTATAAACGTTTGAAAAATTGATAGTATGATTTAAACTGAAATACATGTGCATGTAGTGTAGGCTTAACCCTTTGCATGCTGGGAAATTTGTCGTCTGCTAAAATGTCATCTGCTGAATTTCTAAAATTAGCATTTTCTTCGATTTTTTTCAAAGAATACTATCAGAATAGCAAAGAGTTTGGATCCTGATGAGACGCCACGTTCTGTGGCGTCTCATCTGGATCCAAACTGTTTGCAAAGGCCTTCAAAATCCGGTTCCAGCACTCAAAGGGTTAACACAACATTTATAAAGGCAATTAACACTTCAGAAACAATAGCTTGGTATAACCCCATTAATTTATTGTTATAAATTTAAAGCGGTAGACAAAATAACAATTAAGTAAGTTATGAGTAATAATGTAATAATGGACAAGTTTCTAGACAAAGCAAGCACAGCATTAAATAATGAATTTGCATTGCTTGTATTGCAAAGAATCGCTTGACAAGAACCTTCACCGCTGTATTACAAGAATCCGATCACCAGAACTGTTACTGTTGTAAAACAAGGACAGTCGAGAGTTATATCTCAATAATTCAATTGTAACCAGCACATTATGGCTGCCTTTCTTCTTGCCCCTTTGTGCTTATTTAATGGAACAAAGATGACTGGAAGTCTCAGGGGGACATAAATTTAATCAATTCAATGCAAGTTGATTTTACACTTTCATCATTCGCTCATTTACAAATTGTCCATCTGTTGACGAGAATTTGTCCCATTGTCAATAATTAAGATAAACTGTTGATAACATCTAGGAACCATAGAGTTCTGAAAAACGTGTAATGCACGTCTGCTATTGTTAGAGACATAAAACATCAAACATGTGTGATGTTTATCTTTATATAGCAATGACATCATGGCATGCAATTGTTTGCTTATATAATTCGTATCCTTACTTTTGTTTAACTTGTTATTATTCATAATAAATTTAATGCATGCCTCGTGATGAGACATGAAAAAATACTCTATTAAATTAAGAACAACAACACAGAAAAGGTAATGTCTGATTACTAAAACAGTAATGAAATTACAACAATTCTGCTTCGGCTAATTAGTGAAAATTAAATTAAACAAAGTCATGCATACTGTTGACATACTAATTAATTTATATAACAGTGCCCTGCCATGATATTTTGCAAAATACACAAATTCTTATTTTCAAAACTAAAATTAAATTCTTATTTTCAGAACTCTTATTATGTTAAATAGTGATAATTAAAGAACATCTGATCAATAAATCTTAATCTGTTAGCAACACTGTACTATCAGCAATTGATGGAAAGTATTGTAGTATATCTTTTGTAATTTTGTGTTTGCAGACCATAATAAAGGACTTAATGCACCATATTTCCATGCATACACTACCCATCAACAGTCCAGCATTAAAGTATTGTATCTTATACAGAAACATATATCTGATACAACAGTTTCACATCTAATCATGGCAATGCACTTTGACCTTAAATGTAGCCATTTGCTCACAAAATCCCACAATCAGGGTACCATCACAACCCTGACTGACCTTTAAACACACACCACACGCCATAATTAGATTCCGTAGAAGAAACCTTCAGTGGGTAAATATCCCCGAGGTTAAATCTTTTGTTCATGTGTTCACGCTTTTGTGACAATCAAATGAAATGAGCATGCTAGTGTGATCGGAATATTAATGAGGAATCTATAACCATAAGAAACACAAAGTTAAGAGTGGAACCCAGAGTGACAGATTGTACAAAGCAATTGTATTTTCTGGCTTTTCATAGGTTCTTTTGTATTTTACTAATGGCCTATAAAACAATATTCTGTATGAATATGACTTTTGGAGGGTAGCGAATCACTACCAGTACTGTTTAAGAAATCTATGTGACATTCGTAAGGTAATTAACAGTGATCATAGCACACAGATAATGCTAATGAAACCATTAATGCAAAATAGCTCCACTGTAAATAAGAAAAACTTAAAGCCAATCCAGAATTACATTATCATCTTTGCACTAGCCAATTAAGACATCAAGACATTAAAATCGTAGCTAGAACTACCAATAGAATAACTGAAGACGTTAGCGCAAAAGAAACAATGAAGCACAAACACTGAGTCAGCCTTTTGCTTCTCATTACTAAAAGGACAAGAGTATTTTAAGACTTTACAACTTACCAATTTAATTTCACATATCAATGACTTTATTGTATGGACAGGCCATAAAAGTCCCGCTACACCCTGGCTGAGTCTATATGAAGGTACCGGTCACTATATTGGGCAGCATCCCCTCTTACAAGTGCCCAGAACGACAGATGTCCATGCACACATCAGCAGGGGACTTTTATTCTTGATGTGCTGCCATAATTAGAGGGCATTGATACATTTGTGTGACAGTTTATTTCGGTATTGAAACTTACAGGTGATCCGTGTCCCCACTAGCCACTATGAGGTTGCGTAAGTTTTTGCTATTAACATTTAAATGTGGATATATAAATACGGGTAATGTCCTTACAGGGGATTACTTACTAAAAAAACTTAACTCTTATGAACATAGCCCCAATTTCTTGAAAAAAAATAACAGGCTTAGCTTAAGCTCACTTTTTTTCGTTTTGCAATAAAGTGTTCACAAATATTCAATTTAAAAATGTACAAGCATTTATTAAAAATTCCATGTGAAATTAACAATATAAATACTATTTCGTACAAAACTATAAAATTAAAATTCTTAATTATTTGAACCTTTGAAATAAG
The DNA here is from genome assembly GCA_007657795.1 of Dreissena rostriformis. Taxonomy (NCBI): domain Eukaryota; kingdom Metazoa; phylum Mollusca; class Bivalvia; order Myida; family Dreissenidae; genus Dreissena; species Dreissena rostriformis. The sequence goes on from VMBQ01000184.1 coordinate 332,177, forward strand.
TGACTTAAGCCAGATTTTCTAAAACCAGGCTAAGCCTTTTTCGGACTTAAAGGTACCTGGGTATTTTGGCCTTCTGAATGCAAAACTGCATTTGAGATACTGATAAAATGTTTCACTCGGTATAACTTTTTTACATATGGTAAAACATATTGTAAAATTAAATGTGTATCATGCTTATTCCTTTTATTTTGAAGGCATCAGTTGACCTAGATAGTCAAATAAAAATGAGAAATATATTAATTCATATAAATGAGAACAAAAAATGTCAACATTTACTTTTTTCATACCTGAATAATGCGACCATTAAATACTGTGAATTATGTTTTGTTTTGTTTTAATTATGAACAACGTAAAAACATTTTACATTTATTTTAACTTTTCTCGTGATAAATATTTAAAGAGCTATACTCTGTTTTCTGAAATGTAGTTTGGTGGTAACAAGGCTATCAAAAAACGTATCCAAATTGTGAGAAGCACAATCGATGCCTTGAAAGGAACAATACAGGTCTCTCAGCTGTTGTGTTCCCTGTAACACCATGACAGATGCTCCATTCCATGGAAACCTTTGTCACAAGGCCATAGGTAAACTAAGGTCACAGGTCATCCAAGGTCGACTGCTGTTTGATTGCAGAGCACTTTGGGTGTTTGATTCCAGACCTTTTCATTGTGAAATCTCTGGGTACGGCAACTGATATTAACCTTATCAGTATTATTAAAGCCAAGCAATTAAGCAATTCAATCCAGAACTGGTGGGTGTTATTAGCCAATACAATAAATACATCAAATAAATGAGTTTACTATTAACTATATATTTATGATGCTTGTTATCCTATAGACAACAAAACCTGACTTATGCTTTTGCAACCGTATCCAACAATTACATTTAAATGCTGCAAATGAGTGACAGTAGTTTTTCACTTTTTGAAATTATTATTTTCAGTTTATCCTATTAACACAGAAGATACTCTTAGCCATTTCCTTTCCCTTTTTTATAAAGTACCCGCAAAAGGCACTTTCCCAATCGAGTAAAATTTACAAAATGCACAATTGTCGTCCGAATTAAAAAAAAAAGATTTCGCGATGCGAATGTTCCCAATTTCAGGGTTCTTTGCACTTTTGTTTCCAATATTTGCGATATCGGTACTTATCCGAATTGGGCAAAAAAATCACTGACTACACTTGCAGATGATCCATTTATTGCAACAAAACTTCTTAAATTACAGTATTCTCATCCTGATTTAGTATTACCCAACAAGTATCAATTTCGTTCAGCAACAATCAAGTTTAATTTTTGTGTAAACAGAACTTCATGACTTTACGTCAATATTTTAAGGTGTCACGAGACTGAAAAAGGCTGGTCAAAAAAACCAAGCACAAGGCACAAGTTCGAAGCCATCATGCATATGAAACGCAAGCCATCTCAAGTGCCAATTACTCTTGCCCAGACCTATGTCATGAAATTCTGCTCAATAAATCCCATTATTACTGGCTCATTTTTTATAAAGAAGTCATTTGTAACTGTAGTCTAAAGACAAAAATGTCAAAACATATTTGCCCTCAAATCCCGAACAGGCGCCTGACAAACTCTGAAACTTAAGCCAATTATTCTGGCCAATCGACTAACAATGTGAGAACTTCTTCATCGATGACTACCAACGTCCCCCCTTTTTTCCGATTGTAATACCCTTTATACCCCATGAATGACATATAAACAAATGAACAATTTATGGCTTCTTTAATTGCTATCAATCATTTCTTGGGGAGAAGAATTATAATTATTTGAGAGCACATGAGCTATTTTCTTTGACAGGGCTGGGGGTGTATTGTGCTGCAAATTCGTCATCGCTCGAAAACAAAGACGCTGGGAGTTTTTTGGATAACACACCGCCACGACAGGGTATCAGTGCGCCAGCATTCTAGACTGGGTATTGCAGTCGAGCACTGTAGAACACAAAACAATTTGTAGATGCTGTAACCATGGTAACATCAACGTCTGATATCCTGCTACATGTTGGTAGTGCAACATATTAGCAATATTTTACAGCAGATTTACGTGCAATATCACTTGTATCGTTGTAATTTAGAAGCTGTTTCACTATCCATTACTACTGTTGATGATTGTTACAAACTTGCAAAAGTGGGGGTTTTTTTTCAAAAAGAAAAATAATTGAGAAAACAACCAGTCATTGTCTCTGTTGTCGGAAAATTATTGAGCATAAACAAATATATTATTTAAAATTTACACAAAATATATTTACCAACAAAAATGTATTACGCACAATTTACACGAACATATATTTTAAATTTTATTTTATTTTTAGTATTAATTCTTTAAGCTGCTTAAACTCATTACAAAAGGAAGATGAACTTATCACATCCGAACTGAAGTCAGACTATGTTCAGTCCAAGAAATAGATGCATGACCAGCATGGAAAGCCAATTAGCGAAGGTGCAAAGTTCAACAAAAATTGCTTTTAAGTGTCAGTAGGGATCATACACAGGAGATGTCAAGAAAATACGACATCATATTCCCAGACAGTTGACACTGTAATTGCTACAACAGCTGAGTGACCTGATGGAGCCAATGTGGAACCCATAGTGAGATAATGGCCCCCATCCATAGCCATTTACAGCATTTTAAAAGTCAACAAATCTTTGAAATCTTTTGGAAAGATCACAACAATTGCAGACAATTGACATCTAATGGGGTATTTATTATACACCTGTGCCACCAGTGAAGGTCCATAAGTATCATCAGACACATGTGCCATGGAGGTCCATTAGTATCAGACACATGTGCCATGGAGGTCCATTAGTATCATCATACTTATGTGCCATGGAGGTCCATTAGTGTAAGACACATGTGCCATGGATGTCCATTAGTATCATCAGACACATGTGCCATGGAGGTCCATAAGTATCAGTCAGACACATGTGCCATGGAGGTCCATTAGTATCATCATACACATGTGCCATGGAGGTCCATCAGTATCAGTCAGACAAATGTGCCATGGAGGTCCATTACTGCCAAATATAATTACTTTCCATTTTTGTTATGCAACATAACGTCTCCATACCAGGCATAAGTGTGTCATGTTCTGAGAAAACCTGGCAAAATGCATGTGCGTAAAGTGTCGTCCCAGATTAGCTAATCAGGGACGACACTGTCAGCCTAAACTGGATTTTCGCTAAGAAAAAATCATTTAAACGAAATATTCCACTGCACAGGCTAATCTGGGATGACAATTTACGCACAAGAATGATGCCTAGTTTTCTCAGAACACGACACAAGTAAACATGTATAGTAGACAAAATATCACCATTTCTTATGCATTTATCCAGAATGTATTACATTATAATTAAGTGAGACGTAAACAAATATGAATATGAAATTAATTGAGGCATTCACCAACACATAATACGAAATTAAAGACTGTAAAATAAACAGCATAACAGAATAAGCCGATTATCCGATTATAACCGATTATCGTATCGGTTTGTCTGTCCGATTATGTCGATTAATCGACTAGCAAATTTCAACCGATATGCCCATCACTTTCCATTAGTATCATCAGACACATGTGCCATGGTGGTCATTAGTATCAGTCAGACACATGTGCCATAACGATCCATAAGTATCATCAGACACATGTGCCATAACGATCCATTAGTATCATCAGACACATGTGCCATAACGATCCATTAGTATCATCAGACACATGTGCCATGCAGGTCCATTAGTATCAGACACATGTGCCATGGAGGTCCATTAGTATCATCATACACATGTGCCATGGTGGTCCATAAGTATCAAAAGACACATGTGCCATGGAGATCCATTAGTATCATCATACACATGTTCCATGGAGGTCCATAAGTATCATCATACACATGTACCATGGAGGTCTTTTAGTATCATCAGACACATGTGCCATGGAGGTCAATTAGTATCATCATATACATGTACCATGGAGGTCCATTAGTATCAGCATACACATGTGCCATGGAGGTCCATTACTATCAGCATACACATGTGCCATGGAGGTCCATTAGTATCATCAGACACATGTGCCATGGAGGTCCATTAGTATCAGTCAGACACATGTACCATGGAGGTCTATTAGTATCATCAGACACATGTGCCATGAAGATCCATTAGTATCAGCCAGACACAAGCGCCATGGAGGTCCATTAGTATCAGTCAGACACATGTGTCATGGAGGTCCATTAGTATCAGTCAGACACATGTGTCATGGAGGTCCATTAGTATCGGTCAGACACATGTGTCATGAAGGTCCATTAGTATCATCAGACAAATGTGACGTGGAGGCCCATTAGTATCATCAGACACATGTGCCGTGGAGGTCCATTAGTATCATCAGACACATGTGCCTTGAAGTTCCATTAGTATCATCAGACAAATGTGTCATTGAGGTCTATAAGTAACAGACACATGGTGCCATGGAGGTTATTACCTGTAATTTCTAATAACAAAGATGTATAAATAATTATGGACAAAATGCTGGTCAGTTTAGGGGTTTAGCGTACGACCTAACATGAAGCATTTGTGTAACATTGATCCTTGATGTGAATCGTATGACCTTACATGAAGTATATAGTTTGACGTTGACCTTAACCCTAGACATAAACCTTGACCTTAACCCTAGACATGAATTTAACATATGACACACAGCAATAAAGAACATGTAGAAGAATTATGGAAGGTTATTTCAAAATCCACTGATACACAGTAAAATAATGGATAAATAATAAATATTTCTACAAATGTGTGACCTTTGATGTGTGACCTTGACTTTGGTCGAAAACACATAGGTCTAGCACTGCCTAATAATTGAGAAGAATTACATCAGGACATTTTGAGAATCCATTTTAGTATGGTAGAATCCTTACCAAATAAGGCATATTTAACCAAAATGTATAATTGTGATCTTTGTGTGTGACCATGACCCTAGCAACCTGGATCTTATATTTGACACTCAACTTGATAATGGAGAACAATTGTGGACAGTAACTACAGAATCCCTTGATGCATAGTAAAGAAACGACTAAATCATGAATAATTCATCAAATTTGTGACCTTTGACCTCAATGCGTGACCTTGACCTGAGCCCCTAGGATTATGGGTGTTGAATGTGAAGCCCTCCCCCCAGGTGATTGAGAACAACTGTGGCAAGTGTCATGACTCTGGCTCACGTGTTAATGGAGATAAAGCTCAAAGCTTATATTAAAAAGCATTTTTTCGAGATACAAAGGGCCATAACTCCGTTATTAACAGATGGTGTACAATGCCATTTGGCTCGCATCATCCTCTTATCCATATATATCCGTATACCAAGTTTAAATGAAATCCGCCAAAGCACTTCCAAGATATGGCTCCGGACACAAAAATGCCGGACGGACAGAAGGACGGACGGAAAGACAGACGGACGGACAACGCCAAAACAATATCCCTTCGCCTATGGCGGGGGATAACAAACCTTTGAACATACATACACATTATTACAGTATTAATCTGGTGAATAATATTTGTTTTCAATGTTTTTAAAGGAGCAATTATGTGATATGAGATAAACATTCATTGCGACGATTGTAAAATGCTCACAATTAATTTAAATCATTCAGATAAAAACATATGTTGAGAAACACCAGAATAAAAATTCCCTTATTATTTTTGAAAGTCCACGCCACCACCACAACCGAAAACAGAACATACCAATGTGGACCTCTCCTATTGCGCAACAAATCTGCATTAAATAAGAGCGATGCACAGTGAAAAAAAAAACTTAATTATCAATTGCAACTGATGATGCAGGCTTCAAACGCCAATAAAACCCGTTGTTTCTTGGTCCAGACCTGATCTACCATCATGCAGGGAGCATGTTAATCTTGCAAGCTATGTCATCATTATGCAAATATGCCTACCCAAGCGCATGCTACAAGCATCAAGTTACTGGCTTTATTTCCCATAATTTTGGTAGTTTTTCTGGTCACACTCCCGAACATCAATTATAAAACAAATTGCATAAAATACTTGCCGACCATTATTGAATGTGCAGAAAATGCAGAAAAATCCCTCGCATTTTGCCATGTTTTTTTATTGAATTATTCAAAGCAGGACATTGCACAGGCTTAATCTGCTTCAGTTATTGACTGCCATAAATTGGCTTCTCAATAAAGCCATATTTGTACATTTAGTAAAATATATAAAAATAAAATACTATATTTTTAAAAATCGCCAATCATGAAACTCTTTTGAGATTTTATCGCCATTTGTGACAATGGGGATCGACAGCGGGAACCCTGCTTTTTATTCATTTGCTGTACATACTGTTTATCCATATACTGTATTTGCTATTTATATAAATCGTGCATATACTTTTTATATGTATACTGTAAAAACTTTAAATCCATATAATTAATATACTTTGTATTTATAAACTGTATATAATTTGTATCCATATACTGTAAATACTTGTTATCCGTTTACTGTAAATACTTGATATCCATTTACTGTATTCACTTTGTACCCATATAGCGTATATACTTTTTATCCATATACTGTATCTTCTAATATGTCTTAAATACTAAATATAAAGGTGCTTATTCTGATGGCAACAAATTCTAAAAAAAAAACTTAATATAGCAGTGCTTATTCTTATGACAAAAAACTTCATGTCAGTTTCTATTATGGAATATTTAACGTTTGACAGTCCATCTTATGTGTGTTCAATGCAAGACACCATTCAAATTTTCTGGGAGGTGCGTGTTTTATGACTTACAGTTTTTTGGCACCCACATCAAAGTTTGAATATTAATTGGTGCTAAGAAAATAATGAAACACATGTGATTACAAAATCACAATACGAAACAGTATTGGACTGGTTAAATAATTTAAAACAAAGGCAAAATAAAATTCATTCAAATTATAATTTATCAGAGGTTTATATGAATTATACGTGAAAATACCATTTCCCATTTTGTCATACTGGTGTAGAATAAATAAAGAATTGTTTGTAATGATAACAGCCAAAAGGAGTGAGGTTCATGAATACGAATATAAAATTATTTGTAACATACAAATCTCAATATATACCTTGGTTTTCAAAACTTAAATTATGTTCAATATGAATGTCAAATGAAGCTGGAAGGAGATTTCCCACACTAATTTTGCCAATACTTCCTCAATGAATCTTCAGTCTTTGTGCATGTTTGTTTTTTTACTACAAGCAAGTAGTGTTCATAAATATTTCTGATCTCTCTTTCTTTAACTGTTGATAACAAATAATTGATGTGCAATTTGCAATTATGCATAGCATTTGTGGAATATTTGTGGTGAACTTAGCAATATTAATGTATTTGCACTGTAGTGTTATATATCATCAAATGCTTTGCACAATAACATAATGAGATACTTGTACATCTTGATGTAGGATTTTATAGTTTTTGAAATATAGAAATATAAAACTATTTGTACTCTTGTTCAATAATAAAAATTGTAAACAAATAATATTTCAGCAATTCTAAAGCAAAGTGTGTCTTCATATGTATTTGAACCAAATACATTGTAACCAACTTTCATTTGTATTTCAGGGTAATTTTGGTATAATGGGTTAAAAAATACATAATAATTATATTGAAAAGACAATTATCAAAACAATTAGTTGCCCGAAAATGACATTATGTGTGGGTGTAAAAGAAAAAAAAAATGTTTTTTGAGATTAACAAAGAGAGTGAGAGATTTGTCAACATGAAATACAAATATTTCTAAAGATAAAAGTAAAATACACATTCATATCTTATATTTTGCCATCAAAGCAGAAAGATAACTAATTTGAGACATAACAATAGCTACACAATAAAGTGATTAACTCATTTTGGGAGAAAATCAACAAATTTCAAAGCCAGAGAGCAACACATAACGCACAATGGAAGCACAACTTGTCATTAATTATTTTAATGATTCAACACATTATCGTCTTCAAAATCCCTTCATGACATCTTAAGGATTTCTTCAACACCCCATTGTTCAACAGTACAATAAACGAAACTTATTTTGTCTCCATATTCAAAAACTACGAAATATGGAAATCTTGTGTTCGCGAGGCATGAAAACAATATAATTTCTCACATGAGAAACAAAATGCGATAAAGCGATGCACAAAATAGTGCCAGTTAGGCAGTTTTAAAAGATAAATTGTGTTATAAATTCTAGCGAGCTCTTTGTTTGAAGGAGAGAAAAGTATTTGGCAGCTCCTCTTTTGTGAAGAGTCCAAAACGCATACAAATCATCGTCGCCTGAGCCATCCAAACAGGAAGTTGACAGTTATCCATGCCCGAAGCAGACGACATCCATGGATATTTCCCATAATTCACCATGTTTACGCATAGCAGCAGCCCTTCCTGTTTAACTGATATTTGATATTCTTAGCCAACAGTTCAACAGAGTGTTAATGCTTTTTAACAAAAGGCCAAACAGTGATAGTTATTGAAAATTTAAATTTCACTTAAAGGACGTTAATGTATAATTAATTAATTAATATAAACAGGGGACAAAATTGTCACAAAACAAGGTTTTCAATAAACAAAAAAGTCTGATAAAGGGAGACAACTGCACCTCAGAATGTGCATTGCTACTGATTGTTCATCACAATAACCCCCCTTGTTTCAAAATCAATCTGTTTTTCGACCACGTGACCTAGTTTCTGACCCGGCATGACCCATATTCGAAATTGACCTAGATATTGTTTAGATACAACTTCTGACCAAGTTTCGTAAAGATCGGATGAAAACTATTTGAATTAGAGAGCGGACAACATNAAGCGCAAAACAATGCAAGAAATAAGCGCAAAGCAATGCAAGAAATAAGCGCAAAGCAATGCAAGAAATAAGCGAAAAGCAATGCAAGAAATAAGCGCAAAACAATGCAAGAAATAAGCGCAAAGCAATGCAAGAAATAAGCGCAAAGCAATGCAAGAAATAAGCGAAAAGCAATGCAAGAAATAAGCGCAAAACAATGCAAGAAATAAGCGCAAAGCAATGCAAGAAATAAGCGCAAAGCAATGCAAGAAATAAGCGAAAAGCAATGCAAGAAATAAGCGCAAAACAATGCAAGAAATAAGCGCAAAGCAATGCAAGAAATAAGCGCAAAGCAATGCAAGAAATAAGCGAAAAGCAATGCAAGAAATAAGCGCAAAACAATGCAAGAAATAAGCGCAAAGCAATGCAAGAAATAAGCGCAAAGCAATGCAAGAAATAAGCGAAAAGCAATGCAAGAAATAAGCGCAAAACAATGCAAGAAATAAGCGCAAAGCAATGCAAGAAATAAGCGCAAAGCAATGCAAGAAATAAGCGAAAAGCAATGCAAGAAATAAGCGCAAAACAATGCAAGAAATAAGCGCAAAGCAATGCAAGAAATAAGCGCAAAGCAATGCAAGAAATAAGCGAAAAGCAATGCAAGAAATAAGCGCAAAACAATGCAAGAAATAAGCGCAAAGCAATGCAAGAAATAAGCGCAAAGCAATGCAAGAAATAAGCGAAAAGCAATGCAAGAAATAAGCGCAAAACAATGCAAGAAATAAGCGCAAAGCAATGCAAGAAATAAGCGCAAAGCAATGCAAGAAATAAGCGAAAAGCAATGCAAGAAATAAGCGCAAAACAATGCAAGAAATAAGCGCAAAGCAATGCAAGAAATAAGCGCAAAGCAATGCAAGAAATAAGCGAAAAGCAATGCAAGAAATAAGCGCAAAACAATGCAAGAAATAAGCGCAAAGCAATGCAAGAAATAAGCGCAAAGCAATGCAAGAAATAAGCGAAAAGCAATGCAAGAAATAAGCGCAAAACAATGCAAGAAATAAGCGCAAAGCAATGCAAGAAATAAGCGCAAAGCAATGCAAGAAATAAGCGAAAAGCAATGCAAGAAATAAGCGCAAAACAATGCAAGAAATAAGCGCAAAGCAATGCAAGAAATAAGCGCAAAGCAATGCAAGAAATAAGCGAAAAGCAATGCAAGAAATAAGCGCAAAACAATGCAAGAAATAAGCGCAAAGCAATGCAAGAAATAAGCGCAAAGCAATGCAAGAAATAAGCGAAAAGCAATGCAAGAAATAAGCGCAAAACAATGCAAGAAATAAGCGCAAAGCAATGCAAGAAATAAGCGCAAAGCAATGCAAGAAATAAGCGAAAAGCAATGCAAGAAATAAGCGCAAAACAATGCAAGAAATAAGCGCAAAGCAATGCAAGAAATAAGCGCAAAGCAATGCAAGAAATAAGCGAAAAGCAATGCAAGAAATAAGCGCAAAACAATGCAAGAAATAAGCGCAAAGCAATGCAAGAAATAAGCGCAAAGCAATGCAAGAAATAAGCGAAAAGCAATGCAAGAAATAAGCGCAAAACAATGCAAGAAATAAGCGCAAAGCAATGCAAGAAATAAGCGCAAAGCAATGCAAGAAATAAGCGAAAAGCAATGCAAGAAATAAGCGCAAAACAATGCAAGAAATAAGCGCAAAGCAATGCAAGAAATAAGCGCAAAGCAATGCAAGAAATAAGCGAAAAGCAATGCAAGAAATAAGCGCAAAACAATGCAAGAAATAAGCGCAAAGCAATGCAAGAAATAAGCGCAAAGCAATGCAAGAAATAAGCGAAAAGCAATGCAAGAAATAAGCGCAAAACAATGCAAGAAATAAGCGCAAAGCAATGCAAGAAATAAGCGCAAAGCAATGCAAGAAATAAGCGAAAAGCAATGCAAGAAATAAGCGCAAAACAATGCAAGAAATAAGCGCAAAGCAATGCAAGAAATAAGCGCAAAGCAATGCAAGAAATAAGCGAAAAGCAATGCAAGAAATAAGCGCAAAACAATGCAAGAAATAAGCGCAAAGCAATGCAAGAAATAAGCGCAAAGCAATGCAAGAAATAAGCGAAAAGCAATGCAAGAAATAAGCGCAAAACAATGCAAGAAATAAGCGCAAAGCAATGCAAGAAATAAGCGCAAAGCAATGCAAGAAATAAGCGAAAAGCAATGCAAGAAATAAGCGCAAAACAATGCAAGAAATAAGCGCAAAGCAATGCAAGAAATAAGCGCAAAGCAATGCAAGAAATAAGCGAAAAGCAATGCAAGAAATAAGCGCAAAACAATGCAAGAAATAAGCGCAAAGCAATGCAAGAAATAAGCGCAAAGCAATGCAAGAAATAAGCGAAAAGCAATGCAAGAAATAAGCGCAAAACAATGCAAGAAATAAGCGCAAAGCAATGCAAGAAATAAGCGCAAAGCAATGCAAGAAATAAGCGAAAAGCAATGCAAGAAATAAGCGCAAAACAATGCAAGAAATAAGCGCAAAGCAATGCAAGAAATAAGCGCAAAGCAATGCAAGAAATAAGCGAAAAGCAATGCAAGAAATAAGCGCAAAACAATGCAAGAAATAAGCGCAAAGCAATGCAAGAAATAAGCGCAAAGCAATGCAAGAAATAAGCGAAAAGCAATGCAAGAAATAAGCGCAAAACAATGCAAGAAATAAGCGCAAAGCAATGCAAGAAATAAGCGCAAAGCAATGCAAGAAATAAGCGAAAAGCAATGCAAGAAATAAGCGCAAAACAATGCAAGAAATAAGCGCAAAGCAATGCAAGAAATAAGCGCAAAGCAATGCAAGAAATAAGCGAAAAGCAATGCAAGAAATAAGCGCAAAACAATGCAAGAAATAAGCGCAAAGCAATGCAAGAAATAAGCGCAAAGCAATGCAAGAAATAAGCGAAAAGCAATGCAAGAAATAAGCGCAAAACAATGCAAGAAATAAGCGCAAAGCAATGCAAGAAATAAGCGCAAAGCAATGCAAGAAATAAGCGAAAAGCAATGCAAGAAATAAGCGCAAAACAATGCAAGAAATAAGCGCAAAGCAATGCAAGAAATAAGCGCAAAGCAATGCAAGAAATAAGCGAAAAGCAATGCAAGAAATAAGCGCAAAACAATGCAAGAAATAAGCGCAAAGCAATGCAAGAAATAAGCGCAAAGCAATGCAAGAAATAAGCGAAAAGCAATGCAAGAAATAAGCGCAAAACAATGCAAGAAATAAGCGCAAAGCAATGCAAGAAATAAGCGCAAAGCAATGCAAGAAATAAGCGAAAAGCAATGCAAGAAATAAGCGCAAAACAATGCAAGAAATAAGCGCAAAGCAATGCAAGAAATAAGCGCAAAGCAATGCAAGAAATAAGCGAAAAGCAATGCAAGAAATAAGCGCAAAACAATGCAAGAAATAAGCGCAAAGCAATGCAAGAAATAAGCGCAAAGCAATGCAAGAAATAAGCGAAAAGCAATGCAAGAAATAAGCGCAAAACAATGCAAGAAATAAGCGCAAAGCAATGCAAGAAATAAGCGCAAAGCAATGCAAGAAATAAGCGAAAAGCAATGCAAGAAATAAGCGCAAAACAATGCAAGAAATAAGCGCAAAGCAATGCAAGAAATAAGCGCAAAGCAATGCAAGAAATAAGCGAAAAGCAATGCAAGAAATAAGCGCAAAACAATGCAAGAAATAAGCGCAAAGCAATGCAAGAAATAAGCGCAAAGCAATGCAAGAAATAAGCGAAAAGCAATGCAAGAAATAAGCGCAAAACAATGCAAGAAATAAGCGCAAAGCAATGCAAGAAATAAGCGCAAAGCAATGCAAGAAATAAGCGAAAAGCAATGCAAGAAATAAGCGCAAAACAATGCAAGAAATAAGCGCAAAGCAATGCAAGAAATAAGCGCAAAGCAATGCAAGAAATAAGCGAAAAGCAATGCAAGAAATAAGCGCAAAACAATGCAAGAAATAAGCGCAAAGCAATGCAAGAAATAAGCGCAAAGCAATGCAAGAAATAAGCGAAAAGCAATGCAAGAAATAAGCGCAAAACAATGCAAGAAATAAGCGCAAAGCAATGCAAGAAATAAGCGCAAAGCAATGCAAGAAATAAGCGAAAAGCAATGCAAGAAATAAGCGCAAAACAATGCAAGAAATAAGCGCAAAGCAATGCAAGAAATAAGCGCAAAGCAATGCAAGAAATAAGCGAAAAGCAATGCAAGAAATAAGCGCAAAACAATGCAAGAAATAAGCGCAAAGCAATGCAAGAAATAAGCGCAAAGCAATGCAAGAAATAAGCGAAAAGCAATGCAAGAAATAAGCGCAAAACAATGCAAGAAATAAGCGCAAAGCAATGCAAGAAATAAGCGCAAAGCAATGCAAGAAATAAGCGAAAAGCAATGCAAGAAATAAGCGCAAAACAATGCAAGAAATAAGCGCAAAGCAATGCAAGAAATAAGCGCAAAGCAATGCAAGAAATAAGCGAAAAGCAATGCAAGAAATAAGCGCAAAACAATGCAAGAAATAAGCGCAAAGCAATGCAAGAAATAAGCGCAAAGCAATGCAAGAAATAAGCGAAAAGCAATGCAAGAAATAAGCGCAAAACAATGCAAGAAATAAGCGCAAAGCAATGCAAGAAATAAGCGCAAAGCAATGCAAGAAATAAGCGAAAAGCAATGCAAGAAATAAGCGCAAAACAATGCAAGAAATAAGCGCAAAGCAATGCAAGAAATAAGCGCAAAGCAATGCAAGAAATAAGCGAAAAGCAATGCAAGAAATAAGCGCAAAACAATGCAAGAAATAAGCGCAAAGCAATGCAAGAAATAAGCGCAAAGCAATGCAAGAAATAAGCGAAAAGCAATGCAAGAAATAAGCGCAAAACAATGCAAGAAATAAGCGCAAAGCAATGCAAGAAATAAGCGCAAAGCAATGCAAGAAATAAGCGAAAAGCAATGCAAGAAATAAGCGCAAAACAATGCAAGAAATAAGCGCAAAGCAATGCAAGAAATAAGCGCAAAGCAATGCAAGAAATAAGCGAAAAGCAATGCAAGAAATAAGCGCAAAACAATGCAAGAAATAAGCGCAAAGCAATGCAAGAAATAAGCGCAAAGCAATGCAAGAAATAAGCGAAAAGCAATGCAAGAAATAAGCGCAAAACAATGCAAGAAATAAGCGCAAAGCAATGCAAGAAATAAGCGCAAAGCAATGCAAGAAATAAGCGAAAAGCAATGCAAGAAATAAGCGCAAAACAATGCAAGAAATAAGCGCAAAGCAATGCAAGAAATAAGCGCAAAGCAATGCAAGAAATAAGCGAAAAGCAATGCAAGAAATAAGCGCAAAACAATGCAAGAAATAAGCGCAAAGCAATGCAAGAAATAAGCGCAAAGCAATGCAAGAAATAAGCGAAAAGCAATGCAAGAAATAAGCGCAAAACAATGCAAGAAATAAGCGCAAAGCAATGCAAGAAATAAGCGCAAAGCAATGCAAGAAATAAGCGAAAAGCAATGCAAGAAATAAGCGCAAAACAATGCAAGAAATAAGCGCAAAGCAATGCAAGAAATAAGCGCAAAGCAATGCAAGAAATAAGCGAAAAGCAATGCAAGAAATAAGCGCAAAACAATGCAAGAAATAAGCGCAAAGCAATGCAAGAAATAAGCGCAAAGCAATGCAAGAAATAAGCGAAAAGCAATGCAAGAAATAAGCGCAAAACAATGCAAGAAATAAGCGCAAAGCAATGCAAGAAATAAGCGCAAAGCAATGCAAGAAATAAGTGCAAAGCAATGCAAGAAATAAGCGCAAAACTATTCAAGAAATAAGCGCAAAGCAATGCAAGAAATTATCACAAACCAAATGAAGAAGTCAGTGCCAAGAAACGAAATACATGTCATCACAAGCAAATAGGTAAGAAATAACGGTAACACAAACGGAAGAAATAAGAGCCAAGAATTGTAAACTATATCAGTTTCAATCTTGAAAAATGGGGTTTAATGTATATGCGAAAAGTGTCGTCCCAGATAAGCCGGTGCAGTCCGCACAGGCTAATCATGGACGACACTTTCCGCCTTTACTGGATTTTCGCTAAGAAGAGACTTCCTTTAAACGAAAAATACCATAAAAGCGGAAATTGTCGTCCCTGGTTAGCCGGAGCGGAACGCACAGGCTAATCTTAAACGACATTTCACGCAGATGCATTAAGCCCCGTTTTCCCAGAGCGCGACTCAAATATATAAGACCGCATTTGCGCATTGATCAACACGGTTCCGTTGGCAGTTCACAGATGATTCACGTCCGTATTGGGCTTCCAGATTATCACCGTTCGCACTTGATAAATGCTCGCACAGCCGATTTACAGCGTCTCTTATAGTCATTTACCAATCTTGCCGGCGATAAACAATGGACTGGAAAATGACGCGAGCTTGTTATTTGCGTAATCATTGGGGAAAACTACTACGGGAACGGTGTCCCCGCGATTCCCCGCACAACGTATTAACGTATTTTAGACGCTGCCAGAAAAGGCAATTCGGAAACCAATGGTTTCTGATTGATCATAATAACGGGTTGCGCAAGATGTGTATATTTAAACCAACTCAGCGTTCCACTCATGGCATTGTTTATTCAGGGTTAGGGCTCGTAACGAACTCCACACACGACAGACCCGGCGTTATCCTGCGCCGTGTTTGACTTTTCGAGGAAAGGAGTTGTCACTCAACTGTTGACGGATGGCATAGATGCGCCGTAATTCAGATATTATGCCGAATTATACTCGTAAATAAAATAACGTATTATTTAGGCATAGTGTTGAAAAAAATAATGTGAGATATAATTGGTATTTTTACTGTTTTTATTATAGTTTTTGTATTCGTGCTTTGACAGGGAATGTTTTATAGTAAATTGCCTAGGCAAATGGATTTGCCTGTCGGGTATTTTATGTTGGAGTAGAAAATAAGGTCCGTATGGTCAAAAAGTATAGCAATGCATTGGGAATACTGTTACGCACAACATGCATGTTTGGATGGCAATGCATATATCCAAATTAACACAAACAAATGAGATCTTTTCCGTCAAAACCATTGAAGAGAATGAAAATGTATGTTTTAATATTCGCCAGTTAATTCATTCATCGTACATGTATTTTATTCTCAGTTACCTATATGTAAGACAATTAATAGCGAACACTAAACATAGATTACACTGAAGGCTCTCTGTGTCAATTTTTGCTGTTTTTATTCTATTTGCTTTTACGCAAATTGACTTTAGTAATACCGCATTTCAAAATCACGGGGGAAACGGTTGTCTTCTTCCAAGCCTTCCTTGATTTTTGGCAGACGAAATAGATATTTAATATAGGATTTTGTGATTCATACAATTTTTCACTTAGAAACTGTTTTCTAACAGTTTCTTCCAAGAATATTGCTTACACAATTGTAAGTGAATTTTTCTTAGACCGTTTTACGTGCAAAAACGTTCTTAGAAACTTAAACAAATTTCGTTCGTAAAACAATTCTGTTCTTGGCAAAAGCGAGTTCTTTTACAGATTTAATGGCTGCTTCTTTGACAAACAAGATTTTTTTATGCAAATACGCGATTGTAATGTGTTTCAAAACTTCAAGCAGAATGTTTTAATTGTATATTTGACGTTACACTTGCTTCTGCGTAGAAGTCAATAATATCTCGCCCATACGTAACAAGTAAAGTAGAGTTTTAATTTGCATCGAATTTCATGGATTCGCGCAAATTCCGGACGAGTGTTGTGTCTGTAAAATATCCAATTGAAAGCAGTAAATGTATCAAGTCGGAAAAGAAAACGGATGGTTGCATAATAATATGTGTGGAATAATGTAATTCTACATATATATTTCATAGTTATGTTATTGTGTTACCATTTGCCTTCGTCACGATTTGGATTTCTAAAAATAGAAAATTTTACTTGGAAAAAATAACATACTTCATCCTGATGTTTTACAATGGTTTAAGTCATACCCTTCTGACAGGCAACAACTTGTTGATGTATCTGGTTCTTTCTCTTCTGGTGCTAAGGTTACTTGCGGTGTTCCCCAGGGATCCATCTTGGGGCCACTACTGTTCTTAATATATGTGAATGATATGAAGGCAGTGGTTACAAATAAACTTCTTCTGTATGCTGATGATTCTGCCATTCTTGTTGCAGGTAAAAATATGTCTACCTTTTTATGCAAATAATTGTCTCCCGGGGCAAGTAGATTTAGGCCTGGGCAATTCAATTTCAAAAGTTGGACGTCCGGCGAGGCAACTTAGTTTTTTTAGAGCTTAAAACAAGTCATTGCAATAGAAATTGTATAACAATTTACCACCATGGATCAATAAAAGTTAAATAACACTCATTATTTAGGAATAGAAAATTATTCAATTCAGGCTCATAATAATACAAAATACATAGAACATGTGTCATGTCAGCAATTTTATTTAATTTTCTATTTTTAATTATCTATTATTTTATTAAAAGAATGTTTAATATACAAATCACGAGACATGTGCATATTTCTGTGCTCGTTTTTCTTTAGCTGGGCAACAAAAATACTAAAGATGGTTGCCCGTACGGGCAACCAATAGTAAAAAGTTAGTTTCCATCCCTGACAGTTACGTCCAATCGGAACGGGGGTATTCCC
This sequence comes from Dreissena rostriformis, assembly GCA_007657795.1. Taxonomy (NCBI): domain Eukaryota; kingdom Metazoa; phylum Mollusca; class Bivalvia; order Myida; family Dreissenidae; genus Dreissena; species Dreissena rostriformis. The sequence goes on from VMBQ01000184.1 coordinate 349,665, forward strand.
ACTGAACACACGTATTTCGCCTGACACGTTGTGCGTCCACTGCTCCTATTATAGAATCTATGATGTTTTTGAGCAATATTTTCTGAAAATCGAGAGAAAGTGAAAGTAATTTGTTTTGAAATGTTTTGTTACAACATCAGTATTGCAGTCGTCTGCTTCACTTTGCAATTTATGTGGACATTTTATGAAGAGGACCAATAAAATGTATGGAATATGGATACATTTGAATTATTTAAGTTGAAGTAAGATTTTGAAATTATTTGTTTCCTCATTTTGGTTGTGTTTGTATTTATTTTCAAACATAGTAATATCACGCTGGTAATGCGGATACTTCGAAAACCGATGGTACTTCGATAACAGAGATAAGCAAATGCCATGTGAGAGAGGTAAGTTCCTCAGTTGTTGTTTTTTTTTTAAAGTTCTATACTAAAGATAAGTTTTTTAGACAAGACAAATGGTTGAGTTGATAAATGGTGTATCCTTTTGTATTGGGAAGAAAACAAATCAAGTAGGAATGGTAGATTTTTTGTCCCAAAAATATATTATTCGGTCGGAAAACAGCATGAACTGGATAATCAGTAAATATTTAAACAAAATAAAACTACCGGAACTAAGAAAAATTACAATAATGTTTTTTGCTATCTCAGTATGAAGAGTTATCACTGTGCTTCAAATACTGAAATTTTGATAGAATTCAATGAAATTTAAACGAAGAAAGAGCATGTTATAATAGGTGGTATTCACGAAGTTGCAGACACTTTGATTCCTGATAATGGACACTTCAGATAACGGAGACTTTCAAAAAATTGGGCACTCTGATAACTGAGTATTATCTTCTACCTGAAATGCATTTATGTATATTATGGCATTTCTTACGAAACATTTTGAATTACGAATCAATTTGCATAGTCAAGCTTGACACATTGGAAAGCTATGCATAACTTAAATATAAACACATGTGAAATGTAACCAATGGTGTTGTTTGTTTTCAAAAATCACATTACTATAAATTTATACTATTAATATTTTAATTGCAATTTGTTATTAAGATTTAAATGCTTATTTCTGAAGAAATATATTTTAATTGTCGACCGGATATAATTATCTACATAATGAACTTGTTTTTTAGTGGTAACTTGAGATGAAAATACAACGGATCATGCGGATCTTGTTTAATTTCCTTATAACAGGGCTCTAGATAACTGAAGTGAAGGGATCTTTAAGAGGCAAATACATCTTTGTTCTTCATAAAATCCTATTGGTGCTCATAACAATCGAATTATCAAGGCGATACTTATGCATAGCCACATAAGTTACAAGAAAAAAGATATTCGGCTTATATCCAAAATTCTTGACTTCGAAATAAAGGCGAAAAATGGACGTTTCTCATTTATGCAAGCAAAAACAAAGGTTTATGTATCATCTGTTCTTTCTGCACTTTATAGTCACATGAAATGTTTGTTATGTAGTGGACGTATATTTAACCACATAATAGTGTTCGTAGTTACACATTTTACTACGTGAGACCACGTCGTATTTGTCTTCCCATGGTTTATTATTAATTTATTTCTTCGTCATCGAAACATATGGTATGTTGATATTTGATTAAGACGCAGTTTTCTTTCCACACATTCAAATAACACTGTTACACATGCGTCATACGTAAATTGGTCTTTTGGCATATTTGACCCGCGTAGCTCAAGACCAGCCTATGCAGTCTGGTCAGGGGCTGCGTTTTCCGCTATAAAAACCACACACTGTTTCGGGGTATCTCCAGAGTAGCCCATTCAGTATGCATATCATGACAAGACTTTCCGATAGAAAATTGAAGTCACGTTGTGTTATTTATACAAAACTAGCAAATGTCTGTAACCTATTCTGACTTGCATACGTCACACATGTATGTCTAGATAATTAAATGATTTCCCTTCTATCATGGACAATATACTAGTTCGGTAGTTTTGTCTCAAACAAATGCACAATTTGTTATGCACAAAAAGTTATGTACTGACGTAAATTAAAAACGATTTACCGAAACATGTTCTTATCCCTTTTAAATATGATTATGATTTTGTATATGTGAAAGATGAATGTGAAACTTATTTGATATTTCTGATGAGTACAGTCCATATGACCATATATGGTAAATCGTTTTTAATTTACGTCAGTACATAACTTTTTATTTATTGCCTGCTGACTATAACAGTATTTCACAGCGAATTGTACAATATATGTGCATACAATAAAGGCTATCAAATAGATTAATCCGTTTTTCTGAATTGACATGTAGATTTGCAAACTAAAAAATCAGTACCATATATCAAAATATGCTTGTTGGAACTGCCTATGTTTTCATTTAGTTTATTTCTCTCAGTGTGTCTGATCAAAATAATAGCATTATATACAGTAACACAAATAATAATGTCCATATTTCTGCCTGTCATACTAAAATTGACTATAATATCTGAATATATTTTATTGTTCAGTCTTGTCCATATGTAAAACTCAAAGTATGAAGCATGAGCTCTCTTTGTCAGATGCCACTGCAGCTGCCACAGCAATTTCTAGGAGATGTCTTACGAAGACCTGAAGAAAATCATTCTTAAAATTGAATTAGTATATAAAAAGCTCTGGTATATAAACCGTAAATATTTATTTAATCATGGTAAATGTTAGCTTTTATTTTGTTATGAAAAGCCATAGAAAACAGTGATGTTTTTTTTATAAAACCATTTGTTTTAATGAAAATGTAATACATTTTGTATACTGAAAACTATCTGTAAGTATAAAATACGTAAATATTGATCATGGTTAAAAACCTTTTCAAACTCGTACAGTTACAAATGGGCTCTATAGTGTCAATTTCTTTATTGTTGAAAGGTACGTGCTTTTAAAATTTAATTATTACATTGTTTTGATAAACTTGGTTACTAAGTTTGTGATATATTTGTTTACCGTTAATTTTTATGAAAATTGAAAATCAAAGAAATCATGTACATTGAGATGTTTGTAAACAATATACATGTGTCCTTTACTCTAATGTGTATACAGATATTCACTCTTATGTCTTTTTTAAATTATAAAATGATTAATCTTATTTGTTTTGGTACCTTATTTTAAATAGGTTAAGCTACAAAATCTCTGTATCGTTTCACCGTAATGCTGATTTAATGGATCGATCCCGTCGCTATCCAGATGGTATTGTCTAACAAGCTCAATGTTTAAAAGGTATTCCAATATATCCAACCTTTCATTCATACCTACAAGTCAATAAGTAAACAACAATGATATCAATATTATCTTCATTGTAAATGTAAGAAAAATACATAAATAATAATATTTATTAATATAAGCAACCTTTAGAAATTATGAATGTATGTTTTTGTTTAGACAGTTTGTAAGAGAATGCAGACACTGCTGCCTGAAAACCGTTAACCTCGTAGTTTATAAGATGTGTTAGTGTCACTTGCTAGAGGATAAGCGAAAATATTTATGAACAATTCTAATTGAATGCATCGAAATAATGGAATTTTCGCGCTTCATCCACTTAAATGGCTTAGAACAAATGCATTGTTGCTGAAAATGATATCTGAAACTGTTGACTCATATTTTGTGCATTTACATTGTGCAAAGCTGCTGTTAGCATCCTGAACTAGTGTTGGACGCTCTGAGCGAGGTTTTTTACACATATGATGTTGACATGTCAATCGAATCTATGTTAGTGTTTCTTAACACTTTGTAGCAGTCTTCCGTGGAAGGAAAAAATAGTGATTTATATTAAGTATATTCGCCTACTATGTCTTTATTTTCGTTTTCGCTTCAAAACATATCATCGGCGAATTAGTTACATTGAAAAAAACGGACGTCTCCTATGCTCACTTCAATCTGATTATTTTCCTAAGGAATTAAAAATTAGTTATATATATACTCTAGTTATGTTACTTATCTTTGTAAATAATCTAATGGTTGTATTGAGTTGCTTCATTTTGATCTCTTGTATGTGTATATACTCGGTTGTACTTCATTGCTTATAATCTGTATTATATGTAATGCTCTTCATAAATGGAGGAAAATAAAAGTCTATCTATCTATCTATGAACACACGAAAGTTGTGATGCAACGGGTAGCAACTTGTTTCATCAGGTGAGATATCATTTGTTGGGTCAGGTATGAGTGTTTTAAGATTTGTATATTTGATACCAAACTTGATTTCATTTGCAACAAGTATAAGGACATCACCATCATATGACATTTGACAAATTAAATATGAAGAGTGCAAAAAAAAATAAAAAAAATGTAAGTATGAATATAACTAAAATGGAAACAAAAACGGATAATTTCACGTTTTTTTAAAAATCGACTTTAGGGCCGTTTTGACCAAAGTGGGGCCGTTTTGACTAGCTTCCATATCAAATTAACATGTGATAATACTTTCCCCAATTTAAGAATTGTTAACAATATCTTACTCCATACAGTTTTGTGAAATATGGAGCATTTAACTTCAATGCAAAAGAGATGATGTGCTTTTCAATCGTTCTGTTAATATTTACGTTTGAAATGTTCATTGAAAGTTGTCCAAAAATGTATAAAAAAAAACACCGGTATGTCCGCCATTTTATTTATTTCGATGGTGCATCTATGGTTGATTCGTCACCCTTCAGTTTCGTATTGTGTATAATAAGAAAGTAAAGGTTTCGACTTGTTAATAAACTGTAGGATGATAATTACTTTCAAAGTATTATTTGTTTAATTTCGTACCACATAAATCGCGGGGGAAAGCTTATGAGAGATGTGTATGTAACGTTATATTATTTGCGGCTGTTGCCGTTAAATCGTGTAAAATGTTTACATTGTTTCACCAAGTTAAATTGTAGCTTACCTGTGATTGCTTGACGTGAAATTGGAGTTTTGTTTTCATAATCAACAACAAATGGCCGATCAAAATCTCCCCTTTGAAAATTCGATTAGTTTAAGACAGGTCTAGCGGTGTTTTACCTTTTTTATTAAAATCCGGCAATTCTTAGAAAATTCTAAGAAACTGTCACGTTTCTAAGACAAAAACTGAGAAAATATCATAGTTGTAGTAAACAAAATTTCCCAAAATATAAATTCTAAGTGAACATTTTGTCTAAGAAAGTTTCAGAATATCGCCTAGGTTTACTAGGTGTTATGTTTCCTTTCTGCTTAAATGAAAATCAAGCGATTCTTAACAGTATAATGAGAAGTAACAAACAAAACAAGAACAACAAAGACATATCCTTGACATTAGCTTCCGAATGAAAAAGTCGTTCAGTCTCGTAAATAATAGTGGTAACGTTAATTACCACCTAGTACAAATATCTCAAAGGAGCATGTAATAGTTTTGAGTTACTTCATCTTTTCAATAAACAAACAACGGACAGATCTGCAGGGAACTTGTCTTCTCCAAATAAAAACAAGAGCATTAATAAACGTCCGGCCAATCAGAAATAACATTTAAATCCGGGCATTAACTCGCTTGCAAAATACCAAGCTCCCTTGATACGTGTTTCCGATTTTCCGATTGATATTGATGTTTTTGCAATATTTCATCATTTCTTGTTTCATTTATTTGTAATTAATCTTAAAAAAAAACTTTTCTTCTTAATAGCCGTTTAGATTTTCATTCAGTCACTTGTTCCCTTAACATTTACTTCGGCAGCAACTTTCCTGTATCTTGCAAATAGACTTTCAACGCCGTCGGCGCTCTCGTTTTATATTATCGTTATAACATTATTAAATATATTCTAAATGCTGTAATCCAATTGTTCTAGACTTGTTCATGTATTTATACTTTATTTTACAACTTATGAAATTCAATACTGATCACTTTTCATGCCCGTATATATGTTACTATGTTTTGAACATGTATACTCATGGACTGTATGTCTTTTGTATATTGAATAATAAATAAATCGTTAAGCCCAGTTTTCCAAGAAAAAAGGCTCAAATATAACCAGGGCCATTGTTAATAGGATTTAAAACGTCTTAAGTGGTGTGACATGTAGTATATTCGATAGTACGTTTGTAGTATTAAACTGCACGTGTGTATGTGATTTCATAGTTTATCGCGATGGTGTGATTTAACTTAATCGTTATACATGTGTTCATTTGTGTGCGTGTGTATTTCAAAGTTTATGCGGTCCTTTCAAAGCCAGAAGCTAAATTATGCGTGGGCCCGGAGTGTGCCCCAGCACTACTACCTTATTAACTTACTACTCTCACGAAAGTTTGGACAATATGGTTGGTTTGAATTAAAGCTGCCATTTCCAGCTATTTCGCTGTTACTTAAAGATTTTTCAATTTTTGGAAGTGCACATTGTTAGAGAAATAAAGTTGGTCGAAACTTAACATTAACCATGCCCCCGAAAGGTACGTTTAACAATACAAGAGTCCCCTTAGGAAGAACCTCGTATTGTTAATCTCTCCACCCCATCGTCACAATTACCGGTAGTGTTTCTAGAAGCGGTTCCAAGACTTTAAATAATTCAAAAACAAAATAACACATTTTATTGGTTCTAAATCTTCATCATTCCAAGAATGTGTGCATGAATACTGACCCAGATAACGCCTGTCTATTTCTGATTCAGAGGTAGATACGACTTCGGGTAGGACGACGTGGCACAACAAAAGATGGTCGTCTTGACGACATCCATGCACACCCCAATTTTCTCGGGAGGATATTCCGGTGGCACATGTCCTTGGTCAAGAGCCTCTGCGTACAGAATCTCGAGGTCTCGCCTAGATCAACAAAACATATAGCCTAAGACTAGGCATTTACTTACAGCAAATAGATTAAAACCTTTACGAGGTTATCATAAGCGTTCTTTACCAGGGTACAGGATCACGTGACTTTGCGGGGTTCACATTTAAACGTTTAGGGATGTAAACACACCGGTAAGTGGTGCATTTTTTTTTTCAAATAACTTGTTAAAAACATTTTTTCTTAAGAATTTCAACTAGTGCATAAAAGACAGCTTTTTATGCTGCTCATGGCAATGTGAAATACATCAGAATTATTTTATTTAATTAGCCTGTGTTCTTGTTCAAAAATTCGATGTGTACCGCTTTCATGTACACTTTAATGATGCACGCAACGTGAAATTTTGTCACCGGTTTCAAACGAATAAATATGTATTCCTAAATCCTAAGATATCGGCACAAACTGCAAAAAAAACTGTCTGTTATGCACTATATATGTTTGCAAATGTATTTCAACAACTCGATGACTCCTACAATCAACTGCTTGGTGGTGTTCATCTTCTTTTGGGATTCCGCTCTCTCCGGCTGGTCAACAACAGGAAAAACTAACTGGGCTCGAAACAGAGCACATCAGAAACAATTGAGTCTCGCTCTGGGAAAAAGGTGCACTCCATCGTTAGATATGGATAGATTGGATTTTCGTTTAGAAGAGGCTTCCTTTAAACGAAGAATCCCATACAAGCGGAAAATGTCGTCCCTGATAAGCCTGTGCGGACTTCGAAGGCTAATCTGGGACGACAATTTACGCACATGCATTAAACCCCGTTTACTCAGAACAAGGCTAATTTCATTTTTTAAATGACCTGTTCACAGGTTGACGAATTGAAAATTTTCAACATTGTCACGGATCCCCCCAAAATGAAAAAAAAAATAATTGAAAATACCGGAGCGAAACAAGAGCACTATAGACACCAAAAGTACTATACTACACTAGGCACACATTTTATAAATAAATAAATAAGCATCAGTCGAAGATGAGAAAATAATAACGTGTAACAAATGTTAATCCGTGAAAGTTGGTGTGTTTCTGTTGTCTTCATTTAAATTGCAGGATAGTTGACATGATTATGAAGTACAAAATTTGCGAATCAAAATATACACACCGGAATGACCGAGTGATATAATTGAAAATGAGGCCTCGCTCTGTGAACACATGGTTTAATGCATGAGCGTAAAGTGTCGTCCCAGATAAGTCTTCTCAGTCCGCACAGGCTAATAAGGGATGACACTTTCCGCCTAAAATCGGAAAGTTTCGTCCCTGATTAGCCTTTGCGGAGCGCACAGACTTATCTGGGACGACACTTAACGCACACGCATTAAACCCCCTTTTCATAGAGCGAGGCTCAATTATATAAAATAAATGAAACATATATACCTGTAGGCTGTGTGCGTATATTGAAATTAATTCTAGTTTTGCAATCAATCCATGGCCGTTTCACGTGTCTTGGCCTAATCATACAACCCTACAAAGCAGGTATACTAATATTCGCTCGAAAGTTTTGTAAGGTGGGCAGTGGTCATAGTGCAAATATATGAGCAACGACGGATTACTAATATGAGCCTCTGTCTGGAAAAACTAGGCTAAACGCATGTGCGTAAAGTGTCATCCCAGATAAGCCTGTGCGGTCCGCACAGGCTATTCAGCGACGACACTTTCCGCTTTTATGGAAGTTTTCGTTGAAAGGAGGTCTTTTCTCAACGGAATCCAGTGGAGGTGGAAAGTGTCGTTCCTTATTAGCCTGTGCGGACTGCACAGCCTAGTCTGGACGACACGTTACGCATATGCATTAACCCAGGTTTTCCCAGAACGACTGTTATGAAAAAACTGCACTTACCTGTCTCCGACAGAGGTTTTCCCGACAGACATTACTAGTTTAATTTAAACATATTTTTTTTCCAAATTAACAATTACAAATAAATAACACAGAAACAGTGCTCCCCCCACCCCCCGCGGGTGAGGCCACACAGTTTTTGATCCTGCCACACTTCAGCGTTGAGCACGTGTGCGTCTCTAACAACTTACAACTCATATCATGACAGATCCCAATTCACAAAAATGTTTTTAGTATAATTATGTTAAATTAAAATGTTAAAAGGGAATTACCATACCCGTAGCCAGGGAGGGGGGCTGCGTTCGGTGCGTTCGCACCCAACTTTTTATGACGAGTAAAAAAAAAGTACTATAAGTTGCACACAACTTCATTCGACGCAAGAACGGTTATTTATCTTTTTCCCAGATTCCAGTTCAAGTCATCGTATTTAAGCGTTACAATAATGTTGAATTCAATAGGCTACCGACAGGTCACTATATAATTAATTACTCGATAATGTCATCTCCATGATAGCGCGTGGTTTTTATTTAAAACTTTTAACCGTAGAACTGTCGAAATCAATAGAAGTTTTGGCAGCAAAATGTGAGAAGATCTAAGAAGCCGGTCCTGACGAAGATGAAAGGTTACTGGTAGGTTCGATTAACAAAGAATTATTTTTAATGTTGTATTATTTCATAGATTAAAAGTTAAATGATCGTTTTCATATCAGTACTGTATAGTGTTTTTTAGTTTAATGAAAAAATGTACCATTTGCAATAGTAATATTATTATTTTTGTATTCTTTATTGAATTAGAAAACATTATACTGTTTATCCACTGAGTCAACTTTAAACTGTCTGAAAGATATGAAAACTATAATTGTGGCGTGTTCTGAGAAAACTGGGCATAATGCTTGTGCGTAAATTGTCATCCCAGATTAGCTTGTGCAGTCCGCACAGGCTAATCAGGGACGACCATTTCCGCTTTTATGGAAATGATGTCTCTTATTAGCGAAAATCCAGTTAAGGTGGAAAGTGTCGTCCCTGATTAGCCTGTGCGGACTGCACAAGCTAATCTGGGATGACACTTTACGCACAAGCATTTTGCCCAGTTTTCTCAGAACACGCCACAATTGTAAATAAAAAATACCAGATTGTCACTGAGTTCATGAGTATTGTCAATGAAAGTGAAATTTTATATAAAAAATGATCTATAACTTCAGTTTCTAAATAGAGATAAAAAGTCACCAAAATGCAGGATTTCACGTTTCATTTTCAAAATTTTCTTGGGGGAGGACAGCACATACCCCTTTCGCCACTTCGTGCCTCAATTACAATCGTTCATGGGAAATTCGCACCACCCTTTTCAAAACCCTGGCTACGGGCCTGATTCCCTACATGTTGGCGTAATTAAAATAAAAGTTCACAAGTTTTAAAATAAAATAAAAAATACATGTTCATTAATTTCATCAAGCTAACGAATCTTTCAATTGTTCATCTAAAATAGAAATGAATGATTTATATCATTAATTTATTCGATCCTTACAGTGGGAGCGTTCATTCGATATCCCACAAAGAAACAAAGTACTGGTTCTAACAAGGAAAAATACTCAAGAGTGTTTCCATAAGCCTTAAGGGACGTGTTCACGTTTTGATAAATTGACAAAATTGAAAAAAAAATGTTTCAGATTTGCACATTTTCGATGTAGTTATGTTTTTTGCAAGAAAACAATAATACTGAACATTAACCCTGCTCTAAAAAATCAATTATATGCATCTAATGACGATTTAAAAACCCGAAAATTATATTAAGCGTTACAAACTGTTTTCACTGTCTTGGCAATATGTGCCGAGGTTTGCCCTGTGGCAAATGCAGTCAAAACCGCGATGTTTATCATTTGGTTGCTGTCGACATGTCCCTCCGTTCCGACAAGGATTCGGTAGGCACCGATCTTCAACGGCTGGAGAATATAAAATATCGAGCCTCGTTCTGATAAAACGGGGCTTAATGCATGTACGTAAAGTGCCATCTCATATTAGCCTGTGCAGGTTCCGCTTTTATGGAATTTTTCATTTAAAGGAGGTCCCTTCTAAACGAAACGAAACTAAAAAGCGGACTGCGACGGCTAATCTGGGACGACTCTTTACGCACATGCATTAAGTCCAGTTTTCCCAGAACGAGGCTTCGTTATAGGTTATTGAACCTTATTAAAGGGATTGGTCACGCTTTTGTAAACATGTGTCTTAGGTTAAAAAAAGAACGGATACATTATATTCATGAAAGCAAAATTACACTCACGAGTTCGTAAAAAATTTACAATATGAACTAGAAATGCAATCATTATATAAAATGATCTGAAAATATATCGGAAGAAATGTTAGAATGTAGCATTTCAAACAGCTAGGAGGCAACAGAAAAATCAACGATATCATTTCGTTTTAACATTGAAAAATAAATAATTTTTTCTACATGACGGATACGTTTGATAGACTGTGACGACAATCAGTTCATAAAAAAAATCACGGTGTTAAAAGAAATACTCTGTGTTTTAGAATAAAAATGTTATCGAGGTCATGATAATGGCACACCTACAAAGTACACAAACCAATTAAATATAGATTATTTTTAACAGCATTCGACCAACAAAGTAAAATTTAATATTGATTAAAGCGTAACCAGTTATTAAGGTATAACTGGCCAAGGGCGTTATGAACTTATACCGTGTTGCTTCTGGGGCATGCCTTGATTGCGCCTCTTTCTCTTGCCATGATATGAACTCTTAAAAATAATAAAAATATCAATTATATGCATCTTATGACGATTTAAAAAATCGAAAATTATAAAGCCTTACAAACGCGAAACGATTAAATAATTTGGAAAGTTCTTTTGGTATCGTTATATTTTATGAGATAACGAGAATTGTTGATTTTTACTCCAAGGGTCAGTAGTTCGAGCCCATGTGTGGCTTACTTTTTTTCTTTCTTTATTTAATTTTATTTTTGTATTATACTGGAGCTCTATAGTCCCGATGTTTACATTTATAAATTTAAAGCATTAAATGACACTCTTCAAAACATGCAAAACATTTGCGAACAAGTCCCATTAGGATTTCGATGCAATCGAACTAAAATAAATCGGTTTAAACTAATAATTTAACATAAAAGCTGATCTCACTGTCATGGCAATATGTGCCTTCGTTAGCCTTTTCGCATCTGCAGTGAAAACCGCGATCTTTATGCTGTTGACATGTCCCTCCGTTAAGACAAGGATTCGGTAGGCACCGATCTTTAACGGCTGGAGAATATAAAATATCGAGCCTCGTTCTGAGAAAACGGGGCTTAATGCATGTACGTTAAGTGCCATGTCATATTAGCCTGTGCAGGTTCCGCTTTTATGTAATTTTTCATTTAAAGGAGGTCCCTTCTTAACGAAACGAAACTAAAAAGCGGACTGCACAGGCTAATCTGGGACGACTCTTTACTCACATGACTCAATCCGGCTTATGTGCGACAATTGATGTCTTCGGGTTTTAATGCAGCATAATAATAAATCAAATTTTATTTTAAGTCGGTACATGTGTAACAAAGAAACATTACCTATGAATAGCTATTAACCGACATTTACAATAATAACAATAAATAACATGCATATTTAAAACAAACATCAGCATTAAATGATACATAATCAATCCTATATACTATTAAGACATGAGGTATTTAAAACAAATATATTCATGCAGAGACAAAATTTAAAGAACTGGCAGACTACAAACATCACAAATACGATTGGCAGAAATAATACATTAAATTAAAATTTGTGTTGAAGTTGCTGAACTTGACCTAGGTCTAAAAACTGCAATAAAACAAAATAAATAAGAAACTGAATAGGAAAATAAGCACAAAAGTGCGACAAATAAGACAATTCTAAAAAACATATATCCCCCAAATCAGATTTGGAAAGAACTGATCAGCAACTTCCTCACAAGTGCATAACACAAATTAGAATATATTTCATAGTTAAAACATGAAAAGCAGCAAATACATGCACACAAATTAGGCAAAAACAAAAGGACTCACGCTCTTAGGGTTATAGAGACTGGAAAGGGATGATAACTACACATACAAACAAAGCAAACAGAAGAAAACAAGGGAAATGCAAGCAAAAATAAATAAAAAGCAGTACAAATAAAACTAAATGCAAACAAAACTACAACTAAATTTAGTAAATAAATAAGGCTATGAAGCTGCGGAACAGCAAGAACAAGCGCAACTCTCTCCACTCCATGCGCTGACCAGACTTCGGAAGCAATTGTAGTTTGATTGGTCTCTGAAGTTTTGCGGTAGAGAATTCCAAAGCCTGGCCGCGCTGAAGCGGAAAGAGCTGATGCCGTATCTTGTGGTCCTTACCTTAGGTATAACAGCAGTATTGGAGTACCTGAAAGAATATGAAGTCTGTTTAACAGTTAACAGGTCATGTAAGTATGAAGGTGTGTCTCTATTTATTATTTTGAAAGATTCTAAAGCTATAGATCTTAAGCGACGTACATTCAAA